>OY829329.1:71690650-72290650 GCA_963691655.1 Toxonevra muliebris
TTTCGTTTGTGCGTATTCAAAAAACTTTTAAATTTTAATTATTACGTTAGAAAATCGAAAAATGTTTTGTAATGCAAATTTAAGAGCAAATTATCATCATTGCATATCGTGCGAAATGAGCAAAGCGAGTGATTCAATTTTCGTATCAAATGAAAAGAAACTCCAAAAGAGTTTATCATTGACAAAAAGCTCAGAGAGATGAGAATTAAATGAAATCTTTAAAAAGTCTCAACATACCAACAAACCAATGAGTCAAATAATTGAGGAGTTTGTAATGGGAAAGAAATATTGATATGACATAAAAAAGTTTGAGAGCGAAAAAGGAATAAGAATAACTGAGAGTGAAGTGAAATAATCACAGCTGAGTGCAAAAGTGAAATAAAAGAGTAATAAAAAATTCGGGACAAAAACGGAATAACAACAATTGAGAGCAAAAACAGAAAACCGAATTTTTAATTTTTGTTTCACTTTTGCACTCAGCTGTGGTTGTTTCACTTCGCTCTCATTAATTGTTATTTCGTTTTTGCTCTCAAACATTTTTATGTCACTTTCACTAAATAGAATTTTTTTTCATCGTATTTGTTTTCAGTCTGTCATGTAGTAAAAGTTCCATCATAGAAAGTGAGGAAGAGTAGACAAGAATTTCTGAAGAACAACCAACGAAATTAATCAAGAAATAGCAAAACAGCAAATTCGATTAACTTTAAATATGCCTACATATTAACTGAGGATTACTGTACATGCGCACATATTTACATAATTGAGTATTTTGAATTTAAATATAAAATTCATTTAGTGAAATTGAAACTTACTGACTTACATATATTTCAATTAAAATTTATATAACTTTCACTTAACTATGTGATAGAAAATACAAACTCATAATAAAATAACTCAACAGGAGGTTGAACAGTTTAGGTCTTCACGAGATGTTATGTTCCATTTCTATACTAAGTAGACAAGATCCGATTAAACTTTCTCCATGTACAATACAATTTCCACCTCCCTCCCACTCCCCAGCCCGCACAAGCTTAATAGGTACATGAAATAATCAATACAATTGTAATTTTCCAAAACTATCCTTGCATTTCAGTGCATGCATTTAGATATTCAGAGATTTCATTGCGCATTTGAAATTATATTTTTCACTTGAACAAATTCATTTTATTATATTTGGTTTGAGAAAATAAATACAACGCCAAATCTTTCATTGGGTTTACACAAGTCAAACAAAAACTATTTATAATTTATTTAGTTGAGTTTAGTTTAGTTATTTGAACTTTTTAAGTCTACAAGCAATTTCTGTTTATGTTTTATAAAATATAAAATCTTATTATATAAATTTGTTGTGAATTTATGTAGTATCTCATTTATTATTCATTTTATGAATTTAAACTTTTATTGATTTCTATTTAAAATATAATCACCAAAACCTAAAACAAAGATTTCAGCGCTATAAATTTTTTTTGTATTTTTTTTTGTCATTATCAACAGAAAACAAAAGAAATGCAGCTTTAATTAAAAGCTTTAATTAAAAATCAATAATGTATAAACACAGCAGCAGCAGCAAAAATAAAAAAGAAAGCAAATAGAAAAAAAGAAACGGAAACGGAAATGGGCCAATGACAATACCAATTAAGTAAAATTGAGCTACAGTTGCATTAATGGCAGTAGCAGCAACATTTTCTACAATAACAAAGCAATAGCAACAATAGTAGTGACGAATGACAATTCAACTTTATTTACAAGCTGCTTCCATATCTCTAAACATCTTCTTCTACCTCTTACCCTCAGCTCGCCACTTGTGTCTTCGTTTGACAAGCTACGCCTCTGGTATACTTTAATTAATGAATTAAAGTAGATGGCGAACTTTATTTTTACGCTAAAGCCAAATAACGGTTTTCTACTTTTTTGTATAAATATTTTCGAAAGTGTTTATTTAAGTTGAGTTTTTCTTCTGCTTTTCTATTTTTTTTTTTTTTTGCATTGACTATGAAAATGCAAATATGCATGGGAAGAAAAAGAAAACAATAAAGTAAAGTAATTTTATTTTGCCCTATTGTCAAAATGCACAATTGTAATAAAAATAGAAGTAGAAAAATAGAAAGATAATAAAGAAATGACAAAGAAACTAGAAAGAACATAAAAGTGAATACATACAAATGCATATACTTGTGTATGTATGTATTAGGGTGGTCTAGAAAAATTCAAAAATGTTTTTTTTTTCAATCTGTAATACCGCGGAAAAGTTACAAATTGGGGAGTTTTTACCCTCCTGGGATAAAAAAATTTAGTGAAATCGGTTTATGTTTTCGGGTCACGCATGTGAAAAATTCATATTTTTACAATAATTTTTTAAATATTGGAACCTAGTATTCAATAAAGAAAACTAAATGAAAAATATGTGTGCAAGCACTTATGCCTGGTTTTCACTATGTCAAATTCAATAAAATTTGCCAGCATGTTGGTAAATTTCATATAGGAAATTCTCTCTTTCTCTCTCTTTCACATGGAATATGACATAGTGAAAACCAGGCATAACAGTATAAGTGAAACTTTGTTGTTTATTTGAGAATTATTATGCCTGATTTGCACAATGTCAAATTTAATCAAATTTGCCAGCATGTTGGTAAATTACATATAGGAAATTCTCTCTCTCTCTCTCTTTGACAGGGGATATGACATATTGAAAACAAGCATTATTTTGAAAACATTTTTAACAAATTCTGTTAAAGTGTTTGCAGTTTTCTTCTCTCTCTCTCTGTTTTGTTGTTGCTTTTCTTCTGTTAATACTCTCTACACTTATCGGCACAAACACAACATATTGCACGTATACATATAACACAAAAGAGGAAAGTGCAGCTGTATGCAATCAAGCAGAGACGTCGGCTCTCTCACTAAAGTAAATGAGATAAGATTGCGAAAGGTTAATTTTTTTTTTTTAATATTTAAACTTGTGTTCAATAAAAAAAAAATATGTCTCTGTAGGCACTCACAGTAGAAAGAAACTTTGTTGTTTGTTTGTTGACTAGATTATTTTGTATTAAATATTGGTTATTCACTATTTATTTACTAGTCCATGTTTTAAGATGCAAAAAATCAAACAGAATTTTTTCACCATTTACTCAACGTTTCGCCCCACTTCGATGGCATCATCAGGAGTCTATTTTATTTTTATTGAACAAAAACAATTACAATGTTAGAATTTTTCATGAATCTGATTGTTAATTTTGTATACTTTTTACCTACTTATCTCCTCCATTACATACAAGTAATGTGAAAGTTAAGAAAAATTTTGAAAATTGAAAATTGAACATACGAAAAAAAATGAATAAAATAAAATCAATGTACAGAATCCAATATGAATACTTAACATTAAACTTTTAAACTAAATTGCTGCAATGTATATTTTGCTTATGTCGTCAACGTCCTCTTTTCTGTTTTTCATTCTCTCTCATATTAGCTTTTTAATGTAAATCGTTTTCTGTAATTGCTCTTCTTGTTTAGAATTTCAACTTGATTGTAGTCCGTTACTTGCTTACTCTCCTCCATATGCTTAGCCAGCGCTGTTATTCTAACACTCTGTTATTTCCAATACTCTGTTAATTCTAACACTCTGTTATTTTTAACATTCTGTTCATGTTCGTTCATTCGTACTTTTAATGTTCTCTTTGTGGTTCCAATGTACATATATTTTACCGCAGTTCTCATTTTTGCTGCCATTACAGGTGTTTGTTGTTGTTGTTTTTCGATGGGAGCTTTGAAGTTTTTGAAGATTTCTTTAAGTATGACATTCGGTTAATGAGCGAAAGCGTCTTGTTCTCTGTTAATGATATTGTCTAATGTTTGTTTTGGTTCGTGATGCTCGGTATATATTTGATGCTGTAGTATCTTCGTGGATTGTTTTTGTTTCTGCTTTCTACATTATTTGTATTTTTATTTTTCAATATATGCATTTTTGTGTCTATTAAGTCTGTTATGATATGATGTGGAAAATTGTTTTTACATAAAAGGTTTCTATTAATTTTAATATTTTCTGTATGAAATTGTTCATCGCTAATGTCTAATAGTTTATTTATGAAATTTGTTGCAGCATTTATGTTTTGACTTCTTGGATGTGTAGAATTGAAATTTATCATTTTCCCAGTGGCCGTTGGCTTTGCATATCAATTTATTTAAATTTTTTTTTTGGTTTATTCTATGTAATCTGGTATCTAAATACGTGATTGAGTTATTGTCTTCAGTTTCAATTGTGAGTTATATCTTATCGTGGTAACTATTAAATGACTTTTTGTATTATTTCCTGATTTTTTCGTTTATTATAGCTAATATGTAATGCACATACTTAACTAAGAACTTTATTGTTTATTTGAAAATTATTATGCCTGATTTTCAATATGTCAAATTCAAGCAAATTTGCCCTTTAGAAAAAGGTATGTCGGTATACCTGGCCTTTAAATTAGGTAAAATAAAATGTTTTTTTGACGAATTTTTAAAGTTGCGCTGGCGAGTCAGGTCCAAATGTATGTAATTTAAGAGAAGTATACGAAGAACACGATCAACTGTTCTGTCTACTTCCAACCAAGATGAACTTAGTAAATAAATCTACTAATTTTTCAGATTTTTAGAAAATCATTCATGGCTTGTTGTTTTCCCCTTGTTTCTGAAATTCGTTGAGAAGTGCACAAATTTTGGATGTTTATGGGTATAAAATAATGAATGAGCCTCCAGTCCCAAGGGGGCAAAGGATTAACACTCAACCCTTTGCTCTTTCATATAATAAGAAAAACATAAATTTGCAAAAACGAAATTTTGATACAAAAAAAAAAAAAAAAAAAAAATATTTTAGAAAATCACCCCTCAAAACTTTTTTAATGTACGCGCCTGTCAACAACTAAGAGACGAGAGAGTTGTAAATTAAAATACGAACGGAGTTTATATGTGTATGAGAGAGCACTTCAGATTTACTAGGTATGTTTCGCTCAATTTACTCACACATATATGTACATACACATAAACCGAAAACAAAATACGTTTGCATGCTTGTCTCTTTCTCTCTCTTTGACAGGGAATATGACATGGTGAAAACCATGTATATGTTAGCGGTGGCCACCTATACATATACAACGAACACTTTCTCTATGGAAATGAGCTCTGTAGGTGTGAATTTTTTTACGCTCATTTGCATGCGTGCAAGTTTTTGGCCTACGCTGATGTATGTACATTTATTCGTGGCAGAATTATATGTTGGTGTTAAACGTGTTGATCGAGCGATTAAACCATACAAGCAGAGAAGTCGGCGGCGGCTCTCTCGCATTCATGTATGAGTTTCTGTATATGACATTCAGTTGGCTTTATTGTTTACACATCAAATCTCCTTTTTTTTTTTTTTTTTTTCAAAATTTCATTAATTTTGAAGACAATACACGACCGGACGATGTAGATGGGTTTAAATAATATTTAGATATTATTTTCTGTACATAAAAATTTAAGCTATTACATTCGGAAAGAGAAAAATGTTAAAAATTACCATAAATATATGAATTTTTCTGAATTTTGGTGAAACTTAGAACACATACGTAACCCGAAAATATAAACCGATTCTATTTTTTTTAGTCTCTCCAATTTGATTTGAAATTTTTTTTTTCGAATTTCTTTCGACCCACCCTAGTATGTGTGGATATGTGTATAAGAAAGTATTCACTTGAGAATTCAAATCAAACTCAAGTCACAATGATAGTACACGCTTTATGCCTACACGCCTTCAATTTCCCATTGCTCTGCTCCTTTCGTTTTCAAACTTCTTTATTCGATATTGTCCACAATTGTAGCCAAGAAATGGACTTGAGTCAATTTCCATTCAACAGCAGTTCAATTACCAATTTCAGCATACATACATACGCACGTTTGCACACAAATACATAAGAAAAACAAAATACACACACACACGCGCATACAAATACAATAACGAAGCCACAGTATCAGCAGAGTTCATTGAAGATGAAGATGAATCTAATAGATGATACTTTAGTTAGTTATGAAATAAAGAACGTTTTGTGTTGGTTTGTGGGATTTCATCTTTTTTTTTTGTTTTTGTTTTTATTATTCCTTGTCTTCACACTTCATACTCGTAGGTTCGGTGCTTTGTCGACGTTAGATCATGCGTCATTGTTTTGGGTTGACAGCTTGAAGTTGATGCAGTTCTATTTGAATTTGTCTTTATTTTCTTCTTTTGGTATTGTATTTACTGAGTTATTAACACACAGAGTCATATTGGCTTTACACAAATAAACATATATATCTAGACACACATACACACACACACAAGCATTTATATATTCACTGCTAGGTCCCTCATTCAATCTACAAGTTTTGTATGGTTAAGTTATGCATGTTCATAATTCATTGCTTGGATTTTTTTTTTTTTTTGTTCTAACACGAGTAGATTTTTTGATATTTTATTTGTTTGTGCTTTCTGTGGTAATATATCAATATTCACATTCACCTTGATATTTTTACTTTGTTTTTCTTTTTCTTTTTGTTTTTTCTTGTCGTCATTCTTTTTATCCTTTCACCTTTAGCCAAATTCATATTTCAGTTTCAGTAGCATAATAAATTATATGAATGTGCATGAATTTTGTCATTCGTGTCAACAAAAAGTAGGCAAAATCACATCACCTAGCTACTAGTTAATGAGTTCTATGATTATATATACTTTCAGTAAAAGAAAAGCAATACTAGCAATTCATATACGAACGAAAAGGAGGCAAATTGTTAAGTACACACACTGGTTGAGTGTCATTTGAATAATATATAGGTATAAGAAAATTTAGATTATGATAATAGAAAATGTTAATTTGATTGAAGTGAAGTATGTAAATAAAGGAAATTGATCTGAACTCAGAAAAATTATTTTCCTTCAATTATCTCCTTCTTCCCTTTTTAAATAAATGCTCAATTGAAAAGTTTTTAGGCGCACACGTATTTAGAATTATATATGTAATATATAAGCCTAAAGATATGCAATGCTTTTATTGTTATTAACCCTTGGTGACTGACACACATGTTTCGATTATACTGGGCAAAAAAAAAAAAAACAAATTTCTGAATTCTCTTTTGGTTTTTCTAGAGACGTTTCCGATTCTGATTTCGATACTACAAATCACTTTTGTGATTTTTTAAAAAATTGGGAAACAAATTTTTTTTCCGCATTTTGTGTTTTTTACACGTTTTATGAGTTTTTAAAACGTTCTCAACAAAAAAAAATTTTCAAAAAAAAAAATTTTTCGACCACGGTACTAAATCGTACCATTTTCAGACCGAATGATTTGTTTGGGGTGAAACAACAATTTAATGGTGTTCGGTGCAACAACAATTTCATGGTGTTCGCTGAGCATACTCCCATTATAACCAAACCTACGTACACAGACTCACATTTCTCGCTCTCATTCCCATTACAGCCGATCTTATATTAAATAACATTACATTGTGCAGCTCTTCTGTTATTGCAGTTTTTGTTGTTGCAAAAATTATGCTGAGAGTATGATTGGATATGTGAGAGAATGTTGTGGTTTGTTGTTGTTTTTTTTATTGAGTGCAATATTTTTTTATCTGTTAGTGTTGGTATACATGGAACTCCAAAATATTTCATAGTGTTGCCAGATTTAAGTATTTGGTAAATTTTTTGGGAGATCTTTGTATTTAGTTTAATTAAGTTATTTTTTATTAAGGTGCTTATTATTTGTGATGGGTAGTCAAATTAAAAGTTTTACTATTTGCGTATCCTAAATTTATTAAAATTGATCTAATAAAAATTCAATAATATAATTTTTTAAGGCACCTTAATATATAGTAGGTGTAAAGAACAATAGAGCACAACGTTCTAATTTTTGTTTTTTTTTTTAAATCATTGGAATAAGATGATTGTGAAAAAATAGTAATTATAGTTTCTGTAAATTGATTTTTAATTGTGAATGTACCCATATGAATTTTTTTAAAATTTTTTTTATCGAAAACGTAAAAATTCATGAAACGTACAGAAAACATAAAAAATGGGAAATTTTTTTTGAGGGGCATTGAATTTTTTGAAAAATAAATTTTTTTTTGTTTAAAACGTTTTAAAAACTCGTAAAACGTGTAGAAAACAGAAAAAAATGTAAAAAAAAATTTTTCAATGCATTTTTTTTTTAAATTTAAGTCGAAAAAAAAATTTTTTAAAAACATTTTAAAACGCATAGAAAACACATTTTTTACCATTTTTTGTCTTAAAAATTCGACTTGACCTAAAAAAAATGTGTGATCAGCATCGAAAACTACTCCAGAAAAACTAAATTTAGAATGTTTTTCGTGTTACGTGTGAGTTTCGCAACACAAAAGCACTGAAATGCATATGAATCTGACCAGACTCATATTTAATGTATAGACCAAAACATCCTTATAGTTATCCTAAAGGATCTTAAGCTAATAAGATCTAAAGCTGCCTGAAATTTCAAGTCGCTAGCTCAATTAGAAATATGTTTTAATTACAATTAAAATCACAAAAGGGTAATAAAAATTATTTGCTATAGCTTTCTGTTGCGACATTTAAGGGAATGGCTATTAAATTTAATTTAGGAAACATATGAATATTTATAGAATTTATAAAAATTTATTTTATTTAAAAATTATTGCAGTTTTCATTCACTCCTACTTGTTTCATATGAAATATTCAGAAGTACTATACTCATATGTTCATTTGTTCGACACTCCACTATCCACTGCTCTGTATTTGTGCTAACTGTCAACTGTCAATTTAACTGCCAACAGTTAAATTCACGTTTAAAAATTCAAGCCATTAGCTATCGAATTTCAGCTTCGTCACTCTTTGTATATGCAAATTTTCACTGAATACATAAAGCTAAAAATAAAGTAAGAGAGATTTCGAAAAAAAAGCAAAAAGTAACATTAGAAAATATCCTAAAAATAATCTACTATAGTTGTATAGAGTATTTGTGTATATGTGTGTGTGTGGGTTGTTTGTGGGTGTGGAAGGAACGGACGGGAAAAAATTGAAAAGTCATCATTGCATTTTAACACCATCACACATCCACACACACACACACACACAGAGCCCTGCATGTGAACATATTTTGTTAGTTCTTGATGTTGTTGTTGTTGTTGTTGCTGTTGTGGTTGATAAATGAAATGCATATTGATATTAATGTGTTTAGTAAGTGAAAGCTGAGTAGAGTAGAAAGGACGAAAGAGAGAGAGAGAGAGAGAATAAGTAAGGAAATCGATTTCATGAAGTCAAGAGTAAAAATTGTTCATTTATAAAACTAGTATGAAAAAAGTAGTAACAAAGTGAATTTTTTATAGTCGCGTTAGCTATGTGTAAAAGCACAAAAAAGCATTGTGGTGGTATAAACACATAGAGGCTTGCAACTGTATAATTGATATTGTAAACACTCTCAATTGGTGTAGGTAGTCGAGAGAATGGAATTAATAAAAGACTGCAACAGCGAGCGGCATCTGTTGAATTGGTTTGTTTCTTCTTCTGTTTTGCATTACTGCTCTCACTTCTCTTTTTTTCTGTTTGTTCTCTCTCTCGCGCTCTCTTTTTTCTCTTTGTACTTGTCTGAAATTTGCAGTATGATGTTTTTCTAATATATGCTGTGCTAAAGTTGGTTTTGTTTTTTTCTCTCTTTATGTCTGCTTGATGTTCCGCTATTCTGGTACTCAACATTTTTGTTGTTGTGCCTTTGTACACAAGGTCACATTCTCATTACAGCCGATCTCATGAATGACATTGCATTGTTGCTCTTCTGTTATTGAAGTTTTTGTTTTTGTAAAAATGATGCTGAGAGTATGATTGGATATGTGAGAGAATGTTCTGGTTTGTTGTTGTGTTATAAATGAGTGCAATATTTTGTTATCCGTTAGTGTTGGTATATATGGAACTCGAAAATATTTCTTAGTGCTGCCAGATTTAAGCATTTCGTCAATTTTTCGGGAGATTTTTGTGTTAAGTTTAAATAAGTTTTTTTTTTTTTTTTTTTGTTTAAAAGGTGTTTATTATTTGTGATGGGTAGTCAAATTAAACCATTCAAAAAGGCCGAAAAATTGTGCCGAAACGTTGGGAATAAAGTATGAAATAGTTTTACCATTTGCGTATTAGAAATATCGACCAAAAAGCATGTCATCCTAATTATGTTTTAATTAAATACATAAATTGGTCTAACAAAAAATTCAATATTATATTTACTTTACAGAGTTTCTTTCACTTTTACAGTATGTCCCATGACAACTTTAATACATATATAGTAGAAGTATGGAACAATAGCATAACGTTCTAATTTTTTGTTTTTAGAAAACCATTAGAATGAGATGATTGTGCAAAAATTGTTGTTATAGTTTTTGTAAATTGATTTTTAATTGTGAATGTGCCTACATTGTATATAAGTATGTGTGTATGCATGTGGGTTTGGTTTGAACAAATTATATTTCAATTTTTTTCCATAAATAAAAAAAAAAATTATTCTCTTTTAAAAGAACCAATATTTCATTTTATTCTACACAGCAATAGTGCTTCTAATTTAATATTTTGACACACTTTCAATAAACAACTTCATCTTCATTAAAATTTGGGTCTACGTTGCGTATGAGTAATATATATATATATTTTTTTTTTGTGATTTATCAACATTTACCATCCTTAGCTAGTGTTCACTTATGCGCTTATACACTTTTGCATATAGGTACATACAATATGAAATCTAATTGGAATCTCTTCATAAGCATACGTTGTAGCTTGTTCAGGTGTGGCCAATGTTCTCCAGTGTGTGCTTCCATATATTTTCAATGAAATTTTTGGTATATTTCTTTTTCAAAAAAAAAAAAAAACAAAGTAATGACAAAGGACAAAAAGGCTTTTATGTTTTATTGGGCATCGCCATATTACTATCAGAAAATTATTTCATTTTCTTGTAATTGAACGTGATCATCAAATACTTTATAATTCCCAAAAAAAATGCACATCACATCAATGAAATTATTTTTTCTTTAATATTTCATATTTTTACTTTCAACTACAATAATTTCAGCAGCATGTCTGCCTACAAGTATGAATGTCTGTGTCTCTCTCACTTTACCTGTTGTCTGTCTACAATTCTTAAAATTCATTTTATTCCAATTTCAATGTATATTTTATTACTGATTTGACTGTTGACTGCTGTGAACAAAAAAATTTGAAACAAAATTTGCTGGCACAGGATTTTTGATTTTTTCCCAATCAAATAGAATCCTAACAAAAAAAAAAATTCTGCAAATCCAATTTATTGATTCATATTGTATGCCTCTAGTCAAAAAAAAAAAAATGTGCCGAAATTCCACACAGTTACACAGATCTACCAGATGCAGATGGGTGTGTGCTTTCATTTAGAAAGAGCATTTTAAAAATTGTTGAAATATTATTAAATCAAAAGCTTCTGATTGATATTTGACATATAGTTCCATGCTTCATATTCCTATTTTATCTCTTTCTCTCACATAAACACACACACGCGCGCACACATGCACATGAATTTATGCATACAGCAGCAAAATCATTTTTGCCTGCTATGCATAAAAATATTCGTAATTTGATGGAAAAGTATGAGATACAGTGGAACTGTGATATTGATGAAAAAATGAATGAATGAAATTTTGTATTTGTTTTCAAATACATTTTTAAATTAAGTTTATTTTTTGTTAATTTACTTAACCAAAAATGCAGAAAACTCATAATTATATAAGTATGTTTATTAATTGTTTACCACGTTTACATTATAAGCTCATAATATGTGTGTACTTTGATTTATAATAAGTATTTATTCATGATAACAACCATAGCAACTAAACTATGTTTTGCATTTGTTATAGCAACAACAACATTTGGATTGTAATAACTTTGCAATTGAAATAGTACATCCCTACACCACCACATATTCATATATGTAATTATTTATGTTCATATGCACATACAGGTGCTTGCGCTGTTTATTAATTTGCAAAACACACACACTTCCATTATTTAGTATCTATTCACAATGTATATAGTATCATTTTTAAAGCAAAGCAGGAAAAGCGGAAACTCTTATCATTGTCTTATGTGTGTGTGTGTGTGTGTGTGTGGTATAGCATACGTTGTTTCCCAGCTAGCATTTTCGATTCCGCAAAATCCCTCCACGATTCGCCGAGAAATCTAATTTAATAGTCGGCGATGTCGTGGAAGTTCCATTCTTCGGCAGAAACTGTGTCATTCCGGCGATGTGAAGGGAAGAAAGAATTTCAGAATTTCAAGTGAAGCGTGAGGAAAAGTCTTTAAAGAATTCCCAAGAAAGGTTGTAGTCAGAAGATTAGTTTAGAAGATTTAAAAACGAATCACAAAAGGCTCTCCAAAAAGATTTGTTTTTTTTTTTTTTACTACCATATTAAAATTTATGCCCAAAAGTGTGCTACGAAAAACTTTTACCTGGCACGCTTTTTAGTTATTTTTATTTATTTGTTGATATAGAAATAATTTTTATTTATAAAAAAGTTTTTTGTTTTTTTTATTTATATCGATAATTACGAATTTCGTTTCATATTTTTGCAAGTCAGATTTTCATTCCAGTTACTACTGCAAACACAAATAATAATTTTGACTTTTGAAGTGAAGTTTCTTATGGGAGAGTACTGAAATCTAGATCTGGCAACTCTTTCGTGTGACGAAATATTTTATTTTGTTTTTGTTTTCTCTCTCTAAGCACACATAAAAAAAATACAAAAAAACTCATTCTCTCACTCTCTTTATCTTCTCAAGCAACGTTGTTGTTGTATGTTCGCATTTTTTTTTAAGTGTGGTGAGAAGTGAAACAACGAAAATAGTCGAATTTTAATTTTGAATGTGCATATGTAAATAAACAACAAAAGAGCGAGTAAGCAAACAAAGTCAAACTCTTGCAACAACAACAACACGAACAGTACTCTCTCACTCTCTGTCATTTTTATATACATGTATTTGCACTAAGAGAATTTCTTGAAAAAACAACACAACTTTTTGTTCATGTTTGTTAATTTTCTTGTTTTATTAATTTTCATGTTTTATTAATTTTAATAAATATTAATTTTTTTTTTAATTATTAATTTAATTTGAATATTTTTTTTCAACTACAGTTTTAAAAATACATGTTTTTTTTAGTTTCAAATATTTCTCCAAAAAAAAAACAGGTTTTTTTCTGAAAATGACAGGTTAAAAAAAAAACATATGGCAACACTACTAACAACAGTAAATTCTTCTGAAACCAATCACTCGCTAATTTGAGATGAGATTGATAGAGCCGACGTCTACGCCCAATTCCCATGCAAAAAATTTATACAGATAAAAAAAATCCGTATACGTTGTCGATTTTTTCAATGTTTGTCATGCACTCTCTTTCTCTCATATTTAAAAGGAACTTAAAGAGTTTCGTAAGATTCAACACTAGAGAAGCAGCAACAAAATGCAGAACAACAACAATAGATGCGGTATTTATCAGGGACCTATAGAAAATTGAATCACAGGATTTACCTTGTATTTTTGTCTTTAAAATTAAGAAAAAAAATTGTTTTTTGTATTTTCAAAAATATTTTTTGGTTGAAAACGTTGTAAAAATCCATAAAACGTGTAGAAAACAAAAAAAATCGAAAATTTTTTTCTCTGTACCCCCCTGAATTTTTTGAAAAATGTTGGTCGAAAATTTGTTTTTTTGTTTATTGAAAACGATAAAACGTGTAGAAAACACAAAAAAACTAAAAAAAAAAAAATGATTATGATTTTTTTGAAAAATTTAGATCGAAAAAATTTTTTTTTACATTAATTTTTTTTATCGAAAACGATGTAATAGCTCATAAAACCTGTAGCAAGCAAGCACAAAATCTCAAAAAAAAAAAAAAAAATTGTTTTCAAATTTTTACCGTTTTTTTGAAAAATCATAAAAAATCATCTATATCACAAAAGTTCGACCAGACCCGAATAAAATATATGTAGATTCGTGATCAGCATCGAAAGCACTTCCAGAAAATCCATACATATGAGAACGCAGAAATTTCTTTTAGGTCCATTTAAATCTACTTAATGCTAGTTGGGTTATGTTGTTGTTTGTATATGTAAAACCCAGCGGGCTTCAATTTCATATACAATTAATTTTAGTCTTTTGACTTTTGTTTGTATGCAATACTAAAATAGGGCACAAGCTATCATTATCACACACACACATACAAATATAAATACATATGCATACATACCCATAAGTATGTGTGCCTCTTAACAAATTGTTCGCACCCCAATTAACAGGTATTTTAAATATTAATAATTTCATGCTTTGCTGCATTTATACTCAACATGCTCTTCAGTGTACTGCAGCTGCAATCTTTGCATTACACACACACACACACGCATTCACTTTGTTCGTATGTGAAGTAAAATATTACAATAATGAAATGTGTGTGTATGTTTTATTTTTTTTCTTCCTTTTCTGTCTGCTTTTCTACCAAGGCAATGAATATCGCCAGGTAAGTTACAAGTAGGTACCTATTATTAATATTGCGTTTGTGTGATTATGCGAAGGATGTGTGTATGTGTGTGTATGTTTGTGAGAGAAAGAGAGAGAGAGAGAGAAAGTGTGTGTGTATATGTGTAGATGAGCTCAGCATGGTTGAGCTCAGGTATCCTTGGTAAAGCAATTTCAGTTTTTAATCTGGGAATAAAGCATACATACTTGCACATTTCTCTTTTTGCACACACACACATACATATTTATTCTTATATTCTTCTACATTTGTATTTCTACACTATTATTGCATAGAAATTTATATGAAAATTCTTACAAAATAATAAAGTGAAAAATATTTCTAAATATCAAATAAGGAAATTGAAAATTGTTTGACCGGAAGATATGCAGCGTGTTGATTTTGTACTTTGTGCTTACTTTGTTTTAACATGAAAAATATGATTGAAAAAATGAGAGCTTAAACAGTGAGAATGAAAAAATGAGAGCTTAACGAGAGCTTAAACGGTGAGAATGAAAAAATTAGAGCTTAACGAAAGCTTAAACAGTGAGAATAAAGAAATGAAAACTCAACGAGAGCTTAGGCAGAGTGCATAAAAAGTGAGTACAAGCAGAAATTGCTTGAGGGTTTTTATGAATTTGTTGTTACATACACTTATGGACATACAATTAAGTCATACATTTATGAGCAGAAGAATTAAAAAAAAAAAAAATAAAATAAATTGAATCCATTCCTCCTGAATGAAGGTTTTTGCGCTGCCACGGCCCTTTAAAAAATACTTAATAAACTTTCTATATGGTTTAAATCTGGATTTTGTTCTCATTTAGCCAACCCGATATGTACCAAACGTTTCGGGTCGTTGTCATGCTGAAATATCCAACCCAAAGGTTCATTTTTACAGTATCCTCGGTGAAGATGATTTTTAAGCAATTAGACCAACTCCAGATGAAGTTAAACACCACCAAACTATTACACAAGGGGCCCATGCTTAACAGTTTTTTTTTTGGTAAGTTTTAGAATCAGCACAGTATTTTGTGGATGCCTAACTAAGGGCCTTCTGTCGATCCCAAACACATTAAATATGAATTCATGGTTCCAAACTATCGTTTTCCAAAAATGCTGATCTTAGTGGAGATATCGTTTAGCGAACTGAATGCGCTGCGTAATATTATTATTATTATTATGCAACTTTGGGTTTACGTCTACCAATTTTTTTTTTTTTTTTCGTTTAATCGCTTGCGTATAGTTCTGTCTGATATTTTCAAATTATATTCTTAGTCCATTTATGATCTTAGTTTGATGAAAGTTAAGAAAGCGTTCATTTTGCTCAGCCTAATCAAGTATCTGTCTTCAACTGGAGACGTTTTAAGTGATTTTATGCGTTGCAAATTATGAAATGATTTGAATTTTCGTAGTATCTTATCTCGTTGACCATTTTCCCACATAAAGAAGCTAGCGCTTCTACGATCTTTGCAATACTTCCAAGGTTCTGGAAAGTTTTCCAATTGAGCTCCCTCATCGAGGGAGTAGAGCTGTTACTTTTGCCCATCACAACCAAAATCAACAATTGTTCAACTAAAGTATACAGAAATGTGTAAGTGATCAATTTTATTGGTTTTTACAGAATTTAAGTGCACTAAGTCAAGTTGATTGCGAAAGAATATAAAATGACTTAATTATATGTCCACTCTGACTCTTACTCCTTCACAAACAATTCGTCGCCTGAGAATTGATTTAGCGTATAAGTATATGAATTTGTACACACATACGCCAAATCAATTCTCAGGCGACGAATTGTAGACTACACGCAAAATACGTCACTCTTTTGTAATTGCTCTCAATATTTTTTAAGGCAACTAATGGTACCGCAAAATGACGTTATAAAAAATTCTTGAACTATTAATACAAAATATTTTTCAAACTCAGCACAAATTATTGTTCTTGTGACATAATTATGTGACCACAAGTGTACATACATATATATGTAATGCATAATATTTCAATGTATTATTATTATTATTATGCATGTGCATATGTAACTTGCAACGAAATATGTGTTAAACGACTCCACTTTCGTCTCTCCTCCTTCGCGCAAAAACACAATCGGGAAAACGACATCAAAGAAAAAAAACTTGCTCTTTGACTTTGTTGTTCTCTTGATCTCTTTCTCTCCTCTCTTCAACTAATACTCTCTCAATTAAGTACAATTGCGTTTTGCTTTTGGCTACTCGGCTGTCTTTACGAATACGCAACGGCAATTTCTCTCACCTCTCTTTTGAAATGAATATTTTTGATGCGACGAAATATGCGTTAAATGTTAAGCAACCCCGCTTTCGGGGAAAAACAACATCAACGAAAAAAAACTTACTCTTCGGCTCTCTTGATCTCTTCCTTTTCAATACTCTCTCATTTAGGTACAAATACACTACTTAACTTCTACTTAGCTACTTAACGAGTAGCTGCTTTAACGAGTACGCAATGGCGATTTTTCTTTTTTTTAATTACAGAATTGAATAAAATCGATTAAAAATAAATAAAAAACAAAATAAAACAGTCGTTATAATTTTGTGATAATTGATTTCTATCGTGGTCTTTATAGGTGGTGGTTATAATCCAAACTTTCTAGTGTTGAATGCGAAAAGTTTTTCTCTTGATTGATATATCTTAGCCTCGGGCTCCTGCCACACTCCACAGACTCCATACACTGCAATTAAAACGTTAAAGTTCTAGTGTTGCAAATATTTAATTTTCTACTAAATTCTATCTCTTTCATTTTGCTTACAATTTCCCTCCACCCTCCTGCCCTCCTCGATATGATATTGTCCGTAGATTAAAAATTCTCTTGCCTCAATTTATAATTCATTGTACAAGTACAAAATATGAACGAACTCGTATTGTTCTTGGCCGCATTCTGTTCATATGCTTCATATTTATGTAACTCCTGGCACCACCCGTTGTGCGCTTAACTATAGGGTGCAATTTTGATTTGTTACTATTGTAGTACTAAACTATGTGGGATGATGTTCATAGATGCATAGATGTAGAGATATCTCTATGTATGTGTGTGTGCATGTGTGTGTATATTTTGTAGTTGTTGCCATTAGTATTATCTGTCATAAATTACAATTGATGCCATTGCCTGTCATTTCAAATACTTGTCACCATATTGAAACAGTAATAATTTGCAGATGCATATACATTTTCTTAACATAGGGGCACTCATACACTCATACCCTTATTCCCCCGCTCCTCTGCCGTAGATGCCAAAAAAAAAGAAAGAGCCTTCTTCTTTTCATTAAGGTTTGTCCTGCTTTTAATATGTCAAAAGTGAATTGTAGTGAAAAAATTATTAAATAATAGAAAAAAAAAGAAAACATTATCCTGACAATGCATAATTTTTCCGGACAAACATAATTACTTACAAATACATACACACACACATTTCCTTACAATACATATGTACTTAAACAGATACATGTACTTTTAGATATTATTTGTAAATTTATGTAGTTAAAGCGAATGATGGGCACTGTTCCTAATGTGAAGGAGTGAGGCAAGAAGTTATGACAACTAGTGATAACAATTTTAGTAACTTTTAATTATAGTTAGAAAGAAAATATGACATAATTTCAATATTTGCAGGAAATGTATAAAGCAAAGTGCATTCGGAAGTGGAGAGCAATGGAAGAAGAAGGCGACGGTAGAATAAAGAATAGAGGTGCTGCAAATAAAAGTAGAAAATTTTAGTTGCCGCTACAACAGTAAAACAACAACGAAAATAAGCAAATAAAAACTGAAAGACTGCAGCAAAGGAATTAAAATGAAATATGTATACATACAAGGATATATATGTATATATACAGTATATCACAAAAGTAAGTTTCCAATTGTTGACACATTTGTGAAACTATTTCTGGTAAATTTCGGTGGAAAGGCAAAATGCCAGCTGAGAGCTTCCTCGCCAAATTGTTCCACTCCAATTGTTGACACTGACTGGTCGACAGTATCATCTATGCGTTTTGTGTAGAATTGAAAACTTGGTAATGTACTTGAGTTCATTTTAACAAAACTTTCATCATCTATTGCTATGCACTTGAACAACATCTTGAAGCAATCGTACATCGTACAAATTTCAGAGCCTGGTTCCGAATTTCCACTTGTCCATCAATTTTTATTGGAACTTCTTTTTTTTTCTTGCAAGTTTTTAAATTATGTTTTTGTTTCGCTTTTTCAATCATAGAGTCACTGGTTTTAGCTTCCCCCCCCCCCCCCCAAGTTTCGCACTGATATTAGTCCTATTAATATTTTAGAGCAAAGTGCTGGGTAACAGGTTAAAAGTGTAAAACAAAATTACTTTACAATAACGAAATATACGGCATTTTTTTTTACCCTCACTTTACACCTTTACTCTTGTTCGACCCTTGACAGAAATATTTGTTGCATTCTTAACCTGATTAAAAGAGAGAGGCAGTGCTGCCTACTTATTAATTTAGGCGACAATAAAAAAATGAAAAACCATAGTTTTGTTGCTAGCGCATTAAATTGACAACACTGATCACTGAGATCACTATTTCAGCTTTAGATGCGCTCACTTTCTCTCTCTCTCTCTCACTTTTTTAATCCGTTACTTGGTGCAAATTTGTTTTTGTAAAAGCTCTTAGCTATAGGCAGTGCATTCTAATACACACACACACACACACAGCATTCCGCACTAAGCAATACGAAATACACAAACAATTTTGTATTTTTCGTTTCTCATCTTTCTCTTTTGCCTATATACCAAAGAGCAAAGCAGACAACACTTTCGTATGCTTTGTTGGTACACATTCGTGAGAGTTATCTTCGACATAGATATTGTTGTTGCGCATGATTTTTTTTCTTTCTTTATAATAATAACGTTTTTAAGTATTGGTGTTTGCACTTCCATAATGCTTAATTTTCTCTATGTCAAATTCAATCAAACTTGCCAGCATGTTGGCAAATTTCATATGGGAAATTCTCTCTTTTTCTCACTTTGATGGCAAATATGACATAGTGAAAACCAAGCATTAGAAACTTTTGGGCACTCCTGCTCTAAAGAGTGAAAAGAGCTATTAATTGGTTTTAATTTATTAGGTTAGTTTCTAGTTTCGGAAATCTTGGGCATATTCTTCTTCCACTTTTCGGCAAATCTTTGAGAAATTAGGTACCACCAAATTTTATTATAATACTTTTGATATCATTTACATCGAATTTGTACCGTTTGGCCAGTTGTCTGTAAAAAATTATTTTTTCAGTACAATAATTATGCATAATTTGCTTATGTGGGTGATTCGTTCGATTTGAGGCAGCGTGAAAACTAGAATAAGAATAGCGGGAGAAAAAAAAATGACGAAGAAAATGCAGAATCGACCACGCTTTCTAATGGCATTGTAATCAAACGTCTGCATTGCAAGAAATATTGAATTAAAAGTGTGCAGTTTTTTTTTCCGATACAGTCCTTAAGAGAAGATACTAAAAATTGGTTCACTTTATGAGAATTTTTTATTTTTATTATGTGCTCCCCGCCTCCACCATTATAATTTTAATGTTTTTTATTGTATAGAGATAAGGATTTTAATTTCTACTAGGATTTTGGGACGAAAGCTGCATCTTTGAAAGTTGAGCCCATGATATAAACGGAAAAATCATTAATCAAATATATAATAAGTTTATATAATTTTATATTTTACTAATATTACACCACATCGATATGTAAACGCCAAAAACAATACATAATACACATCTTCATCTGTTCTTGGTTTCCCCTTCACAATACCGTTTAACCGAAACAGAGAGGTGAGAGAAATTGTTGTTGTGTACTCGTTAACGCAGCCGAGTAGCGGAAAGCACATAATTTATTTATATACCAACAAAGAGCAATTGTACTTAAATAGAAAGAGACCAAAAGAGATCAAGAGAGCCAAAGACTAAGTTTTTTTTCTTTAATGTTGTTTTTCCGATTATATTTTTCCCCGAAGGAGGGAAGATGAAAGCGAGGTTGCTTAACATTTAACGCATATTTTGTCGCATCAAAAATATTCATTTCAAAAGAGAGGTGAGAGAACTTGTCGTTGTGTATTCGTAAAGACAGCCGAGTAGCCAAAAGCAAAAAGGCAATTGTACTTAAGTGAGAGAGTATTAGTTGAAAAGAAGAGAGAAAAAGATCAAAAGAACAACAAAGTCAAAGAGCAAGTTTTATTTTCTTTTCCCGATTGTGTTTTTGCAAGAAGAAGAGGAGACGAAAGCGGGTCGTTTAACGCATATGTATTTTATCACATACGAAGTATTCATTTAAAAAATCAATAGAATTTTCATTCTTCACAATTTTATTGCTAATCCAATAACTTTCTATGTAGTTTTTTAGTCACCAAAAAAAATAAACAAATT
Organism: Toxonevra muliebris; assembly: GCA_963691655.1. Lineage (NCBI taxonomy): Eukaryota > Metazoa > Arthropoda > Insecta > Diptera > Pallopteridae > Toxonevra > Toxonevra muliebris. Next base: position 71,711,606 of record OY829329.1, read on the forward strand.
TTGATCTATATATTATTGAAAAGTTTTTTAGGGCTGAAGTTTTTGATTTTTGGTAATTGGAAACTTACTTTTGTGATATACTGTATAAACTTTAAAGCGCATACTGTAAGCACCATTGTTGTTGTAGTTTTTACTTACATTGTATGTAGTAGTTGTAACAGTACAGTTGTTGTTGTTTCCGCTAGTACTGCTACTGTTGTTATTATTTTTTTTTTTTTTTAATTTTTTTTTTTGCTATAAAAAGATAGTAATTATAATTGACATAAATCTGGCGCGTGTTCAACATGCACAAAATGTTGAAAATGTGCATTTCATATCCACCATACTGAACTGGACGACATAACTGTGAAATGCAGACAGAGAAACAGAAAGAGTGAGAGAAAGGAAGAGAGGGTGTCTGTCAGGCAGAGAAGAAAGTGAGAGACTGAGAGGAATAGATAGAATGCAACTCATACTATGCTATGAATTCTCGATTTTCGCTTTTTGCAATGAAAATCGAATTTCCGGAAGCGGAAATTCTGCTTCTTCTTCTTCTTCACTTCAAATATTTAAGTTAATTTCAATTTTTTTGTTTTGCTGCTGCTGTTAGTGCTGCTTTTGTTGCTTTTTGTTACTCAATGTTGGCAATAGGAATTTATGTCGCATTGTGACGTATGTATAAGAGATTATTTTGCCAAATTGCTACCGTATAAACTTGCAATTAGTGAAATATGCAGAAGAAGAAGAAGGGAATTTGAATGTCTCCAACAAGATAAATGTTCGTTGGTACGTTGGTTTTGTTTGAAATGCATTAATGGTTTACTTGAAGTAGCATAATTATATTAGGGACTACTTTCTGTTGTTGTTGTTTTTTTTGTTTTAATAATTTAATTTCTTAATTTATATTGAGTGCATAATAAGTCTAAGAAAAATATACTTCATCGCAAACTCATCTCCCTAAAGAAGTCCATCCTGCAATCATCTATGACTTGTGATATCAGATAAAAGGAATTTATAACTTCCGTTTTCTAAGTAATTGAAATGAAAATTATTAACCGGAACCGCAAAATTAAACGCTTCCATGCTTATTCAAACTTAATTTTCACTTTTACTTAACTACTATATAAATTAAAAGTGAAACGGCAATTAACAAAACATAATTGGAGGCGTATATGAAATATTTAAATTTATCATCATATTCAATTCAAACAAAGAAAACATTCATAAATATATCCGCTTCAACTAAACTGTACATAAAGTATGTGCACAACATAAAATATTTATATAAAATGCATAAACGAATAAGTATGTACAAAGTACATACATAAATTATATACTAATTTAAAAGTGCACAAGTTTAACACATTTAAAATAATACTTTTAATGATGACCAAAAGTGTGTGAGGTGCTTATGAGATTATTACAATTACCCTTACTTCTTTTACTTCTCAGCTCTTTGCATGTTCATGTTTTTGCTGCTGCGTAGAAATAGAGAGAGCGAGAGAGAGTATGGAAAGAGGAAAAATTAAGCGGGTGTGTTGAGGAAGCCTGTCTGCTGTTAAAATATACAAGTATGAAAATTTCCTTGTACCACTTTTTAAAGTTACTTTTAATGACTTTTATTACTCGCACACATACACATAAACGCACACACTTACCCACATGCCCTTTAGGTCTGCCATCATTAAAACTAGCTATACTTTTTAATGTTGGTTTTTTTTTTGTTGAGTTTGATGTTTGCTTTTTTTTTTATTGAAAACTTCATCAACTCGCTGGAGAAATAAAATAATTAGTCTCGTCGTCGCATGTAGTGCATTTTAATAATTTTTTTTGCTTTTTCTCATTGTTGTACTGAAATTATAAGGAAGACAATGAATGCAGTAAAAATGTTTTTCAAATATTAAGATTCTATCAAAGATTATGTCGAAGAACGAAAACTATAAATATACCTCAATATATTTTACTTTCAAAAATATTGGAAAGTCTTAAAGTCACTCAAATAATTTGTTGTCGCCTGAGAATTGATTTGGTATATAGTTATACGAATACGTATGTACATACGCCAAATCAATTCTCAGGCGACGACATATTGTTTGAGTAACTTAAAGATTTTCCAATATTTTTGAAAGTAAAATATTTAAGTATAATATTTTTTTCGTTCTTTGACATATTCTTCTAGCGAAGCTGAAAATTGAAAATTTTAGAAAACGAACTTTCATTATACTTACTCAAACGAAACTAATAAGAAACGAAGTTATGCATGCAGTTGTTAGTGTTTAGCGAACGAAAACATATGGGGATCGGCCACATACAATCAAGCAGAGAGCCGACTTCGCAGTTTTATCTCAGTGCTTTTGTGAGAGAGCCCACATATACAAATCTGTCTTTCTCTCCCCTCTCCCTCTCTCTTTCTCTGATTGAATATTATTATAAACACATAGAGGGCGATAGGCTTGTGACTGAATGAAACTGCGAAATTTAGCAACTACACAACTGCATAACTACATTTGCTGTTGCAGTGGTATTGGAATCTATTTCTAATTTGGCAGCAACAAAACAGAAAAAGAGAGAAGTGAGAGCAAAAATACAAAACAGAAGAAGAAGAATGAAGAAAAAATTGATGTTGCTTTGAAATTCAACATATGTTGTTGCTATTGCAGTCGTTAATTTAGTTCAATTCTCTCGACTACCGATTCCAATTGAGAGTGCAGTTTCAATTATGCAGTCGCAAGCCTGTAGTTCTCTATGTGTTTATAACATATAGCTGAGCATTCCTCTTACGTGTTATAGTTGAAAGTGTACTACGTCGTGTTTATGCCGATATGTGTAGAGAATATCAACAGAAGAAAAGCTTTAGAAAATAGAAAGAGAAAGAGTGCAAAAAATTTCACAACAACGGTCACGTGAAAAATTGCATTTTTGTTGGACTTATGTATATGAAGCCACTAAGAAACGAAGTTATGCAGTTGTTATTCGGCTGCATATAATCAAGCAGAGAGTCGACTTCTTGCAGTTTAGTGAGAGAGACGATATAGAAGTCTCGGCTTGATTGCATATAACTGAACTTTCCTTTCATGTGTTATATACATGTACTAAGTCGTGTTTGTGTTCATAAGTGTAGTGAGTAACAACAAAAGAAAAGCAACAACAAAATAGAGAGAAGAAGACTGCAAAAGCTTCAACAGAATTTGTTGTAAATGTTTTCTGATAATTTTAAAATTTTCACTTCTATTGTGAATGCCTGCTGACACATAATTTTTTTCTATAAGTTTCAACCATCTCTAGTAGCAATTGTATATCACCTTCATCGTTTGCTATAATTCTATCTTGGATGAATTTGACTCGTCTCTCAGCGATATCGTTTGCGAAGAAGATAATGCAAACCTACTGAAAACTGGTTTGTTTTTTTTGAAACGAAGTTACGTTTGGAAATCCAATAAATTTAAATGGTTTCTGCCATTTTTCAGCTTAACAATTGGTTCCTTGGCATGCAATTTTTTGACGATTTGACGCTTCTCTTGTTAAAAAAAAAGGCTTTACTGTTTTATTAATAATGTATCATAAATGGTTAGATATTAAATGGATGATTAATGCTGGTATTGCTGAGTCCGTTTCCAAATACTTTCTTTAATAAAATTCGAATTGTATCTTTAATAGAATTCGGGTCTGAAAACCTGAATTTGTACTACCTAACCAAGTTTTGATATTAATTTTGATTAAAAAAATACGAATATCTCGTAAACTATTTTTTTCTGTCTTGATAAGTGTTAATTTGGCCAGATTCCGTGCCTATTAATCCTCTATGAACCGTGCCTATTAATAACTATGAGTTAATACTTTCGAGTAAAATGTTCTACGGAAAATTCTACTATAAATTTCCAAACATGCAAAAAATCTCATATGCAAACTTCAGAAGTTATCTCAGCGTTTATTGTATCGAATTTGTTTGAAATAGGCAAAACTTTAGGCACGCGTAAAATAGAAATTAGATATAAAATTTTAAAACTCTGTAGGTGATAATGTATGTTTGTCTCAGTGATTGAATAAGAAATTTTTCATATACATATACTTCCTTCCTCTCTTTATCTATTGCTCTCCCTTTATGTGTCCATTTTGTAAATTTCACAATACGTAATAATAGAGAGAGCTTTCATTGTTCTATGTAGTATGTTTTGTGAGAGAATAAACTCACTTAAAGTAACGAACGCACAGTACTTTCAAACAGAGACGAAGAGAGAGAGAGAAAGCAAGAAGAAATCCATTCAAATGAGAGAACAAATGACAATAGAACATTAAGTAAATGGAAGTGATCAGGGGGGTGCCCAAAAGTTTCTTATGAAAGTGAAAACTCCAATACAAATAAACTTTATTATTATAAAGGAAAAAAACCATACGTTAAACAACAACAAAATCTATGTTTAAGACCAACAAAGCATACGAAAGTGTTGTTGCCTTGCTCTTCGAAACGAAAGCGATGAAATTGTTTGTGTTTTTCGTATTGCTTAGTGCAGAGTGCTGTGTGTGTGTGTGTGTATGAGAATGCACAATGCTTTTACAAAAACAAATGTGCATTATAAACAAGATAGACTAAATTACACTGTGAGACAATTTTTTATTTAAAAAAATCAAATGGTAAACAAATAATTTGTAAGGGTAAATCAAAGTCGTTGATTTCGACCTTTCCTCAGATTTTTTTCAATCACTTTTGAGACCCGTATATTTTTTTATTACGGATTTTATAAGAATCCACTTTTTAATTATTGAAAAACAAAATGTTTTTTTTTTTTTTTGGATAGTTAAATATCAATAAAATGTAAAATTACCAGCTTGCTGACTGTTTTCAAGACTGTCAAAGGTCATCGGATCTGCAGCATAATATCTCTTTGTCTTGGGACACGTGTCATCAAGCTGAATCTTGTTGAAAAACTGTTTGACCATTGGTATCAACTACAAAATGGCCGCTATTTTGACATAAACGTGTTGCCAACTGCGAAAAAAGAGGGAAATTTTGAAAATGATGGTGTGTTCACATTTATTCGCACTATGCTGTATAAGAAAATTATAAGTCACTCATGCGACATATGAGCCCAGGTTCTTTCTTCAACTTTTGCAAGAAATTTTCTTTTTCACAACAATGAAATTTTAAATGATCTTTTTCTTCGCCGAAATATTAAAATTTTGAGCTTTTTGTTTCAATTTGGGATAACATAATTCCTTTACAGAAACATCCACTCCTATAGACTTATTCAAACTCATTCATTTTTTCCAGCTCATTTCACTTCATTTCCGATATAAAAGTAAATTGTCTAGTCTGGCAATACAACAACAAGCAACCACAAACATAAAAACAATGTTTTTTGGCCTTCTCTTTTTCCCTCTCTGTTTTGCGAGTGAATGCAGCACGTGTATGGGAATCAGGTGTGTGCGCTGCGTGTGGCAGGCGTGTGGTTTTTACAGACCATCAACATCATTAATGGTCGCTAGGGGCTAGGGTCGTCGTCAGTGTAAGTACGCAGGCAAAATTAGGTAGTTATTGTTTCATGTTGGCAGTTGAAGGTTGCAACAAAAGTAGATACAAGTGTTTGTATTTTTTTTTATCTAACATTAAAAAATTCAAATTTTAAATTTTTTTTGGTTGCATAATCACAGCTGGAAAGAGAAAGAAGAAAATATAAAAAGAAGAACATTGAAGTGCACTTTACTTGAACAGTGTAGTCTGAGTATTACAACATGTTTTCAGATGAAAATGTTTCAAGTATTTTATTTTATGCATATTTAAGATTTTCATCATGCTTCAAAATTAAAAATTGTTTTTCCTTAATTATTTTTTTTTTTTTGATATTGAATTTATATCAAATAATAAGAATTTTACTGAATAATATTTTATTTGCACTTGATGGCAACCATGTTTTTATGGTATGCAAATATTCATGTAATCAAGTAGTTTTGTTTTAGTTTTCACTTAAAATCACGCGAGCACACACACACACACACATGGACACGTACTGTATATATGTGTGTGTATACGATGCGTACGTGTGTGCATGTATATGTTTTTATGTGTCCTCAGTGCTCAATTGAATATTTTCATTCTCATCGTAAACTTTATTATAGTCATACCCATACATGTGCATATGCATGTGTATGTATGCGATTGCACTTCTGTATTTTGGTATGTATAGTATGTATGTGTGAGTGAGTGAGTGAGTATTGGCAGAAAATTGAGATATTTTTTATGGTTTTTAATTAAAAGTCCCTCATATGTAGTATTGTAAATTATTTTGAATAAAAATCTACCAAATCATACAGTAGTGGCAATTTAAATAGCAACGCTTAGTTCTACTCGTTGACCAGAAATCACTGGATTTTGTTAGTTGATATTTCTATGGATTCAGATGCAAGCAATATGGACCTGAAGTCGGAAAAATGGGGTCTTCAGGGGCTGTTAAGAATTTTTTTTTATTTCAACAGATACGAGTTTGATGTCTGAAGCAAAGTTGTTAAGCACAAAGAGATAAACAATTTTTATGCATGCACTTTTCCTCCACCTCTTACCTTTCCTCTTGAAAATTGAGTTTTTAGCACCCTTTTTCAATAAATGGCCGATAAAACTTAAACCGTTGAGAAAACTATTAAACTGTTTCGGAGAAAATGTTTCTTGTTTAAAATTATAGGGGGTCCCAGAACATCGGAATAACCTACGAGGTACACTTTTTCCAGAATAATGTAAAAACCGAATTTTTTGCAATACAAATGACTCACTCACACTACGTAAGTAGATAATGGAATCGTTTGTTATTGTAATTACATTAGGCTTCCATGTGAAACCAAAAAAAATTAAAAAAAAAAAAATTATTTAATTGATTTAAAAATTTTTTTTTTTTTATCGTGGTTCAATCCCAAGTGAGCCAACAAAAAATTGTTTTTTTAAATCAATTAAATTTTTTTTTTTTATTACGTAAACGCCAAATTACAATACGAAATACACCTCATCTATTTTTTCTTTCTTTGTTCCCCCTTCACAACTTCACAAAACCGTTTAATGAAAAAAAAAAGATAGAAATTGTAGTTGCGTACTCGTTGGCGCAGCCGAGTAGCCAAATGCACACACGTTATTTATTTATGTATTACGAAGTGCAATTGTACTTAAATGAGAGAGTATTAGTTGAGAAGAGAGAGAGATCAAGAGAACAAGAAAGTCAAAGAGCAAATTTGTTTTCTTTAATGTTGTTCTTCCGATTATATTTTCACACAAAGGAGGGGAGACGAAAGATGTGTCGTTTAGCATCTAACGCAGGGCTGCCCAAAAGTTTCTTATGGAAGTGCAGACACCAATACATTTAAACTTTTTTATTATAAAGGAACAAAAAATCATACGTTAGACAATAACAAAATCTACGTTGAATATAATTGTCGCCAATGTGCACCAACAAAGCATATGAAAATTTTGTTGCTTTGCTCTTTGGTATAAGTAAAGAAGAGAGATAAGAAACGAAAAAGACAAAATTGTTTGTGTATTTAGTATTGCTTAGTGCGTAGTGGTATGCGTGTGTATTATGCCTGGTTTTCACTAAGTTAAATTCAATCAAATTTGCCAGCATGTTGGCAAATTTCATATAGGAAATTCTCTCTCTCTCTCTCTCTTTAACAGGGAGTATAATATATTGAAAACCAAGCATTTACAAAAACAAATATACACTAAGTGCATATGACATCGTGGGCACCCTTGATCTAACGCATTTGTTTTTTGTCGCATAAAAAATATCCATTTTAAAAAACAAATAATACATGAAATTCATCCAAGGATGTATTAATGAGGATAATATAAAATAATTCTTAAATAATTAAATTTAATATTTATTGTGCAAGATGCTAGAAGAAAATTCTAAATCAAATTTTCATTAAAATTTCAGTTTTCCAAAAAACAAAAAAAAAAAAAAAATCGATATTTTTTTAAATTGAAAATCCAAAATATTTAACCTGTTGTTCCAGTTTATATTGAGCGTCATTCCATTTATTTGCCAAATGAATCAACAAGTTCTTCATTTTTGTGTTTTTTTTTTTACTGCAAATATTAAATATTAGTTATGCCATGCTTCTGACAAAAATAAATATCAAAAATAAAAATAAAGCAAGAATTCGCTGATTTCATTATGCTTTACGGCATATTGCAATGCGAAATAATATTTCCTTTTCACTGCAAAAAAAAAAAAAAAAAAATTCGTTAGCTTTACAAAATGGGAGTAGTAGAGTGCGTGTTTTTGCAGCCAGCTTCTAGTTAAACTTTTTTGTTTTTCGTTTGTTTTCTGTCATAATTTGTTTGTTTTGTATTTTTATTATTTTTTTTTTTCTGTTTTATTTGCTGAGTTTTTGTTATGTTTACTTTCCGTATTTTTGTTATTATTTCCATACTCTTTGTTGTTATTGTCATTGTTGTTGCTGCTAACCTTATTACTCGAAAATTCCTTGTAATGATGATAATAATAATAATAATAATCTAAAAAATGTTTTCTGTTTTATTCCGAGTTTATTATAATCTAATGGCATCTGCTTGTGTTGCTTTAATGGTGATACAAAAATAATTCACTTTTGAATGTGAGTTTTTTTTTTTTAGAAAATATACATGCATACATCCATTGGGTTCATTACATTTAGGAAGCCCTTGAAAACTAGTACATGGTTTAAAGTTTCCCTGCATTTCAATTATATAATTTTGGACATGACAAAAATCTTCAAACACACATATACACACATACAGGTACAAGAAGTAAATACATTTCCACAATATCACGCTAAAACTAAAATCCTCATTCAATTTAGCAAACGAAATTCTTCTTCTTCTTCTTTGATTTCCTTTGGCGAAGTTGCACTTGTGCGATTTCACTCAGGATATATGTCAGATTTTTTAACTACAACAACAAAAAAAAAACAAAAGTAAATACTGGAGGAGAAGCTGAAGAATTGAGCGAGCGAGTGAGTGCACAAGTAATGGCATCTGGTTGGAAATCCACACATGCTACGAGTAGAAATGTTATCAATGTGTTTCCAACAACATTTTTTATAGTAGAGAGTAAATTTAATTATTGAAGCAAGTTGTAACTACATCAACAACAACAGCAACTAGCAACTGCAAAAGGAATTGCAAAAGCAACAACGGCAACAACAATCATCAACAATAGCAACAGCAATTGCAATAGTTGAAGTTAATTTTCAAAAAGTGGTTACGTTTATTATTGAAGCATTTTGTAAGAGAAAAGTGAACAGAGGTAGCAGCAGTAGCTGGAACAGGCGAGCCAGAAGCAGAAAAATCGGCGAGCTGTGGATAAGAAAGCGAAATGCATTCAATTGACAAAGGAATTGCTGGAATCAAATTAATCACATTAGATTGTTGATATTTGAGCAGCTATTGCTGTTGTTGATGATTATGATCATCATGTTGCAAGTGGTTGGATGTAGTGCAGATGATGGTGCAGATGATGGTGGTGATGACGATGATGACGGTAATGACGATTATTTATCAAGTGATGAGATTTATGTGGCATGTGACAGTGGGTAGGAATACCGTATAAAAATTGAGCTCATTAATTAAAAGTTTGTTTTTTTTTTTGATGCAAAATTAAAGTGCTTTTGCTCAATTGGTCAAAAATTAATTTTCTTAATCGTTTTTTAGAAGTGAAAATTCTTATGGGAGAGTACTGAAGAGAGCGTGACGAATTATTTAATTTTGTTTTTGTTTGGCTCTCATCAAAAAATTACAACAAACTCATTTCTCTCATCTCTCTTTATCTTCTCAAGTAACGTTGTTGTTGTACAAATGTTCGCAACTTTTTTTTTCAGTGAAGTTTTTCTGGACATGTGTTGGCATTTGTAAACAAACAACAAAAGAACGAGTAAGCAAACAAAGTTAAACTCTTGCAAGAACAACACGAACAGCGCTCTCTCTCTCTCTCATCTTTATGTATGCATTTGCACTAAAAGAATTTCTTGCAAAAACAACACAACTAACAACAACAGTAAATTCCTCTGAAATCAATCACTCGCTAATTTGAGTTGAAATTTTGAGAGCCGGCAACGTCTCTGCCTAGTTCCCATGCAAACAATTTATTCATATGAAAAAAGTCTGATCTCTCTCTCTCTCTCTCTCTTATATTTATCTATGTATGTATTTGTACTGAACGAATTTCTTGTAAAAACAACACAACTAACAATAACAGTAAACTTCTGAGATTGAGAGAGCCGACAATGTCTCTGCCCAGTTCCTATCCAAAAAATTTATTCATATCGTCGCCTGAGAATTGAGTTGGCGTACAGGTATACGAATACATGTACACATACGTCAAATCAAATATTTTTTTGCGAAATAAATCTCTGTATGGAAAAAAAAACAACAAATATCAAAAGAGAACCAAACTACTCGCTTGTGTTTGTTTTGTTATTTGTATAAGCAGATAATTCATTAGATAATGCTGAGAGATGCCGTTACTTATGTCTTCTTGCTCTCTCTCTCATTTGTTATTTAAGCTTAAGCAATGATTTTAACAACGATGCTTTGTTCAATGAGCGAATTTTGAAAAACTTCCGGCGCTTTTATTTTAGAATTGGCTTAACCGATTTAAAATTTGATTCGTCAAGTTCATTAAATTGATATATAATCTGATAGTGTAGCATTTCTAAATCTTCTGGAATAAGAATGTAGTTACACTAATAAATGTATAGATACTCATGGTTTAAAGTTAGTTACCCCTGCTTAGTTTTTTGAATAATCACTTTTGTATGTATGTATGTATTAATATACATCCCTAAAAGTTTCACATAATGATAAATTTACTGCGCATATATCATCATACATCACAGTCACAGCCACAGAGTCACATATGTGACAAAATTTTGAATATATCTACTGCTAACTACTTTTCATTCATTGATTAATTGTTTATAGTTAAAAAAATTTTATCACTTTAATCTGTACGCTATCTAAAAAATTATAAATTTCACTATACAATAAAATGAAATAATAAATTAAATCAAGCGTGAGTGTGTATCACATACAAGTGTAACATAAAAAGCTGTTTCACGCCATTTAATTGCAGACAGACATTTAGCATACATTTAGGCTATAAAACATTTCGATTTAATTTAATTTTCACGCATAGTATTTTTAACGCTAATTGTTGGAAAAAAGTTTGTCATGAATACAAATTTTTAATGGAATTCGAAAAAAAAACTGAACTAAATGTGGCATGGTATACGTGGTAGAAGTGAAACTATGTACAGGAAATAATATGATTTTCTTTTTAATTTTAAAGGCAGCTTTGGATAATTTATATAGAAAAAATTCCGCTTTAAAATATTTCCAATTAAAAACAAAATATACTAAATTTTAATTCGTACATATAATAATTAAAAATTGGAAATGTCAGTGTTGAGAATTCGTGTTTCGAATTTCGAATAAAATATGAAAAAAAAACTTTCATTCAATTTTCTATATGTGTTTGATAAATACCGCATCTGTTTTTGTTGTTGCTTCTATCGAGTTGACTCTTACGAAACTCTTAGTTCTTTTTATATATCAGAGCAAAAGAGTATGATAAAGTGCATTAGTAAAGGCAGTGAGAGAGTCGACATCGTGATTACATTTTTTTTTCATATGAATAAGTTTTTTGCATGGGAATTGGGCAGAGACGTCATCGGCTCTCTCAATCTCTCTCTCTCAATCTCTCTCTCTCAATCTCTCTCTCTCTCTCTCAAATGATATGAGCGAGTGATTGATTTCGGAGGAATTTGTTATTGTTAGTAGAGTTGCCAAAAGCCGCGATTTCGCTCATCTTTTGGAATATCCATACCTTAAAAGAGCATGCGAGATTTTGAGTCAAAAAAGGGATTTTTAAGCCAATATCGATTTTTTTTTTATATTTATTTGTTTTCAATTGAAAATTCTGAATGAATTAGATTTCATGCAAGCAACTCTCACGAATTGATTTAAATTGAGTCCCCATTAAATGCTTGACTATGGGTAGGAAAGAAGCGGAGTCAGCAACTCGTTGGCTTGCAAATATAAACTCCGCTTTACTCAAATCTATCAGATTTCTGGTCCGAACTATTAACACATGCGATTACGTGTGCATGTATTTATTTTTTTGTTTGTAATGACAAAATATTTTTTAGACTATTTTTAAAATAAAGTTGAATCAATAATATTTTCTTTTTTTTCAACAATCGTGTCGCCCTCAATTTGAATTTTTCACAATTCCATTTAAAAATAATAAAAATTGTTTAGGTTTCCAAAAATGTTTTGCGAAGTATTTTCAAACTTATATTACATACTTTTAAGCGCTCACAAGCTAAACAAATTCTAATATAATTCATGTGCCTTGAATTGAATTGAATAAAGAAAACAAAGAAAAAAAAAAACCGAAAATGTTGATGAATTCCAATTCATGCTAAAAATTTTCATCAAAGAATTTCGCTTTTTAATCATCATTTCATTACGATGTCGCTGTGCTGATGTTGATGTCGATGTCGAAGTCGATGCCTTTGCCTCACTCTGCTCACCTCTCTGCCCCCTTCAGCCTCATTCAAAATAATATTTCCTGTGTCGCGTATCGCATTTCTTAGCATTTGTAAGCAGCTGTTAATCCATACAATGAAAGCTGTTAGCAAATTTTCACGTTAAAAATCAGTAGCTGCTATTGTATCTTTCTTTCATACTTACCTAACGGTTAAAGTACATGCAGTTAGTTCCTTCGCTGCTGCTTCGAAGCCGCCTATAACAAAATTGATGGCAAATATGGCGGATAGCGGATGAGATATTTAATAAGCTTGCCTAAATTAAATTCATTTGCTTTCTGCTTTCTTCTTTTCGCTTTTTCGGGTTTTTTTTTGCTTGTTTTTTGCTTTGCATTATTGTTTATTTTGTGTTTTGTTTGTGTGTCGTGCTTGTTACTTTCGTTATCCTATCAGGAGTCAAGTTGACGAAAATAGGATAACAAAAATACTAAGCACACATACACACACACACACACACACACACATACAAAATTGAAGGGCATCTGCTTCTTTAAGCTTTACTGCGAGTTGGGAGCGTATTATATTTGTGGAAAATAAGAAAAATACGCAACAAAATTGAGTAAATTAAATTAAGCTAATAAGCTTAATGTATAGTGGAAATATCGAAAGTAAGCAGAGCGGGATGAGAAACAGCGCGAGTATTGTAAGACAACAAGGTAGAGAAACAAAGAACTATAACACTGTACAACAGAATGGGTTCTCTTATGGTTTTTCAGGTCGAAGTTTTGTGATATCGATGATTTTATGATTTTTTTTTATTAATGGTAAGGTAGGAGAGTGTGTGGAAAAATTTTCTTTTCCAATATTTGGTGTTTTCTATACGTTTTTAATGAGTTTTTAAAACGTTTTCAAAATAAAAATTTTTTAAAAAAAATTTTTATTTTCGACCCAAATTTTTCTAAAAATTCATACATGGGGGAAATTTTTTTTTTTTGATTTCTTATGTTTTCTACACGTTTTATGAGTTTTCAAAACCTTTTCAACAAAAAAAATTTTTCAAAGAATTGTTTTTTTCGACTTCGATTTTTCCAAAAATTCATAATGTTTTTTTTTCGATTTATTATGTTTTCTACATGTTTTATGAGTTTTCAAAACCTTTTTAACAAAAAAAAATTTTTCAAAGAATTATTTCTTTCGACTTAGATTTTTCCTAGAATTCATAAGGGATACATGGCGAAAATTTTTTATCCCCATTTTGTTCATATTTTCTACACGTTTTATGTGTTTTTGCAACGTTTTCAACAAAAAAAAAAATTTTTAAAAATAATTTTCTTTTCGACCTAAATTTCTCAATGGGAAAAAATTTTTTATTTTTCGGTTTTTTGTATTTTCTACACGTTTTATGAGTTTTTAAAACTTTTTCATCAAAAAAATTTTTTCTCAAAATATTTTTTTTCGCCTTAAATTTTTCAAAAAGAATTCATAGGGGGGGGGAGGGGGGGGGGGTACATGTAAAAAATGTTTTTTTACTTTTTTTTGAATTTTTTTTTACATGTTTTACATTTTTTATTTTTCTACACGTTTTATGAGTTTTTAAAACGTTTTCAACAAAAAAAAAAAAACATTTTCACAAAATATTTTTTTTCGGCCTAAATTTTTCAAAAAAAATTCATAAGGGGGGGGGCACATGGAAAAATTTTTGGTTTTTTCGTTTTTTTTATGTTTTTTACACGTTTTATGAGTTTTGACAACGTTTTTAACAAAAAAAAAAAAAAATTACCAAAAAAAAAAAATTAATTTTTTGTTATTTTATTTAAAAAATTAATGCGTTCATATATCAGAAACAGGAACTCAGACATTTTTTTCGTGTTGTATAGTGTAATAGTAGTTTTATTATTAACTCATTAATTCTATATTATCCTAAGGAGTACGTTGACAAAAAAAAAAGCAAAAATATTCCCATAAGGATTGCAACAAACTTTGGCCAATTAAATGCCATCGAAAGGCTATTGAAGTTGATGTTGAAATCCCATTTTAAATATACCCCTTCTTATATCTCATTCAACTCGAAATGTTTAAAATCACTTTAAAAAAGCAACAAAAAAGGATGCAACAGAAAAGAGCCCAGATAACAATACCTTGAAGCATTTTTAAGCTTAAATAACGTATTAGAAACATATTGAAATTGCTGCTTATTCATCAAAAAGTCATCAAAAAGTTTGTTATTTGAAGCGTTATCTTCTTCTTCTTTTTTTTCGTGTATAGCAAATAATTTTTTATTACTTCTTAATATGATAAAGTTTTTCCGAACAATTTAGGCATTTTTTCATAATTTTTTCATATTTTTTTCATATATTATTTTTTTTTTTCTTTTTGCTACTCCATACATAAGGATGGATTCGTCGTGTATTTTGGGATCCCAAAAGTAATTTCAAACAAATGTGAAGAATTTTGTCAAGCTTCTTGTTGTGTGTCGTGCATAAAGTGAATATTTATTAAAAACTCATAAATAAGAAAATAGAGCGGAATAAAGTGATTTCGATTAGGGAACACGCACGAGTTTTGAAGGTGGTGAGGTGCAGCGCGTCGCTGACTCTTTGGGGAGTATGAGTAAAAAGTCTTCATAACCTTTTTGAATAATGAAAGGATTTTGCATATGAGAAACCGATTTGAAAATATGTTGTTAAGTATGCTTGAAAATTATGGAAAACAGAAAATTACTTAATGTTTAAAAATATTTCATAAAAGTGTAATTCTTTTTGGATGTAGTGCACAAAAAAAAATGAGGCTCCTTAACCTTTGTGTGTGAAAGAATAGAATTAAACACTGATATGCATGGGTCAGCAAACGTGTTAAAGTTCATATGTTTGTATTAATTTTACTTTATGTTTTTTTGATTGCTATATAAATAAAACTATATTCATTTTAGAGTGAAACTTTTATAAGCACGTTAGGTAGTTACAAAAAAAAAAGCAAAGGAGAGTGAAATGGCTGAAACAACCGAATTTTTCGTTTGAATGTGCATATATAAATAAACAAAAGAGCGACTAAATAAACAAAGTCAACTATTGCAAGAACAATACTAATAGCACTCTCTCACTCTCCCTCTCATATTTATGTATGTATTTGCATTAAAAGAAGTTCTTGCAAAAACAATACTACTAATAATAACAGTAAATTCCTCTGAAATCTATCACTCGCTAGTTTGAAACGAAATTGAAAGAGCCACATCGACGTCTCTGCTCAATTCCCATTGCAAAAAGTTTATACATATGAAAAAAGTCTGATCTCTCTCTCTCTCATATTTATCCATGCATGTATTTGTACTAAAAGAATTTCTTGCAAAAACAATACAACAAACAATAGCAGTAAATTTCTCTGAAGTAAATCACTCGCTAGTTTGATATGAGATTGAGAGAGCCGACAACGTCTCTGCCTAATTCTCATGCAAAAAATTTATACATATTAGGGAACAAAAAAATCCGAACACGATTTCGCCTCTCTCAGAGTCTGTTCATGTACTCTGTCATACTCTCTTTCTCTCATATTTAAAAAGAACTTAAAGAACTCCGAACGAACAAGTCAATGCATGGCAGAACTATATCAGCTGGTAGCAGTGCCGATTCTCTCTTTCTCTTCCTTAATTTTTTTTTTTGCTATGCAGATACTCAAAACTGTTAAAATCTTTATTTACATTTTGTTTGCTCTCCATGCATTTGTTTTTGTATGTTTTACATTTCTGGCTCTTTATAACAATAAAGTATCTTGTTGTAGTTGTTGTAATGCTGCTATCACCTGTTATAATTCTGCCATGAGTCAAACGGAGAGAAGCAGCAATCAAATGCAGAACAACAACAACAATAGATGCGGTATTTATCAGACATTTAGAGAAAATTAAGTCAAAATTGTTTTTATTAGGTATTATTAAAATTAAAAAGGAAATAATTTATTTACTATATATACATATTTCAGTTTTACAGTATAGCCGTCCCATGACACATTTAGTTTTAGCTCAAAGTTCAAACTTAAATACTTTAGTATTCTCGAAAAAAAGATTGGGCAAAAATATTTCCAGTTTTGAAAAATTAGTTCAAATTATAATATATATATATATAGGTGGTATGCCGGTGCCAACATAAAGGTTAAGGTGCACATAAATTTTAATTTACAAAATGCTTTGCTTAAATGAGTAACTTATTTTACACTTGTATATGCACCAATACCAACGTATACAAAAATTTAGTGCTTACATCATCAAACACACATACATACAAACAAACTTTAATAACGTTATAGCAATCAAGATGCAACACTATAAATACCTAAGTTAAAAATAAGTTTACCTGATATGAAAAAAAAGAAAATCAGTACTTTTCTAAAGAACTATAAATTTCTCCTTTGCGTTTCTATTCGTTTTATTTCTCATCTACTTTCACGGACATTCGGTCTACTCACAGTGGTATCACGAATATGTGGTAGTTGCTTTTTTTAATTTTAAAATTCTTCTTAATTCGTCTCAGATCCTGTGCGAGTATCTAATTAGTTTTAATCATATTATTTTGCCTCTCTCTCTCTCAATTTTTTGCAGAATGCTTATTGCAATCAAAATTCGCTCTCTTTTTTTCTCTCTTTTGAGTGCTCTCTTAGGTGAGCATATCATTTAAAAAACTAGTATGTTTAAACCAGCGTAGGCCAAAGACGTGCACGATGGCAAATGAGCGTAATGCCTGGTTTTCACTAAGTCAAATTCAGTCATAATTGCCAGCATGTTGGCAAATTTCATATAGGAAATTCTCTCTTTCTCTCTCTCTTTGACAGGAAATATGACATAGTGAAAACCAAGCATAAGCAATTTTACACGTACAGAGCTCATTTCCATAGAAAGAGTGCTCAATCGATCATTGTGTATGTATAGGTGGCCACCGCTGGTTTAAACAAATCAACACTTCTTCTGAACTACAATCTACTAAAATGTTTGACTCGCTCATTTGTTAGTAGGTTGAGTCTTTTAAAAGAGCTCTCTTCGGTTTGTTTTTTGTACAAAAGAGAAAGAATGAGCTCAATTCATTCAAAGCATATAACAAAAGAGAGCTCATCAATGTGTTTGTTTTAAGTCAGCTTTCACACACACCGATTTGAGACCGATTTCGCTCACCGATTTTCTATTGTTTCTGCTGTTGGGGAGGGAGAGGAGACGAAAGTGAGCTGTACAACGTTTTATGACGTTTTCCTTATGTAAGTTTTGCATCTCTGTTTCACTCATGTAAAATGAATAACAAAGAAGCAAATAGAAATACGAAATCGGTCGATTGAAATCGTTATGTATAAAAGCTGTCGCCGACTGAACAAGATAACAAAAGAGAATATGTAAAAATTGGTGACTAATCGGTGTGTGTGTGTAAAAGCAGTCTAAAAAACGAGGAAACAAAGTGAATCGTTCGTTAAGAGAATAATATTGAGGAGCAGTTGTGTAATATTTTTTCTCAATAGCGAGTTTTTGCGGTCTCCGATTTCTTGTAAGTAAACCTGCAATGTTAAACGTTAACAAAATAGTATTCCAAAAAAAAGAAATAAATTTTAGGATATGGAATTTTTTGCTTATATCAGTATATGTACTGCTGAAATCAGTACATCTGGCAACCCTAGGTGAAAACAACAGTAACATGCTTATTCTCCTTCTTTCTCATCATCATCATCAACATATTTATGTTAAGTAGAGAGAGAAATAATGTAATTTTCATAAGAATCTTATGCATAATATAGAAGAAAGGGGGAAGGGGGAAAGATGAGGCATAAGGTGTTAGTAGAAAAGGCATAAAAAGACAGGATAGTTGCGTGAAAGAATGCAAAGCAGCAGACAACAAAAACAATATGCATATTTGTATGTATGTTTGTATGCATGTAAATGCTGAAGGTAAATTTTAATATTTAATATTTTAAAATTGTCTACATGTACCATAGAAAATATGCTGTGAAAAAGGGTAAAATGAAATTTATCAGGTTAAAATTAAGAAGAAAGAGTATATGTTTTTGTATAATACAAAAAAAAAAGAAAAAAAGAAAAAGAAAGAAGGATGTAATGTTGTTGTTGTGCTTTGTTTGCTTGCTGTGAGCAGCCAGAGATTGTTATCAGCAGCAACAACAACAACAATAACAATAACGTGAATAACATCATCTTATTTAAGACTCAGTTCTTAATGAAAACTATGATTAAAATTAATGTTACATGAGGTCAATTTAGGAAATAAACATTTGCGCTGAAACTAAACTAAGGGGAAACTAAACTTACTAAAACTTTAATGAAAACTAAAATAGGCTAAAATAGACAAGCTGACAAAGCTGTTGTAGACAGACAGGCGGACCTATGCTTACATATGTCATATTTATTCTTAAACGAAAATTTATCACTTGAAGCTATCACAAAATTTATAAAAAAAAAAACAAAAATAGTTAGTTAGAAGAATGTATCCTTCATTTTTGGCTAATGGCAAAAAGAAAAAAAAAAAAAAGAGAAAAGAAAATGACCATATTTTATTGAAACTTAAAACTTCTCTTTATATTTTAAATGAGAAAAAGTATAAAAAATAAATAATGATAAAAAAGGATAAGAAATGTGAAACATCTGTGCGAAGAACCTTTTTGCCAAAGGTGAAATATTACAATAATACATACATACATACATACATACATACATACATACAGATATTCATACACATATATATCTGAAAGCGGCTAAGAGTGTGCAACACTGAGAGAAAAAAAGAGTTTGAATTAAAGTTTTCTTATTGATAATTAAATTTTAATTTCTAAATGTATTCACATTGTAGGGCAATAATTATAATTGCAATAATTATAATTGAAATGCACTAAAAAGTTAAGAAAAAAAGAAAATTCATTAACTTTATCATAATAAATAATATACCAAATTCATTTTAAAATTTAGTTATACAGAACTTGTTGTAAATGAAATGGAATAATGGAAGGAAGACAGACATTCAAATTGTATTGAGAAGAGAAAACTATAACAAAAGAAATATATATATATATTTTTTCCAATAGAAATTTGTTGTTTATTTTATATGAAAAGAATAAAATTGATGTTTAATTTTTTCCTCCTTTTATCTTAAATAAAATTATATAATTTTCATATATTTTTTCATTGGCCGTGTGGCAGCACTGCTTTTTTCATATGAATAAATTTTTTTCATGGGAAGTGGGCAGAGACGTCGCGACGCCGGCGTCGGATCTCTCAATTTTGTTTCAAATTAGCGAGTGATTTACTTCTGAGAAATTTACTGCTATTGTTGGTTGTATTGTTTTTGTGAAAAATTCTTTTAGTGCAAATACATACCTAAATATAAGAGAGAGAGAGAGAGAGAGAGAGAGAGAGTTGTGGGAGTGTTGTTATTGTTGCAAGAGTTGACTTCGTTTGCTTACTCGTTCTTTTGTTGTTTATTTACATATGCACATTCAAACATTAAAATCGGATTAAAAAAAAAATGCGAACATACAACAACAACGCTGCTTGAGAAAATAAAGAGAGTAAGAGAAATGAGTTTGTTGTTGTAGTTTTTCGATGTGTGCATAGAGAGTCAAATAAAAACAAAATAAAATAATTCGTTATGCTTGGTGACATATTCCCTGCCAAAGAGAGAGAAAAAGAGATTTTCCTATATAAAATTTGCCAATTTGATTAAACCAGGCAATAGTGAAAACCAGGCATATATCTTTACTGTTGTTTTAAAATCGATTCACAGGGAATATTGCTATGGATGCAGAGCCTTGTTTATAATAGGGAAGGAATATGAATAAGTGAGAGGAGAAAATAGCGAGAAAAGACAAAGAAGATAACTAGAAAATATGTTGTCTTTAAAGGTTTATGCCCCGATAATATTGATTCATTTAAAGTTATTACTTTTTTATAAATTATTATTAGAGACTATGAAACTGAAATCTAATCATATTCCATAGTTTGACTTCACTACATCCATCCAGTTCAAGGTTTGTCATTGTCACTTTGACAAAAAAAATGACGTTTCATTAAGCCCGTTAACAAACCTTGAACTGTTATTAGTTTATTTGAAAACTTGCAGTGAATTTCAATGAAAAATTTTTCAAATTTATATTTACCGTGTAAAACTTTTCTGAAAAAAAATAATATATATTTTTTTAGTTTCTTTTTTTTTTGCAAACATAGGTATTATTCATGAAAACTATTTGAAAACTTAATTTATGAGCGAACATGCTGCTGCTGCTGCTTCCTTCCGCTTACTCTTACACATGGTGCTTCTGCACATGACCGATTTGACTACTTATTAAAAGTCGAACTTAGTGAAGAAGGAGCTAGGAGATTAGAGGTTAAAACAGCTGCATTACAAATAATATTAAAAATTCCTCAATGCTGCTTTCGAAATTATACCAAACACACATTTAGCAATTTAAAATACAATAAGAGAATAACAAAAAAAAAAAAAAAAACTTAGTTTTGCTTAAGCAAAACTTTAATTCTCATTTTAAGTATCTTTAATGTAAACAGAAAAGACAAACATAAATCCGCATACACACACATACACTCATTAACATAAACATTAAAAACGAAAGCGAAGAAGAAACTATTAAAATACCGACTAATAAAAATGTTTAATGGTTTTAAATACATTTTAATATGTATGCCAACCATAGTGCTTTGTATGTATGTGCATGTGTGAGTAAGTGCTAGAGTTTCTCTTTTGTAATTGTTTAAAATGTTTAGTCTGTTTGTTTTTTGGTCATTTGAAAGTGCCGTCGGTGAATGGATGTGTGTGTGTGAGAGAGAGTGAGAGTTTGTTTGTTTTTGGGTTTTCACACGTTTAAATATAAATACTCACACACACACACACGCACATTTAAATTACCCTTTTTATGTATTTGCTTGTGTGCTTTGGTTTTTTTTCTATCTCTTCTATTTTGTTGTTGTTATTGTTGTTACTACTGCTACTTTTATACACAAACAACAAATCACAATTGTAGCCTTTCTCACAAATCCATGTAAGCATGATGTAAATTTTTAATTAAACTTAGACATTTTTTTCGCATATTTTGTTGTTGTTGAAAATGTGTGTGTTTGTATGTACGTATGTATGTACCCAGTTGAACCTAGGATGATCGTAGGAGTAACAATGGAATGTAGGGAATGGATTACTTCCTATTTCTTCAGAGTCCTTGAATTTTGTACTTGTTTTTGACATTGCATAAGACATGCATGGAGTACTCGTTTCAGCTTCCAAGAGGTGAAGTTAAGGAAGACACGATTATAAACATGAGCAGCACTCTCTCTCTCTCTTTCGTTTTTGTTGTTTAAAATTGAGTGGAATACATTTGCTCTTCCATTTTTCTCTTCTTTTTGCTTTGTTATTGTTTGCTCTGAGTCGCGAACTCAACTACTAAAGTAACGAATCGAAACTAAAGGAACGAATCGAAAATTTCAACTTACCGAACTCTCAGCATGAAGAGAAAGTTACTGTTATCATTAATTACATTGTTATTGTAAAAGTCAACACTTTCTGTTTTTGTTTTTTTTTGTTATTCGTTAGATGATTATATTTGTTATTGTAGTTTCATTGATTCGAAAAGAGAATGAAATTATCAAAGTCTCGTTTACTGCTCTCTTGGAGTATTAAGTGGAAGTCTTTGCTCTTCTGAGAATTACTCACTATCTGTGCAGCTGGGTATATATAAATTTGTTTATTTGTGGGATGAAGTGGACTCAAGTTGAATAGGAAAAAGTGTATTATTTACCATTTCATTGTGGTTTTTAATTGAGGACTTTAATTAAAACAGTGTGTTTTGTGTATTTTTGTTTTTGGTAGAACTTAATTAGTGGTTTGAATTATAATCAAAATTTGATTATAGCAAATATGTAACTACACCTTAGAATGATTTCTTAATTAATTTTTTAATATACTTATTAAAATATTTTCCGCACTTTGATTGCTTTAAAGGGTTCAGAATCATTTAATTCAAAAAAAATCATACAACGGGAAAATACATACATATGTAAATAGTATAAATTTCGGTATCCC
The DNA here is from genome assembly GCA_963691655.1 of Toxonevra muliebris. Lineage (NCBI taxonomy): Eukaryota > Metazoa > Arthropoda > Insecta > Diptera > Pallopteridae > Toxonevra > Toxonevra muliebris. The sequence continues at coordinate 71,734,153 of OY829329.1, forward strand.
TTTCTCACACATACGTAGGCACATATAAATAATACACGGATTTCATTTTGCAACAGCTTCAATTCGAATGATAATCAATTTTGTGGTTATCATGTAAACCAAATCGCTAAACACAGACAGACATACTATAAGTATGTATGTGTATACGCGTTGTTCTATTGTTACAATGTAAGCATTTCATTATGTATCATATCAGATTAATATTTAATTATAATGTAAATTATGTTAACACAATCAACGCATTACAAAATATTTTGTGGTTATTTGTTTGTGATTAGACAAAAACAAACAAAAACGGAATAGTAGTAGACTACCCGACAGACAGGATGATAGTTAAACAGACTGCCATCGAAAATACCAAAAAAAAAAAAAAAATGTTGAAATATTTTAATAATGTATATTCTTTTTTTTTTTGTATCAAAAAATTATTCAATTAATACCTAATTACTGAAAATTTTTTTCTTATTTATTTTATAATAAATAAATTTCAATTTTGTTTTTGTTAAAAATTATAATTGCAATTTTCAATACATTTACGCATTAATAAACAACTGCAAATTACTTACATTGCCCACTCAAGCGTTGATAAATAAATAAATTTCTTTTCTTTTATACCCAAATTAACGATGCTAATAAATTTATTACACACACCCATTTTTAAATCGCCATAAAATTATTTGCTACTTTGCACTTTTTATCTTAATGGAAATACTCAATAAATATTGTGTTTGTTATCCTGATTGTTGTGAGATTTATTTAATTGTCTTTACAAAACAAATACAGGATGCAGCAATATTTAATACTTGGTGTTATTGTAATTTAGGTGAAGAATCTCAATTAAAAATTCTAAAAATTATTTTCAGTTTTAATAATATTAAAATAAATTTCTAAATTGTAAGAATTCTCAACTGCTTCTACTAGCGATTCTTCGATTGTCGAAATTGCCGTATGTAGTGTGAATAAAAATTCCAGAGAGGAAATCGTTGAGAATTGAGCAGATCGAGTACCTCACTCTCTTTTGATTTTTTTCATATGAAATTTGTATGCTCTCAATTTAAGAGAGCGAAAAACTTCATGTAAAAAAAAAACATGAATAGAGACTCGGTCGGCTAATCTGTCTTTATATAGCAGTGATGAATTTTTCAGTACGATTGTATTGTTTTTCAGTACATTTTAAGACACAGTACACAGGCAGCATTTTCAGTACACTTTAATACAAAATCATATATTTATTTTCTTTTGTGTTATATTATTTAAAAAAAAGAAAAAATAGTAGGTAAAACTTACTTGGTTTTTGTATTTGGTTCCGTTATTAAGTACTTTTGCTATAAGTTTTTAATTTTGTCCGTAAATCTAGTCTTAAGTGCCTACTTATCCACATGAACACAAATGGAAACAAAATTTTGAAATCAGTTAATATCTTCAGGTTCAAAAAGGGTCTTGAAAGTTCCGAGATTATAAATTATGATTTTCTATAATTTTATAAATACAAACATAATGCAAACAATTTTTGAAAACGGATAATGTTTATTGGTGCGCGCAAATCTTGTGAGTTTTAAGAAATTCAGCAAAAATTTGTATGAAAAGTTAAAATTAAAATCGAAGCTTGTAAATCTCACAAATGCGATCGTCAAATAAGGAAGCTCCAATATACATTATTCAACAAAATTTCTTTTTGCATTATGCTTGTTGTTGACTTAGCGATAGTTTTCGCAAAGTATTTTAAATAAAAACAATATTTTATTTTTTGACAATATTTTAGCGACCGAATGTCGGCTAACGTTTTCGATTTTTTTTAATGATGTGTAACGGGACAATAGACAAGAGCCAATAGAAATATTACATATCAGAAACAGCAATTTATGCATAAAATCAAAAGCTTTAATTACAGTTTCATTAACAGATTTACAAAATTAGAGATGACAAAAAGAAACATTGGAAAATTGAATACACTTAGAAAAGTTGTATCTACGTAGATTGTATTGAATATAAAAATTTGATCATAGTCTTAACACTTGTATTTGTAAGGAGCAATAATGGAACTATGGGTCTTGGATGAAATTAATTTTAATTTCTGGGAAAAAGTTGGACTAAGGCGGTTTTTTGACCTTCAATGACTTCAACTATTTTTTGATAAAGAATATTTTTTTCAAAGAATGTTTATTATCTTCTCCCACAATTAAAACCAGTGCAAAAGAATAATAAAAAAAAAATTTTTTTTTAAGGGTTAAGTTTTGAAAAAAAGGTAATTTTGACCTCAACTACTCTTCGATGGGGAATATTTTTCACCAAAACCTAATGATAAGTTTCGCGTTCGTTTACCCCGTATAGTCATATATCGAATAGTGCCTCCATATAACACCCAAAAGAGTGGGTAAGGGAGATAGGGGGAGTGTTACAGTCTAAGTAATTTTTTTCCTTCCTTCCATGATAAAAAACTTTCTCTTAGCTATAGAGCATGTACAAGGTAAAATAAAAAAAAATTGTGTATGTTGGTACCGCGCATACCAAAATTATGGGTTTCGACCCCCATACCGGGGATCTCAGACATGATAGAGAAAATCTGAGTACAGGGCTGGATTCAGCGACCCCAAATTACCCTTAAAAAGTAATCCATTCGGTGATATTATTAAAGGATTTATTTCATGGACATTCAAGCAGTGAACTGCTAACTCCACATTTTTTTCAATTTATACCTAAACTAAAGTTTTGATTATACAATTAAAATTAAATTATATATTAATGTGTAGACTTTTGTTTAACTTAACTTTTGTATATTATGTATAAATTAAATTTTTTTTGTTAGTGTAAAATTTTTAGTACACTTTGACGAAATTTAGTACAATTTTTAGATTAAATTCAATACAAAAAAGATCAGCTCGAATGTCACCAACACTGGCTTAAATTCGTGAAAGCTCTCTCTCTCTCTCTCTCCCCATCTCTTTGAGTACAAACAACATAAGCCGTTATTTCTTATAATAATAATTGTTGTTGTTGCTATCTAAATAACCAAGAGAATACAGCCGAGAACCAAGAGATACCACAAATACATGCATAAGAAATGAGCACATGAGATTTTTTTTCTCTTTTTTACTTATTTATACGTGCTTACATGCTCATCTCTTCTTGCATGTGTTAATTGTATTTGTTTGGTTAGTGTTGTGCTCGCAACGGTACTGTGGTTTGTTCTGTTATTTCTTCACTCTAATCACCCTGTATTTAAAAACAGTTTATTTTTTATTCTTCTGTATAAGTGTGAAAAACAATTGAAAGTTCTTTATTATCATTTTTCTACTAAGGATTTCTAATAATAAATTCAGTTGTGTTGTTTTTGTTGTTCTTTTTAGTATTTGCTTGTGCCGGGACTACAATTTTGATCAGTTTTCGCCTTTACTAAATAAAAAAGAAAAAAAAAAACGAATGTGCCACTAAAATCAACAAAGAAACCAGCAAGAAAATTCCCAAGAAAAAAAAAGAAATAATTGAATCAAATCATGACGGAAAACCAAAACGTAAGTGAACTTGAAGTCTACTTAGAAAACTTATTTTCTTATTTTTTTCTTTTCCGAAACTCTTTGTTATTTATAGTACTATTGGGTTATCAGATTCTTAAATTATGAGCACATTTAGCATGAACTAAATCCAATTAAAACTTTTTATCAAAACAATTAAAGTTTTATATGTAGATTTGTGCCTTGGTCTCTTTTTATTTGTAAATGTATTTATTATTCACTATAAATTGAATCGATTCAGCATTTACGAATTTAAGTATAAAGGCATAGTTTTATGTAGGCATTTTTTATTTAATTGTATTTTATTTATGTTGCATACAAATGACAATTGCATCTTTATGGTTTTAGTTGGAAACATTTTTTTTTTGGGCTTGAGGCTTAATGAAACTTTTTCTATTATTATTATTTTTAATTAAAAAATTGTGTACTCAATATCAGAATATTAAACAGGTTTTTTTTGATTATTTTTTTGGTTTTATTTATTTGTTTATTTTAATTTAAAATTATTCCCTTGATGATACTGCCAACATTGAATTTGTAGTTATGGTATGACGTTTTTTGTTTTTGCTTTGCATTGTTTTATTAAAAAATATATAGCACAAATTTTTATACTTTTATTATCAATCGTACTCGTCATCGATGGATCGATAAAGTTTTTTTTTGTTTTTAAATTCGAAGTTCGTGCGGATATTGGCGTTATCCTTTTTGTGACATATTTCAGTGTTGCAACTATAAAAAGTGCATCTATTTCATGCAATTCAGTTTTTGCTGTAGGAAATTTTATGGTATTTATTTGAATTTGCATATGAGATAGTTGGGCTTAACTTATACTTTTTTGTTTTGTTTTTTTATTTACTCGTTTTGTGGTATCAGTTTATCACTTCATCATTGACTCTAGGTAGCGTGTAATGTGATTATAAAAAGTGACAAAAATGATATAGTAATTTATTTTGGACATGAAATACATTTTTATATTGATAGGTTGAACCTTTTAGAAGAACGTGTATAATGAATTTTTAATTCTTATTGTTTTTGAAATGCATATTTTTATTTTACAACCAGTCTGTGGGGGAGGGTTGTTGAGAAAATGATTGTAGAGAAATTTTTTGCATATAGTTGTTATGAAATTGAAATCAAAACCATAAACTGAAATTCAAATCGGATTGTTATTATTTAGTGTAAAAAAAAAAACTAAATAAAAATCTAAAATTGTTACAAATTAGTAATTGGAAAAAGAGAAATAAAATCCATTTGCTGCATTTGCATTTGGAAAAACAAATTTAAAAACAACAGTAAATATTATTTCTATATTTTTGTATATGCAAACAGCTTAATTGTTATACAATTTTCTATAAAAACAATTATTGAAAAAGTTGTAAAATTAATAATAGACTTGTCTATATCATATTTATTCAAAAAATAAATGTATTTATTTATTTTTTTTTTTTTTTAATGTTTATTTTCTGAACTCCAACAATTTTTTTGTTAGTATACAATTTTTAGTACACTTTGAGCAGATTTAGTACACTTTTGAGATTGGATTCAATACAAAGATGATGAGCTGGAATGCCAACACTGATTTATACTCGTGAAAGCTCTCTCTATCGCTTTGAGTACAAACAACATAAGCCGTTATTTCTTATAATAATAATTGTTGTTGCTTTGCCTAACTAACGAAGTGAGTCTTGCTGAGAAGCAAAAGATACAATAAAAAAATGCATAGAAAATGAGACTGATTTTTTTTGTTCTCTTTTTTATTTATTTATTTATTCGTGCTCATCTCTTATGTATGTGTTAATTACATTTTTTCATGTTATTGATGTGGTCGTAACTACATACTGTGCTCTGCTCTATTATTTCTTCATGCTAAAGATTGTTATTTTTTCTGCACAAGTGTAAAAAACAATTCTACAATTTTCTATAAAAAACATTAAAGGAAAAATTGCAAAATTAATAACACACTTTGTCTATATTATATTTATTCAAAAAAAAAAAAACAAAAACATTTGAAATGATTGCAGTTTCTTGTAGTATTCAATTAATAAATACAAATATCAAACATAGCTTCCAAATGTAAACAGACAAACTAAAAAATGTAATTGAGCAAAAATTTATGTACTTATTTTAAAAGGAAAAAATTCCCACAAAAATAGTTCTTCATAAAGGTAGAAATGTTTCTCTTCAGTTTTTACGATTTATATTTTCGAGTCTAAAAGCACACGCCTTACAAGCTTCTAAGTTCAGAAAAAACTATTATAATTTTATTTAAGAGCAAAACTCGGTACGAAAGTCTCATTACTCTTAGTGAAAAAAAATATGTTCAGAGCAGTTTTTGTTCATATAAGAGAGTGAGAGCCTCTCATATATGTACATACAAAGCCGACAGGTTGTACTCTGAGTATATAAAGTACGATTTCTTTTTGATTCATATGAGCGAATGAGAGAAAAAGAGATGGTGAAATTTTACTTTATGCTAATGAGTAGCAAGCGAGCAGGAGAGCATACGAAATTTCACTCCACGTACAGGGCTTATTTATATAGAAAGACTGCTCAATCGATTATTGCGCATGTATGGGTGGCCACCTCGGCTTTAGAGTAAAAGTGACATGCAAGAATGATATAATACAAGATTACGGCATTATGTTGATCAAAATTGCCTCTCTCTGAGCATGTCTCACAACCAGTATTTTTAAATGAGAGAGAGAGAGAGAGAGAGTAAGGTTGCATATACAATATTTTGTACATGAAAGTTTAAACATTTATATTGTGTTGCATAGTGATATTTGTTTATTTTAACGATGTTATTTTTATATTGCAAATATTTTTTGTTTTTTTTCTTTATTTACTTTTTAATTAATTTTTTTGTGCAATTTTCGTTTACATTTTACATGAGTTTTGCAGAATATCTTTTGCTTTTACTTTGCTGCTCTTGATGAAGTGTTTGTGCTTGTACAAGGAAAAGCAAACGGCATCAAAAATCTTTTCTAGCAGAATGCTATTAAGTCATTAAATTGATCATGAAATACGTATAGACGTAAAATAATCAATATTTCTTACCCATTTCGTATGAGCGGGAAACAAAGTAGATAGATCAAGATATTAATTTGGGAACATTTTTTTTTTTTAAATCTGGCTTAGGAACGGCTCAGCGACAAAATGCCATATGGCACGGCTAGGCATTACTGGGTTAATATCTTCGGTTTTCGGGTATAATTTTTTGTAATTTTTTACAAAACTGCAGCTATTTTGTTTGCAATTTTTTTTAAAGAATTTTGAAAAAGCTTAATTTTAGTGTTTTTATTTTTACTATAATTGCCACATTGCTTTTGAATATACACTTCATTTTTAATTTTTTTTTTTTTTTTTTGAAGTGAAACTTCTTAATGGGCGGAGGGGGAGTGAAGGTACTGAAATTTAGATCGGAAGCCTTTTGTTTGACGAATTTTTTTATTTTATTTTTGTTTGGCTCTCTATGCACACATCAAAAAAAATTAAAAAAAAAAAAACTCATTTCTCTCACTCTCTTTATCTTCTCAAGCAACGTTATTGTTGTATGTTCTTTTAAGTGAAACTTTTAAATACGCGTTAGGAATGTGGTGGGAAGTGAAATAACGAAAACAGCAGAATTTGACTTTTGGATGTGCATATGTATGTAAACAAAAAAATGTAAAAAGAAACGAGTAAGCAAACGAAGTCAAATCTTGCAACAACAACACGAACAGTACTCTCCTTTCATTTTTATGTATGTAATTGTACTTAAAGGATTTCTTGCAAAAACAACACGACTAACAACAGTAAATTCACCTGAAATCAATCACTCGCTAATTTGAGATGAGATTGAGAGAGCCGACGACGTCTCTGCACAATTCCCATGCAAAAAATTTATTCATAAGAAAAAAATCTGATCTCTCTCTCATATTTATCTATGTATTTGTGCTTGATTTGTAAATTGATTCATATGAAAAAAATTCGATCACGATGTCGGCTCTCTCACTGTCTGTTAATCTACTCTATGATACTCTCGTTCTTTCATTTTTTAAAGGAACTTCAAGAGTTTCATAAGAGTCAAAAGCACGAGAGAAACAAATACAACAAAATGCAGAACAACAACAATAGATGCGGTATTTATCAAACCATATAAGAAAAAAATGAAGTTTTTGAAAAGTTTTTATTTCATATTTTATTCGGAATTAGAAACACTAACTCTCAACATTGATATTTCCGATTTTTAATTATATCTATAAATGAATTCAAGTCTAGAAAATTTTGTTTTTAATTTGAAAGAATTTAAAACGAATTTTTTTAATGTAAATTATCCAAAGCCGCCTTTAAAGTTAAAAAGAAAATAATTTTTTTTCTGATAATAGTTTCAGTTCTACCATGTGTCCCATAATATATTTAGTTTTTGGTTCCTACATCACAGCCTCTCTCAATTTTGTGAGAGCCGAATAGCGGACATAATCTTCTATTCTCATAAAAATTTTAATCCGCTCTTGCTCTCAGCCTCTCATTTGTTTCAGCACCTGAGTTGAATACCAAAAACAAAAAAAACAAATATTGTTAAAAACAAGTCAAGAAAATAAACCCGAAAAAATTAAATTGAATATTGTCAGATTAACGCTATTTCTCTTATTATCTCTTTATCTCTGCATGTGCGAGTGTGCGTGTCAGTGCTTTATTTGCTTGTATGCGTGTGTAAGTTTGAATGTGTGCATGCACGGCGTATACGTAATAAAGTTTTAACACTAAACGCCAGTGCATGGTTTGCCTGTGTCTTTACCTTCAGTTACATTCGTGTATGTTTATGTATGTGCGTGCCTGAATGTTTATGTAGTGTGTGTGCTGCCAATTTTCAGTATCTCTTTTCTATGATTTCTTATTTTTTTTTGGTTTTCGTTTTGGGTAACAAAAATTTTAAACCGACCGACAAAACAAACTTTTTATAACTTGTCCAAGTTTTGTTTTTTTTTTTGGTTTTTTTGAACTTTGTGCATTTTTCTTCTTTTTTTTCTCATTCTTTTTGGCAGCAGCTTAACATATAAAAACTTTATTTTTGAGTTTTGTGTATTTTTGGTGGCATTGAGGGGGGGAAGTGCGTGCTGCTTGTATTAGTGAAAATGTTGGACATTTATCGCTTGAGCAGGTGTGCGCACCAAATGCTTATGAAAAAACAAGCTGAGTCTTTTTTTTTTTATTTTTTTTTAAGAGTATCTTCTTAGAAAACCATTAAATTTTAGTTTTGAGTTTTGAATTTCATTTTTGTTGAAGAATTTAATTTTAAAGCAATTTGCTGCAGAAATGAAGAAATAAATTCTAGAAACTTTTCAAATTGCTTTTGGTTTTTATTGCTGTGAAGTGAACAAATCATTTGCCGTTCAAGTAGTTGAAAACTCTTTAGAAACAAATTTCTTCTCTAGCAAAAATGATTTAATTTTGCAAAAATTATTCAATTTTTAATTAACTCTCACGTTGGTATTTTACCTTAAATTAATAATAACACTGTATAACAGTAAAATAGTATCTGAGTTCTTCTGGTCCTGGCTTTTCAGGTTATATACGTAAGTTTTGGTTTTTTGAAAATTTGATCAAAGGATGGGGGGAGAGAGACGTTCATGGATGAAAATTTTTTCTCCCCGTTTTTTTTTTTGCTTTTCTTCACGAATCATGCAATTTTAAGAGTTTCGGATGGAAAAAAAAGTTTCATAAAATTTAAATTTTTCGTGGTTATTGGGAAATCTTCGTTTTTGAAAATTTTATAAGGGGGACCTCATGGATGAAAATTTTCTCTCCCCGTTTTTTTGCTTTTCTACGCGAATTATGCAATTTTAAGAGTTTCGGATGAAAAAAAAAAATTTCATAAAATTTAAATTTTTCGTAGATATTGGGAGATCTTCGTTTTGGAAAATTTGATAAGGGGGGGCCTCATGGATGAAAATTTTTTCTCCCCGTTTTTTTGCTTTTCTACACGAATCATGAAATTTTAAGAGTTTCGGATGAAAAAAAAAATTTTCATAAAATTTAAATTAAAATTTGATGAGGGGGGATCTCATGGATGAAGATTTTTTCTCCCCGTTTTTTTTTTGCTTTTCTACGCGAATCATGCGATCAAGAGTTTTGGATGAAAAAAAAATTTCATAAAATTTAAATTTTTCGTGGATATTAAAATTTTCAAAAAACGAAGATTTACGAATGTACACGATTAATCACCGGCTAAAAATACTCCAAAAAAATTGGACCACAACTCAGATACTATTTTAAAATTTAATTTTGTTGTAGAGTGTAATCTACGAAAATTCAATTATCACAATTTTAATGACCCCATTGACGCACATTGCGTTTTGGCATTTCAGGCGTAATAGCCAGCCACTTTCATTATTTTGAAGTATTAATTTTAATAACTTAAAATTAAAACAACAACAAGAAAGCATTGAAAACTCAGAAACTCTAATCATACTTTGCTTTATCTATTAAAAAAAGAATACAAAATTTAAGCAGTACTCAAGAGCTTAAAAATGCAAAAGGCTTAAGCAAATGTGTAAATTTACAATTTACCAAAAAATTTATTTCATAAAGTATTCATAAATATTTTCAATAGCAGAGCATTGGCCTTTTCTGCTTGATAAAGAAACAGACAGCCGAAACTGAAGCTGAAGCTGAAGCCGAAGCCATTTAAGGTCATTATTATCAGCAACACCTGCCTAAAGTAAAGAAAAGAAAAAATAAGTAAAAAGTATAAAGAAAAATCCCAAAAATTTTTGATTGTGAAAGTTTTTTTTTAGTTTGCACAAGTTTTTTGAACCCATATCTTGGAAAAAAAATTGATACATTTAAGATAAATTATCGCTCCTTTGTTTAGGGTTACCTCTTATTTATGTAATCCACTTCTTACAATTATCTTTAAAAATAAATCTTATCTCTAATTAACTTTTATGCCTACTCATTTGAAAAGCTTTACATATAGAAACACCACATGGTGTGGCAATTGCCCGCAGTCGCACCCGCACCCGCATCATCCTCTCCCAGCACCAGGAAACATTTTCAGCCTCATCTGCCGCTCAAACCAAAAACGTGTGGTGGCAACACGCAATTTCGCACTCAAACCTCAAAATTCCAAACCAAAATTTAAATGCGAAAACAGAAAACAGCAAATCTGTAAAGCCAGCCAGCCGCACCTGGCGTAATCTCGTTGAATATTTATGGTGTAGGCATTCAACCGATTTTAATAATTAAACGTTAACGAATAAGTTTATCCGCTCGCTGTATACATTCCTTTGAGATAAGCTGAAAATCAACAGCAACAACAAGCAATGAAAAGAACAAGAAAGAAAACAACAACAACAACAGCAACAATGAAAGCATAGAATAATGTAAAAAAAAATGTAAAACAAAAAACAATTGAGTTTTGGAGCTCAAGAAACAACAGAAATAACAACAACAACAACATGGCTAAATGAATTATTTGGTGTAAAATTGTTACGCTTTGCCCCTTTAAAAAAAAAGAAACTCCATGTCGATGTTAAGGGTGTAAAGGGAAGCAGGAAGGACAGGGACACAGGGAGCAAGAAAAACCGGGAAAGCGATTAAAGCAATAACAATAACAAAATGATAAGCATAAATGTCTAATAGAATAGAATAATGAAAGAATTAAGGAACATGTTTTTTTTGTAACTTGCTGTTGTTGTTGGTTATTGTTGTTACAATGCAATAACAATGAATGAAAAACTTAAAGGATATTCAAACCAAAATAGGGTGAAAAAATACTAAACAAGTAAATACTAACTTCGAAAAAAGGTTTTGGAATGTAAAAGTAAAAAAGGATATGCTCATGATAATTTCGTAATTAAAAAACACTTGTGTATCCTTGTAAAATTTATATACCAATATTAGAAAGAGCGTGGAAATTGTGGCACTCCCACAATTCCGATTAATTTTTTCACATATAAAAAAAAATCTGAAGAAGGTGAAAACTTTTAATTTATTATCAACTGAAATAATGCAACAAAAGTTTTTTCCCATTTCATTATTAACTTCTCACGTCATCAAATGCATTTAAAATGTTTTTTCCTTAAATTTTTCAAGTGTTCATTTGTCTTCTTCTTGTTCTTCTGCTTGAAGTTGTTTTTGTTTGTTTGTTTTTTTTTTCATATGTACTTTTAATCAATATCATGTTTGTTATTGATGTTAGCCGCAATCGAAAAAAAAAACGAAAACAAATAAAAAATAAAAACAACAAACACACTCAGTCGCATATATGTATACTATTTGCCAGTCGAGTCTGCTAAGTACATATTAGTATTTGTACCGGATGTCCGGTTGTACTAAAAAGATTTTATACAACAGATTCGACACACACACACACACACACATATACATACATTCCCCTGAAACAGAACTACGTGCGAATATAAACTTTTTCATTTTTCATGCAGCCTTAAGTAGTAAAACGAAAACAGAGAAGAAATAACAACAAGTGTGGACCAAAGAGAAACTCGTGTGCATTAGAAGTGAAAGAAATTTTACACACACTGAGTTCATTGTGTGAATAAAAGTGGCCATTACTGTTGTACACACACTTCCTGTGCATACATTATACTATAAGTATATGTGCTACACACTAGCGTATCGTGATATTTCTGTAGGCGTGGGAATGGAGAGGATTTCATTTTATTATACATTTTTTTTTGGTGTGAAACTACTCAAACAAAGCTAATATGAAACGAAGTTATGTATGTAGTTGTTAGTATTTGAGTGAACGAGAACATATGGGGATCGGCTACATACAATCAAGCAGAGAGTCGACTTCTCGCAGTTTTTTTTCACAGTGAGAGAGCCCACACAGACGAATCTCTCCCTCTCTCTCTCTCTCTCTCTCTGATTGCATATAGCTGAGCTTTCTTTTCATGTATTGTATATGTATATATGTTTACTACATTGTGTTTGTGCGTATAAGTGTAGAGAGTATCAGTAGAAAAAAGACTTTAGAAAATAGAAAGAGGAAGAGTGAAAAAACATCAACAACAACAACAACAGTAACATGAAAAATCGTTTTCCTTTGTACTCATACAAAACCAGTGAAAAACGAAGTTATGCAGTTGTTATTCGGCTGCATACAATCAAGCAAGAGAGTCAACTTCTCATAGTTTTATCTCATGTGGTTTAGTGAGAGAGCCGACGTCTCTGCTTGATTGCATATTAGCTAGACTTTCTTTTCATGTATTATATATGCATATACGTGTACTACGTCGTGTTTGTGCCGATAAATGGAGAGTGTAACAACAGAAGAAAAGCAACAACAAAACAGAGAGAGAGAAGAAGACTGCAAAAACTTCAACAGAATTTACTGTGAATATTTTCTAATGATTTAAAAAAAAAAAAAAAAAAGAAGCAACTTTTCACTTCTATTGTGAGTGTCTGCAGACACACAATTATTTTATACTCATGATCTACGATCGAATTGTATCAGGTTTTAATAACCTGTAAATGAGGAATAAAGTTTATCCGGCAAACCGCCTCCTCTCCCTTCAAGTTCGCTAGAGTTGCCACCAGATGAGTTTAGTTTGGGTTCAAATTGAAGTGAAATTTAGACGTTTGTTCACATGTTCACAAAAAAAAAAAAAAAAACAAAAAAAAAACAAAAATGAGGTGATAGAAATCGTCGTTGCGTACTCGTTAACGCAGCTACTCGTTAAGTAGTTAGTACAAACAAAGTGCAATTGTGCTTAAATGAGAGAGTGTTAGTTGAGAAGAGAGAGATCAAAAGAACCAGAAAGTCAAAGAGTAAGTTTTTCTTTCTTTGATTGTGTTTTTGTACGAGGGAAGGGAAGTGAAAGCAAAGTCGTCAGAGTTCCGACGATTGTAGTAACTTTACTACTTCTTTCGCAAAATTTTAAAATCTAAAATCTCCGTCACTTTGCTTGAGTTAAAATTTACCACAATTTTTTTTCGTTGCATACAATTTGCGCATTGATATCATTGTTTTTCAAAAATGCACACATGTCAAATGCATGAATATGGTAATTCTTTTACTTGATGAGCTGGTCAAAGAAAGAGATATGCAAAAATTTATTTAAATAAAAAAATCTCTGCAACAATTAGAACTTTCTTTCGATTCGATCTTTCGGCCGTGTGCTATCGAACGAAATAGATGTAAGTGTACGGTGGGTGGGGCATGATCTCCCATTTCAGGGTTTCCAACTATGTCTTGACCACTTTTGTGACGTGTGGCCGAACATTATCATTCATGAATGAATGAATGAGGCAGCTTGAAGAGAAAACCCACAAACAATAAAAGAGAACCAAACTACGTATTGGGTATTGTTTTGTTGTTTGTGTATATTAGTCAGAGATGCCAACTAATTTTTTCTGTCTCCCCGATAACGCTCGAGAAATTCCTCCGATTTTCGATCGAATTCCCCGCACTGGTATAATTTCATACGCACTTTCCATATAAACATTTTACAAAAACAAATTTTTATGGAACTGACTCCGGAATTCTTAACATATAAGCTTCAGCCCACTATAGGACATCAAAGTTTTCAAAGGAGAAGACATGGAATTTCTTTTGACTCAAATAAAAAATGGCAGAAACTTTGTTTTGAGAAAAACGGGTTCAAAGTTTTGACTATCGGTTTTAATTAGTCAGTAATGATTAAGAGTTAATCAGGTGGTGCTGGACGAAGGCATAGTTAAGCCTTTCTGAACGGCCGAAAGGGAAGTCGAAGAGCCGCGCGACGGTTTTGGGCTGACTGACACTCGTCGCTATAATCGTCTATATCTACGGAAGCTCTCTGCGTTCTCTGAAATTTTTACAAAATACTTTCGAAATATAATACTTTGAAATAGTTTTAAAAACCGATTTCTCCAAACCAATAAATTGCAGGGCCTGCTTAAGAAAAGATGATGATTTTAAGACCCAAAATATGAAATATTTCATAAGTTAAACGTTTTACATTACATAATATTTGACAAAAAATATTCTACAGACTTTAATTACTAAAAGCTGAACGACTTCAAATTCCCCGCAAAAAACAGTTCATTCCCCGATTCCCCGCACCAAGTAAAATTCCCCGCAAATCGGGGAATTCCCCGCAAGTTGGCATCGCTGATATTAGTGCTAGCCATCCCATGGACACATTTTCTCTCTCGACATGAATGAATACGACAATAGTTGTCGTGTTTTCCGACATCGACTAGCGACGGCATGCAGAGAATTCTCTTTCGTAACGAATTCTCCTAGTACTTACACAGGCGCAAAATTTGATTGTGTGTGTGTGTTTGGCTAGCATTGGTGTATGTAGATAATTCGTTAGATAATACTGAGAGTTGCCGTTATTTATGTGTGCTCTCTCTCTCTCGTTTATTATTTGTTCAATTCATATATTCTGTTGTTGTAATTCATGACGAAAGTTCACTATTGATTTTTATCGTGCTCTTAAATTATTTCATGTCCATAAATTCTACATACACATGCACTCAACTTTTAAAGCTTATTTCATTTTAACGAATTTCAAATTTCTTGCCTTTACTTTGCTTGTTGCATTCATTATTTAAAAAAAAGGCAGACACTTTGTGGTTAACAAAGGATTCAAATGTTAATAATATTAATGACTACAAGAAATTAATGACCATATGTCAAGCGTTCTTTTTTTTTTCTATTTCCTATTCCTAATGTATTGCAATGACAAATCAAATTATATTAATGCTTAGCAAATGCTTGTGTGGAACAAGAATAACAAGAAATGTGTGTACGATAATATTTTGTAGAGCCTTAACAACTATTTAATTTGACTATTTAGTTTTAGTAGGATTGTTTTGGTTTGTTGGAATGCACTTGGGCGTATTTAAAATATATTTTTGGTAACCTTTAACTGGAAAAAACAGTATATATTTACATACACACTGTAAATACATTACAATTCAATTAGGAGTACATTGAACTTGTATGTAAAACAAAGGCCTTCATATGTTTGTACTTAGATACACCCAAATACCAAAATTTAGAAAGATTTTATTTACACATGCCAATTAATTCTCGTTAAAATGAAATTTTCTTGATTGCAGGAATTGTATATATTTTTTGAAAGCTAAACGTTCATTTTGCCATCTAGGAGTAAGATTTTCTTATACCTATGATTTCTTTCTAGCAAAACAAAGTTTAAGATTATTGCCAGTTTATAGCAAAGCAGAATACGTAGAGCGATTACAATTTGCTCTTATATTCTTGAGCGGTTTTTCATGTGAGCTTATCATTTCAACAACTAGTGAGTGTGAAACAAATCAACTTTTCTATAAAGAACTCCAATTGGAATGTTTGGCTCTCTTAGTTGTTGGTACGTTGAACTCACTCAACTTAGGTTTTTCTTAATAATAAATTCTTTTTTTGACGAATAATTTTATTTTATTTTGACTCTTTATGCACACATCAAGAAATTACAACAAACTCATTTCTCTCACTCTCTTTATCTTCTCAAGCAACGTTGTTGTATGTTCGCATTTTTGGTTTTTTTTTTGTTTTAAGTGAAACTTTTTGTGTATTTTTGCTTGCAACAGAGTAAGCAATATGAAATACCAAAAATTAAAATTGCATTATTAAACATTTTTTCTGAAGAAAATTTCAAGGCTCTGATAAAAAGAGGATATAAATATTTTTAAAGTGAAACTTCTTTAGCGGAGCTGTGAGTTGAAAATTTTTTAACGGGAACGAGCTTTCATTACTCTCAAACGAAACTAATAAGAAACGAAGTTCTGCATGCAGTTGTTAGTGTTTAGCGAATGAGAACATATGGGGATCGGCAGAGAGTCAACTTTTTGCAGTTTTATTTTATGTGCTTTAGTGAGAGAGCCGAAAGCCGAGAGTCGAGAGACGTCTCTCTCTGCTTGATTGCATATACTTGAGCTTTTCTCTCATGTATTATATATGTATGTATGTATACTAGGTAGTGTTTGTGCCGATAAGTGTAGAGCAGCGGTGGCCACCTATACATACATAATGACCGATTGGGCTCTCTTTCTATGGAAATGAGCTCTGTACGTGTGATATTGCTTACGCTCATTTGCCTGCGTGCAAGGCTTTGGCCTACGCTGGTGTAGAGAGTATCCACAGAAAAAAGCAACAACAAAACAGAAGGAAGAAGACTGCAAAAACTTTACCGAATGTAAATGTTAGTAAATGTTTCTTAATAATTTTAATTAATAACAAAGATTCACTACTACCGTTACTGCTTGCACACACATTTTGTTCAATAAAAATAATAATATATCATTAAAAAAAAATAATTTAAATATCTTCATTTAATTTATTTAAAAAAAAAACAAAGTTAGGGGAAATTAAATAATGTTTTTATAAATGATTTTCTTTTATCTTATAAAATATTAACAATATAATAATATGTAATATTAATAAAAGTAACAAACTTTTTTCTAAACTTGAATCAAATGATATTATAAGTCAAAGTCCATGAAAATTAAATAGAAAAATAATAGAAAAGAAGTGAGTGAGAATGATATACAAAGAGCTTTTCAATAGTTGCGTCGCGAGTTAAAAAAATATGTAGTCCCGTTATCGAAATGAGTTTATCATTGCAAAAACTTTCTAGTGAGAAATATTAAAAGAGAGTAACGAATTCTGTGACGAATAAGTATTAAAGAGAGAGAGAGAGAATGAGTAAAATTCATTTGAAAAATTTAACGAAAGAGCGCTCATAAATATTTTTATTAATTTTTTTTTTCAAAAATGAGCAAACAAAATAAGCCGCTCTTTAAGTGAATAATATTGACGAGGAGGAGGAGGAGTGTAATATTTGTTCTAAATAGCGAGTTGTTGCTGTTTGGCTCTCAGCCTCTCATTTGGTATTCATTCCAATTTTATGCATATATATGAGCGGCTGAGAGATGGTGAAATTAAAGAGAAACAAAGAGAGGCTGAGAGTCTCTCATATACATAGAAACAAAGAGAGGCTGAGAGCCTCTCATATACATACATATAAACAAAGCCAGTCAGTTATATTCTGTACTGTATGTAAATAAGATATAATTTATTTCTTTTGTAAAGCAAAAGTCGCTTATAAATAATTGATTATTCAGGAGAAAATATTTCCTCAAAAGTTAAGAAAATTCCGCAAATATTTTATTTTACACACTGACACACACATTCTCACTCACTCACTCACTCACTCACACACACACACACATTCACCATGCATCTATTTTATTGCACATTTTCTACTGGCATTCGATGATGTGTGTCCCTTATGGCTTAAGTTTTACTTATCCACGATTACGTCCTCTCGAACATATGCTGTCAATAGAATGTCTATCATATGCGTGCCGTGCGTTGATTGCATGCTCGAGGAAGAATAATATCGAGTTTGCTGCATACCATAACATTCACACACGCATATGTACATACACATAGATACCTGGAATATCGACACAACACATCTGTACACATTATGAACTTGGACACACACACACACACACACATGATGGACAGACATATGATGTAAACGGATTGCCATTACCAGCAGACAACATGACGCACTGGTTCTAATGGCATGGATATCATTTAGTTTTCACCTGATTGCACATTTGAGTGTGTATATGTGTGTGTGTGTGTGTGTTGCAGTTTCATTGAAACAAACGCCTATACAAAAATCCAATTCGTATTCGATTTTGCTGAAAGGAGAGGAGAATGATGTGAAGCTAAAGATGAGAAAAAAATTACAATTACGCCGAGATTGAAAATGGAAACGAGTTGTTGGAATTCAGAGACGAGTCGTAGTTGCCAGAGTTTCGCGAGGTCGTTTGTGGTTTTTGTAGCGAAAATCCTTTCAAAGTTTGTTTAAGGTTTATATTTTGCTAGAGTTTTTTAAATTATTAAGCAAGAATAATTATGAAATTTCTTTCAACTTTCTTTTTGATTGATTAACTCGTTTCTGGAATAGAATTCAGATATTTTTCAATACAAAAATTTCTTATACTTATACAAAAAAAAATAATACTCCTGTTTAATATACGAAAGTAAGTTTAAAGTCCAACAAAGAAACTTGAGACTCCAACAAATAAGGTTTTAAAAAAAAAAAAAATATATGCGAGCACTTTCCTTTTTGTGATTGCCCTCATTTCCCTTTTTATATTGTAATATAAACGTAAGGCACAAGGATATTATATGTCAATTGTGTGCATTATTCTTCTTCGTTTTTGTTTTTTCTCTCTTCTCTTTACGTCACATCACTTCGCTTCTTTTTTTTGTTTTGTTTTTTTTTTTTTTCGCATGGTAAGGAAACAACTTCATTAAAATAACTACAACGAATTTATAAAAGTTTCACTCCTCTCAACTAAAGTGTAAAGCTTTTTTTTTTCTTTTGCTTTCACTTTCATATACGTGTATAAAAAGGACGACGATTTATTGTGTCGGTTGGTCGTCTTCATTCGCTTCATTCCTTTTTTTTTTTCTTCACAAGTATTGTTGATGAAGTTGATTTTGTCGGCTGAAGATGGTAGTAGCAACGACGTGAAAAGGCAGGAAAGAAAGGAGTGAAGCGAAAAATATGCCTATAATCCTTGACACATTTAAAAAGGTTCGCACTTAACTGTCGACAGCGTTGCATCATTGGTTTGTAATAATAATAATAAAAAAAGTATTCGTTGAAGGACGACAGCATTTTAATGTACGAATTTTTGCATTTATACAAATACTTGCATACATATGTACTCGTTTATTAGAGTGGATCGAAATACAAGGGAATTTTTTTTTGTTTTTTTAAAAAGAGAAAGGTACCTTCCTCCTCCCTCCCCCCCCGCCCCCCGCTTTACCCATGCTGACAAAGTTTGAGTAATGCGTAATTTTACCACAAAAAAAAAAAAACGAGCCAGTAAAAAAAGGTAGTACAAAAATTGTTAAAAAGGTAGTAAAAAAGCAATTAAAAAGTAGTAAAAAAAGTAGTAAAAAAAGGTAGTAAAAAAAAGTAGCAAAAATAGTAGTAAAAAAGTCATTGTAAAAAATTTCAGTACTGAACTATGCATATATGACTCCAGAGCTATACCATAGCTACATGGTTCCTAAGATATCTCGTCATGCTTATTCAGATTGTATGGGAAGATTCCACGCCCACTTGACATTAAGAACTCATACTCTACTATTAACCTCGGTATTAATAAACAATAATTGCTTCAAGTGCTTCCTGAGATATCTCATAATGAATATTGAGGTTATATGGGGGGCACCACCACAACCCTCTTTCCAATCCCACTCAAGTAACTTTCTACGTTGTACGAATTGTCAATACAATATTGGGTATGGTTTCAGAGATATACTCAAATAAGTATATGATTTATGTAGATGGTACCACGCCCACTTTTCCCACAGAATGCCTTTAGCAAATATTACTTTCATATCAAATCTTAGTATCTTACTACAAACAGTTCCTAAGATAAAAATTCAGGTTTGTATGGGAGGTACCACGCCCACTTCTGCAATCTCCGTTATGAATATTTCGGCCTCATAACAAATAAATTATGTAAGTTTCAGCTCAATCGGATGGTTAGTTTTTTGAGTTTATCGTCGTCAAATGAATAGCTTATTTTTATATATATAAAGATTTCAGATCGAAATTGATGCCAAAAATTATAGTTTTCCATCCTAAAACAAAAACCTGGTGCAAAAAATATCAACACAATCGGTCGGTTAATGGCACTCCAGTACAAAAAAGAATTTGAATTCAATTTTTCGAAACTTTGTTTTGGAATATTTTTTAAAATTAAAATAGACACTAGAAACTGATTTCTTTTTGTTCCAAAAAGGTTAGAAAGATGGCGAAAAATTTGAATTTCATTGTGTACTGGAGCATCATCTACCGGCCTGATAAATACAGCATCTACTGTTGTTGTTCTACATTTTGTTGTTGCTTCTCTCGGAATGACTCTTACTCTGCGTCCACAGGTGCAAGTAAACTGGTGCAAGTGTGAGTGTGTAAGTGTATTAGTGAAAAAATGTGTAAATGTTTTGAGTTTTTTGCACTTTCACGAAATTTAAGTTCCTTTTAAATATGAGAGAAAGAGAGTATCATAGACTGCATGAACAGACAGTAAGAGATCGGATTTTTTTTTTTCATATGAATAAATTTTTTGCATAGAAATAGAAAGCAGAGACGTCAGTTCTCTCGATCTAATTTCAAATTAACGAGTGATTGACTTCATAGAAATTTACTGTTGTTATTAGTTGTGTTGTTTTTGCAAGCAATTCTTTTAGTACAAATACATACATTAAAATGAGAGCAGTGAGAGAGAATGCTGTTGATGTTGTTCTTGCTAGAGTTGACGTTGTTTGCTTACTCGCTCTTTTGTTTACTCACATATACACATTCAAAAGTAAAATTCGGTTGTTTTCTTCGTTTTACTCCCCACCACATGCATAACGCGTCTATAACAGTTTCACTTGAACAAAAAAAAAAAAAAAAATGTTGCTCGTGAAGATAACGAGAGTGTGAGAATTGTTGTTGTTAGTGTAATTTTTGATGTATGCATAAAGAGCCAAACAAAAACAAAGTAAAATAATTCATCATACAAAAGGTTGCCGATTCAGATTTCAGTACTCTCCTCCGATAAGAAGTTTCACTTCAAAAGTATTCCAAAGGGAGCTCCAGAAAAAAGATTAGAAAAATTGAAAAAAGAAAAATTGAGGAAAATTTGAAGTTTTCCATGTATTGAAATTTCTTACACCAGAATTTTTTTGGGAAAGAAAATTAATTTTTTGCCTCAATTTTCATCTAAAGTACATTCCGAAGAGGCCACCCCAGCAAATAACAGAGAAAGTGGAATTTTTCCTTATACTAGAGCTACACCATAGGTCAATTGTGTTGAAAATTTGTGTACCAGAATTTTTTTATTTTTTAGGTTGTTGTTAAGAAACTTATTTTTAGCCCTTATTTTGATTCAAAAATATATCAAAGAGGGTTTCGAAAAAAAAAAAAAATGAACTCAAACATTTTGTATTTCCCCCCTCATCTCCAAAATCGACCCACTCTAATATGTACATATCCCTATACATGTGTGTAGCATATATTTGTTTATATGTGTGTGTGTGTATGAATGTTGAAGTGTGTAAATTAAGAAAATAAAAAGAACATTATGATTATGTATGCAATTCTTCTTCATATTCTTAAGAACAAGAATATCCTTAGGCTTAATGTGAAATTCTCATTGTTGGTTTGTTTTCATTTGCGAGTATTTGGTTCTTTTCTACTTTTTCTTTTCTTTTTCGTTTTGTTTTTTTCTTTTCTTATGAAATGAAAATTTCAATTTCAATGTGTAGGTTTTATTTGTTTAATTTTATGCTCTTTTATTAAGTTTTTTTTTTTTACTATTATTATTATGAAAATACATGACTTCCTTCTCTTCTTCTCTCTCTCACACTCTGTCTCTCTCTCCAGAGAAGCAGAGAAGAGAGAGAGAGAGTGTGAGTTTGAAATTAAATACCGTTACGCCTCATTTCCTCATCGTTGATGAATAATGGTCTTATTACAAATTTTATTATTATATTTTAGTTGTGTGTTCATAAGCATAATTTCAGTCAGAGGCTGAGAATTTTCAATTTATTGAGAAGTTTTTAAAGAAAGGAAATGTTATGTAATGAGCTTTTGCGAAACGATTTACTGCTGCAGGTCAGTCAAGAAAGTTGTTCTTGTTTGTGCTTTGTGAAATCGACAACTAAAGTAGGAATTGTATAGGAAATTAGTTAGCGAGTTTTATTTGCTTGTAGATACTTGACAGGAGTTGGTAAATTTTATTATTAACTAAAGATTTATTACAATGAATTACAAAAGCACTGGCTTTCAGGGCTATCGACTTATCAAATTATAAAGAACATTCGAATTAATGAGGTAAGATTTAAGTTACTTAAGAAACAACATACCCATACCATTTTAACATTTGAGTCAGTGCGAGAGTTTAACGGATGTCAAGAATGTTAAAATTTTGAAAATTTGATGGTTAGGTGTGAACTATTGCAAAATTTACAAATGGAAGGCGGTAAAAAGTAAAATTCTCCGGATACAATGGAGATCCTTGATACTCTCCGCCCAAATGCAGCAATTTGGCTTGTCCACGAACCCGTTTAACCAAAAATGTGCTTCATCACTGAAGTTGATTTTTTCTCCAAAATTTGAATCCGTTTCCAACTGCTCCAAATTCATCCCTTCATAACACTTCACAAAGTCAGCAACCCTCACTGGGGTTAGTGGTTGAATTGCATCGTCTGGAAAGTAGGCAAGAGCAATCACGAAATGCTTACTTTCTCGATTGTCTTGGAAACTCACCTTGAAGCAGTGTAGTAGCAGCTCTGGAATGTTGAAATTTATCGACGTCACTGAGAGTGCATAGTAACGGATGAAATCTTTAGAGCCAAGAAAGAGGCCGAAACGATTATTGTACCTTGCTCCCAGAACATAAACTGATAAACAGAAAGGCTGCGTCGTTGTTCTCCCGGTTCTTAGGCTTCTTTTGCGAAAGGACTTTCCAAAACCTCGTGTCAATGCCTAGGTTCTAAGCACTTCAACTTGAAAGCTCATTTTCTGTAGGCAGCAGATCAAGATTTGAATCCAGCAGATCGCTTTCCTTCAGGGAGTCTAATTCTCGTACTTCTTTTACTAGAGATTCTGAGCACCTCCGCGCCGCCCCGATCCAATCGAAATTGGCTTGAGATGAAGGGAGTTCATTCAGCATAGATTTTTAAGTCGTTTGGAGAATTTGGGTTAATTTTTCAATTTTGCTTAGAAAATATTTATACCAAATGATTCTACAATTGTCAAAAAATACTTGCAGTAGCAAATGTGTGAGTGTATTAGTGAAAAAGTGTAAATGTATTGAGCTTTTCGCACTTACACATGTGGACGCTGGATCACGAAATTCTTTAAGTCCCTTTTAAATATGAGAGAAAAAGAGTATCATAGAGTGCATTAACAGACGGTGAGAGAGCCGACATCGTGATCAGGTTTTTTTCATAGGAATTAACTTTTTTTTTATGGGAATTGGGCAGAGACGTCGTCGGCTCTCTCAATCTCTCTCTTCATCTCAAATGAGTGAATGATTGATTTCAGAGAAATTTACTGTTGTTGTTAGTTGTGTTGTTTTTGCAAGAAATTCTTTTAGTTCAAATACATACATAAAAATGAGAGGGGAGAGAAAAAGTGCTGTTGATGTTGTTGTTGCAATTGTTGATTTCGTTTGCTTACTCGTTCTTTTGTTGTTTATTTACATATGCACTTTCAAATCGGCTTAAAAAAAGTGCGTACATACAACAACAACGTTGCTTCAGAAAATAAAGAGAGTGTGAGAAATGAGTTTGTTGTTGTAATTTTTTGATGTATGCATAGAGAGCCAAGCTAAAGCCGAATTCAGATTTCAATACTCTCCTCCGATAAGAAGTTTCACTTCAAAAATATTCCAAAGGGAGCTCCAGAGCAATGGTTAAATTTCTTGCATTGAGTCGTCACCCATTGAGTGTCAATTAATTTTCATGCAGACCCATTAAATTTTGACTTACTTTTTTCAACAGAACAGAAAAAAAAACAAAAACTTGCCCCCTCAAATAAGCATGCTGTAAGCTATGAAGAATATCATTTGCTTGAGGGTATGAAGGAGGCATATTTTATGCTTATAGTTTAATTTTTTTTTTTAGGTTGTTGTTGTTTGCTTCTCGCTCTTTTGAAATCTCATTTTATCATGGAAATATGACCGCAAGATGTTGATGTAAACAAATTCATAAATTTGCCGCATTAATGTTGATGCTCTTCTCGTTTGTTGTTGTTGTTTTTATGTTTTATTTTTAAATAAAATGGTCATTTCATATTTTTTTCTTTTGTTTTTTATTTGTTCAAATTTCTTTCTATTTTTTTATTATTATTATTTTTTTTTTAATTTAAATAGACGTTATTTACGCCACATGATATTTCTAAAAGAAATTAGGCAATGGGCGTGAAGGAGAAAAAAGAAAAGAGCACAGGAGCAGCGGCAGCGTTTTCGTGTGTCCTTGAAATGTAATGTTACTTTAATGAAGCGCAACAGCAAAGGAGATGAGAATAAAGAATAAAGATATTGTTTGCTTTTTTCGACGTATTCATTTCACTTTTGAATGGATACTCAAAAATGCGAAAGAGCGAATACGAACGAAAACGAAAACGAATTTAATTAGATTATTTACTTAAAGCCACTTCTCAATGTCTTGGCAAATTTGCACAGCATAAAATAATTGTGAAATATCTAAATTTTTAAAATTAATTTATTCATTTTAAATTTAAGTTCGAAGTTCATTTTTTAAATTTCTGCTGTTTCAATTTGTATAGAGAAACATCAAGCAATCAAGCAATCATATAAACTAATAATAAAATAAATAAATACTAAATGTTTCATCAGTTAAAGTCTGTTTAATAACACTATACAACACGAACAAAATTTCTGTGTTCTCATATGGTTTTTCAGGAGTTGTTTTCGATGCTGATCATGAATCTATAAAACATTTTTTTCGAGTCAAGTTGAAATTTTGTGATATCGATGATTTCATGTATTTTTATTTTTATGATTTAAAAAAAAAAATGCTGAGGTAGGGGTACGCGGAAAAATTTTTTTTTTAATGTTTTCTACTCGTTTTATGTGTTTTTACATCGTTTTCAACAAAAAAAAAATTAAAAAAAAAAAATTTTTTTCAAACCAAATTTTAAAAAATACATAGAAAATTTTGTTGTTTTTCGATTTTTTATGATTTCTCCACGTTTTATGAGTTTTTACAACGTTTTCAATAAAATAAAAAATGTATCAACAAAAATTTTCATTTCGACCTAAATTTTTCAAAAAATTCATAAGGGGGGGACCCATGGAATAAATTTTTTTTTACCGATTTTGTATGTTTTCTACACATTTTATGAGTTTTTACATTGTTTTCAAAAAAAAAAATTCCAAAAAAAAAAATTTTTTTCGTCCCAAATTTTTAAAAAAAAAATCACAAGGAAATACATGGAAGTAATTTTTTTTTTTTTTTCGACGTGACCCAAGAAAACTTTTGTAAATTCGTAATCAGCTTTGAAATTAACTCCAGAGAAATCATATAAAAACATAGAAATTTTCTATCCCCCATTTTGTTGTACAGTGTACTATGATCGTGTCTCTTGCTCGTAGTTTTGTATGTGTATGAGTGTGTATGCATTTTACTGCCTACTTTTATTCAATGCAACGCACACTGTCGTAATTATTTACATAAAAATGTCATGTTAGAATTGTTAAAGCAAATATAGAAGAGATTTCCTTTTCACACACACACACACACACACACTACCATATACACAATAATAGTAAAATCAACAACAGAGAGAAGTATTTACAAGCGTGTTAATGCAGCAACGCAGTGTAGTCTATGCATGTATGTAGTTTGCATTACAAACTAACGAACAAGCGAACGAATGAGAAAATGCGGGAGCGCATAAAATAATAATAACGACCATTAATGCACACGCTCAAACAGACAAACACATACACTAGACATGTGTACTAGAGATGCACTCAAGTACTCACGCTTCCATCTCTAATTTGCGCTATACGACGAAAGCAAGCGTAAAAAGAATATTAACTTAGCAAATAATTTGATTATTATGAAGCTTAAAGGGTGGGAGGGGGGGATTCAGCGATCCCAAAAACATATAGTAAGCAAGGTCCGACCTCCAGACCCGAAAAAAACATTTTGTTTTTTGCGAAGCTGTGTTATTATAGACTTTGAGTTGTGTCCTCCGCCGCCAGGCCACGCTCACCCCCTCCCCCTGCCCCTATTACAAAGAATTGGAAATAATAATCACCCCTTTCAATTCCAATTAACTGTAATTGAAGAGGAATTTAATTCCTAAAGTAATCATTACTTCTTACCCTAGAAACTTGTGCTCTATAGAAAGTTTGTTTTCAGAGAGAGAATATGAAAACGTTTCAAATGAATTTCAAATTTAAAATCTAACAAATTTTTGGGCTGGGCATAATAATTTTAGAAGTACAAAATTTCGTACAAAAATTAGCAACACTTTTCACATACTCACTTACTCGCACACACACACGCAAGCTCCTCTCTCTCTCTTCGTGTATACACACACATAAGTGCATTTTTCAACTAATGCTGCCACTGTTGCCCATATTTAGCATTCTCAACACACACACACACATACACGCTTGACAGCAAATGATGCAAATGGGAATTGCATTTGTGTGTCAGTGTGTGCGTGTGTATGTCTAGGAGATTGTGGGAGAGTAAATAAGGGTATTCAAGAGCTGAAGAGTAGTAAAAATTTGATTTTAATGGATTTTCTGTGTGTGTGCAAGTGAAATTTGTCCTATTTGAATTTTTTGTGGTCCGTGCGGACATGTGGATTATTGTTTTAATTTTTATTATGAATTAAGTTTTTATTCTTGGAATTTAAAATTAAGCATTCTTGAGAATTTATGCATATGACGATAACTACAGGGCGATAATTAGTTTGTATTCCCATGAATGCAATATAAGTGATTAGTTGCTGACAACAACAACATGCATTGAATTGCAATGTTGTTATACTTCAAACTCAGATTTCTCACCTTCCTCCCACAGTGCATTAATGCCAACGAACGAGTTGCCCATGCAATTGTTGGCTGGCTACAACAAACTTGAATATATATTCACCGTCAGTAGCTATTTTAGATGGATGCTTGCCTGCATGCACAATAAATAAATGTGTTTTGAAGCAAATCTCCCAAAATGAACATCAAAAGGATTTTTAGAATATTTTATCCTTAGCAAAGAACGTAGCCCAACAAGCAGTCAGGCAGTCAGGCAGGCTACCAGGCACCTTCTACAAACCCAACTCATATAGTATCCATGGCGATCTATGGAGAGTAAATTCAGACCCTGGGGAGAATTTGGTAGAGGCATGCGAGGGGGAATACATTGCGCTGACAACATACCAGAAGCGTAATTTCCATAGCAATGCGTCGGAATAAATCTTGTTAAAGTTTTTTTTTTGTATAGTAGATGAGTTTGTGTGTGTGCGCCTCGTCACCGTCAGCATTCGCATCCACAGTGACATTCGCCGCGCGTCCACAGCAACATCAGCGTTCTCTTTCTCTCTCTTTTCTTTAACCAGCAATATGACAGACAATGCGCATTTCACTCTGTTAATGGAGTCTAAAATTTATCATCATATACTTTGTATTTTGAAGGGGAAAAGGGAAAGAAGATAGTAGTAATGGAAGAGTTCGCTGCCACTGTCCGCTTCTTGCCACTGCCGCATATGACAAATTGTTAGATGTGCCAGTATGAGGTTTTATTAAAGGTTTGTGTTAGACTGTTGCAAAATGTCGGAAATGTATAACTGAAATTCTTTTGCTTGTATGAAAATTTTTGGTGTGGGTGGCAACCCTATGAAATTCTTTGAATTTGCTGAAAAATACAGAATTTTAATAAGGAAAGGTACAAGTTGGTGGGAAAGTAGAGTTAGAGGAAAAGAGAGAGGAGAGTGAAAGGAAATTAGGTGATATTAGAGGAACAAATTTTAAGAAATTAAAAAACTAAAAATTGTTGAAAATTTCTGATAGAAAAAGCTAAAGTATTTAAATTTTACATTTTTATACTAATACTTAATTTGTATTTATTTCAATTTTTTATTCATGTAAAATGTACAATTTAATTATTTTTAAATTTAGTGCTTTTAGATTCCCGATAATTGCCAAAAAGAAAATAAAAAAAATTTAATATTGTTACCTAATTGAATAATTAAACATCTTGAGCGCAAAAATGCAATAAAAAAAAAATTCGGAGCAAAAACGGAATAATAATACTTCAGAGCAAAAATAGAATACCGCGTATATTGCTTAAAAACTAGAATGAGTACCTTCTGCACTCATCACATGATGTGATAACATTGCGTAATTTCGAGAAAGAGAGAGAAAGAACGCATGGAGAAATGCAACCCTTGCGCTATCTCTTGAAGTTGCTCATTGACCATTTCTCTCCCCAGATTTTTTAATTCGGAAAAAATTTATAAAATTATAAAACACTGAAATCGCTTCGCAACAAAGCAAACGAAAGTGTTCTTGCTTTGCACTTTGTTATATGCAAAGAATAGAGATAAGAAATGCTCTGCTTATACCTAAGTGCTTTTATAAAAATGTGCACCAAGTGCATAGGTCGTAGGCACCTCTGGTTTAGATTTTTCAATTGGAGGCATTAGAGAATCAAAGTTGTGCTCTAAAAATTATGAAAATCTCAAGGAAGCATTTAAACAAAAAGTCGCAATGAATTGATAGCGAATTGCTCATAGAGATAATTATTTAGTGTCAAAAAACAATACCATAAATATGAAGTGACTTGAAAAACTTAAACCCAAAAGGCTTATAGTCTTTTCAATTGGTATAACTTCAACCGATTCACTTTGTATCAGAGATATGAAATGAGTCATGCATGCAAACTAAAGTACAAGTACATAGAGAGGGAAAAGCAATCACCACTACTAACGGAAGTTCTCTTACAAAAGCGAATAAAGGCACGTGAGAGCGAAGTATACAACTGCACTACAACTACTACTATAATATATGAAATTGTATGTGGTGTGGTCCATATATAACGTTTACTTTGAAGTAATGCAAGAAATTGGGCAACTGTCAACTTTACCATACGTTGAGAGAGAGAGAGAGAGAGAGAGAGAGAGAGAGAGTTGTGAGTGTGTGGCAGCTATCAGCTGTTTAATTTTGTGTATGATTGTATATCGTTCGGCGAAGTATGTATTGTGTCGCCTCTCTCCTTCACTTCCTTCATGTCAGTTGTATACTTCGCTCTCACGTACGCAACGGAGCCAGAGCCTTAACACATCGTATATTCCGTTGTGAGTATGTGTAATATAGTAAGAGTACTATTCGTCACCGAACATATCGGTGTGAGCGTGAGTAAATACTATCTCTTTGTGTTTTGGAACAACAACAATTCCGTTGTGTTCTCCGAAGTATATTGAGTAATACTCTCATATCCCACCCACACTAACACACTTCATAGTAAACTTCTCGTCAATCACAGAAAATCCCATCAATCATTGAATGACTCGAATCGCTGACGTATTTTTCATGCAAAATGTAAGGTTTTTTTTTTTTTTTTTGGAATTTACCCTCTTTGCTCATTGGTGTATGGAGAGCAAGAGAGAAAGGGAGAGCATTCATATGTAATTTATGTTTAGCTAGTAATTACTGACTTTATTTCACACTCTCACTCTCTGTCTTTACTCACTCTCTGTACTTGCATAAATACTCACCTCATGCATATACTTGCACACATACTTGTACGCAACACATTGACAGAATTGAGATCATCGCAACTACTGGTGATGTGAAGTCAGAGAGAGAGAGAGAGAGAGAGAGTATGAAGCAAGGTGAATTTATACAAGGTGAAGTTAACAGCAATTCTTTCTTTTTCTTCTTGTTTTTTTTTGTTTAATTTGGACAAAGATGTATTGTTATTGTTTTGTTGTACGGCTGATTTTAACATTTAATGGTATCTGATGCAACAACAAAGATGTTTTGTTTTTACCAAAGTGAAATTGTTGTAATCTTACTAACTACTTATACATGATTTCACCATGGTATGAAGCATACTGAGAAAATTGAAATGATTGCCCAAATTTTAAAGAGTAGTAGTGGGGTGTGAAGTACGAAAACATGATGACTACTCGTTGCATGTCTCTGCCTTGTATGCATACTTGCTATAGCATGCAGGTGAGAATAGCATAATTATTTTTTTTAATTTTAATTTATTAGTTACGCATTATCAATTAACAATCAATTATTGAATTTTTATTCACTGAAATTATAATTAGCTTTGAATGCATTATCACCTTTTAATAATATTTTAATAATTAACCGAATTTCATTGCACACATATATACAAACATAAAACTGGCAAAACTACAATTACAAATTTATTTAACTAATTGATAAATGTTTAAAAAAAAAACTGTTAAATCAACAAATTTTCTCCTTATTTCCTTCTTAAATTTTACATTGCATACTTAGATTTCACTGCTGAGTATTTAAAACACATACACACAGATATACATGTTTATTGAGGCTGCTGCATCATTCAATTAGTCAATTTTGTGCTGACCACTTGTGTAATTAGCAAAACTTCATCGAGCTACATATTGCATGCTGCTGCTACTAAGCTGCCATGCAATGAATGCGTTTACAGTTGCCAACATGATTTTCCCTATAGTCTAATTTCATTATAGAAAAAATAATAAAAAAAAAAAATATTGCCATGAGTATTTTTCGAAAATTTTCATACCGAAAACGTTGGTTACTTTGCAAAAGTGGAATGGAATTGTCTATTAAATTGCTGGAAATTCACGTACTAATGCTACGCTACTGCTGCACGTTCATTTGGAGCAGGTTGTAACACTACAACAACAACAACAGCACCCCATCATTATCATACTCATCATCATCATCGTCATCGTCATAATTTTCGCCTACTCGGGCTACAGTCATGAGGACTTTTGACTGAATTCAGGCTAAGTTCTCTATATTTTACTCACCGCATACATAATTACCCGCCAATGCCGCGTACTTACCAACAAATTTTATTGTACCGTTTCCTCATCCCCTTGTGTGCTTATAAATGATGACAGCCAGCGTTTTCATGAATATGTAGAGAGCGGGAGGGTGGACGCTCACGTATTTGGGTTTCTCATTACGCTTTACTAACTTTATTTAAAATTTGTGCATTTTGTATGATGCATTCTGCATTTTGTATGCTATGCTCTTGTTGGCTGGCTGGTGCTCTGAAGCTCTGATGAGAATTAATGAATCATGAGCTTTCATGGCTTGAGGTTATCTCACTATCTTTTCTCACTCACATACACTCAAACTCTTTCACACTCACACACACACACACACACACAGACAGACAGACACATGTATCTAAAGGTGAACTAATTTACTTTTGTGTATTTTTGACACTCGCTGTTTTTTTTTTATTTTTTTTTTGGCTGACTAGCTGGAGGATAGCGGCTGGGCCCTTTTTAATTTAAAAATTCATTTAAATTTTGTTTGTTTTTTTTTCTTTGCTTTTGTGTAAAAAGTGCAATTTTTAACACTTCATTTTATATTAGAGAAGCAGAGGTGGAAAAACCTGTGGGAAAATACTTATGAATTGAAACCTTTGGTGAGATGAATTATTTTATTTTGTTTTTGTTTTGGTAAACTCAAGCTCATTTTTCTCACTCTCTTTATCTACTCAAAGCAACAACGTTGTTGTATGTTCGCTTTTTTTGTTTTTTTTATCGAAACTTTTATAGGCGCATTAAGCATGTGGTCGAATTTTACTTTTGGTTGTGCATATGTAAATAAACAACAAAAGAGCGAGTATGCAAACAAAGCCGAACTCTTGCAAAAACAACACCAACAGAACTCTTTCTCTCTCCTCTCATTTTTATGTATGTATTTGTACTAAAAGAATTGCTTGCAAAAACAACACGACTAATAACAACAGTAAATTTCTCTAATGTCAATCACTCGCTAATTTGAGATGAGATTGAGAGAGCCGACGTCTCTGCCCAAATCCTATGCAAAAAATTCATTCATATGAAAAAAGTCTGATCTCTCTCTCCCTCATATTTATCTATGTATTTGTAATTGAAGAATTTCTTGCAAAAACAACACAACTAACAACAGTAAATTCCTCCGAAATCAATCACTCGCTAGTTTGAGATAGGATTGAGAGAGCCGACGTCTCTGCCCGATTCCCATACAAAAAATTTATTCATATGAAAAAAGTTCGATCACAATGTCGGCTCTCTCATTGTCTGCTTATGCACTCTATAAGACTCTCTTTCCCTCATACATATGTAAAAGGAACTTGAAGAGTACCGTAAGAGTCAACATGAGAGAAACAACAACAAAATGCAGAATAACTACAATAGATGTGTAATTTATCGGACACCTGCAGGAAATTTAACCCAGATATGCTCAATGGCCTATTTCGAATATACTTCAAAAAGTTTTTATTTTGAGTGAATATATTCTCATTTAATCGAAATCAAACATTTCTGAAGTGAGGACAATGGGCAGGCATGTCTAGGTTAATCAAAATTATTTATTTTATATTTTAGCTATCATGAGCCAATTGTATTATTCCTTGAAATTCAAAACGCATATGTAGTTACAACTTCAAATTCCGTATATTTTGTTTTTAATTTTAAATAACTCAAACCAGATTTTCTTCTATTCTGAGGGCTGCCTTTAAAAGTAAAAAAAAAAATCATACATTATCTCAACATAGTTTTACTTCTACCATTTCTAATCCAAAAGATTTTGATTAAGTGAAGTGTAACCATGCTCTTTCATTTGATATTAAATTTAACATTGAATAACATTTTGCCATGTGGTAAAGTAACTAGCTTGAGTTTTCTTTTTGTTTTTTTTTATTTAAATTTTTGAAAATCAATAAAATTTTCAGTAATTTGATAACCAACCAATTTACACTATCACACACAACTTGTAAATGGATCTGTGTAGCTTTTCATTATATTCGTAAATAAATAGAACCTTGCAACTCTTTGTCTATTTACTCAACATTTAGCACTTCTTCAACTGAATACAAAAACAAATACACAGGTACATTGAACAAATTTAAATCTCATCTTTCATTCAATTTCCTTCTTTCAATACTTTCCATTTTCAAAATCTTTTGTTTTTGCGCACAAGGATAAAAGGATTTTCAAATGCATGCAATCAAGTGAAGTTTTTCTTATTTCATCTCCCCTTCTACTACTATTTCTTGTTGTGAGTATTTTTTTGTTTTTTTTTTTTTGTTTTGGGTTTTTGTTCTCACTCTAATACAAAATGATTTCCCGAAATCCTTTTATAGTCTCCATTTTCAATTTGTGTATCTATTTATGCAAAATTTTTTGCATTCTACTGATGATGATGATTTTGTTGATATTTGTTTCTGTTTTTGGAATTTAATATTGCTGTTGTTCTTGTTGTTGTTCTTATTGTTGTTGATGATGATGTTGCAAATATCTGTGGCAAAGGTAAAACTAACTTCTTTCGGTGTGTTGGTTTTTCAAAACTTGTTAGTTGTGAAAGTAACAAAAAAAAAAAAAAAACAAACGTAGAAAGAAATTGTGTTGAAATCAACTTTAGCAGTGTACAGGAAGAAGAGAGAAAAAAAAACACATTATTAAAATGGCTTTCAAGGAAATTACTTATATTGCATGCTCTGCTTGCTGCCTATTTCTATGGCATGCATGCATATGCTTGAAGGCTGTTTTTTTTTTTTTTTTTTTTTGTCCAATAGCTGACAGCAGTCAACAGCAAGCCAGCACAATTTCATTACATTTGCATTTACTTATCGTTCATTGTATGCAATTGTATGTATATACTTATATACTGCAGTGCAAAAATAAATTGATCTAGTTCAAAACTAGTTCGTGAAATTAGTTGAAAAACCAATACAATTTATTGTTAAATTGATTAACAAAAGAGTGCTCTCTTTTTTCGCTCTTTAACTTCTTATTAATGTGATTTTTTTATTCCTAGAAAAGGTTCGGCT
Organism: Toxonevra muliebris; assembly: GCA_963691655.1. Lineage (NCBI taxonomy): Eukaryota > Metazoa > Arthropoda > Insecta > Diptera > Pallopteridae > Toxonevra > Toxonevra muliebris. The sequence goes on from OY829329.1 coordinate 71,768,266, forward strand.
TTAATGCATTTTCCGATTCGCTGTTGTCGGCTCAATCATTCCTATTAATTACTTTGTGACTAGGGACCCAGATTTTCTTATACCTGCCTAGTAAAGTTAAGAAGATCAAGATGTACCCGTACTAAATTTGATGATGTTTTAACTGTCTGACAATATTACAATACTGATAATTGACCTTAATACTTTTTTTAATAACGTTATCTATATAATAGCATCACATTTTGTAAAAACAAACAAAATTTTCAATGCAAATTTTTTTAAAAATATTTTTTTTTTTTAATTAAGCATTTTTAAATTAAACTCCATACATAAGTTTCACGCAACTCTTTTTTGTTTTTAGGAGTTCTAAATCATGAGCATTTACCCTATTATTTTAAAGTTCTCGCCAGAGTTCGAAAAAACTCGGTATTGTGAAGAAATATTACACTCCTCTTCCTCCTCCTCCTCAATATTATTCACTTAAAGAGCGACTCACTTCGTTTTCTCTTTTTTGAATAAAAAAAATGAGAGAGAGCTCTTTCGTTAAGTGTTCTGGGTGAATTGAACTCGTTCTTTCTCTTTTACTTACAGAATGCGTTCTCTGAGTTGAAGAGTTAAAGAGCGTTCATAGTTTTTTGCTCCATTATTGTTTCTCACGGGGAAAGTTTTTGCAATGAAATGCTCATTTCAATAACGGCATTACTCGCGTCACAACTATTAAATACCTTCTTGTATCTCTTTCTCACTCACTCTCATTCAACACTTTTCTATTATTTTTCTATTTCATTTTCATAGACTTTGACTCCTAACTGTTAATAATATTTGATTCAAGTTTAGAAAGAAGTTTGTAACTTTTATAAATATATTTTTGAATGCAAAATTCATGACTTTCATGACTCAATTTTCGCAAAAAAAAAAAAGAAAAAAATAATACTCAAAAAGAGTTTATCATTAAAAAACACACAGAGAAATGAAAATGAAATGAAACATCAATCCGAATCAAAGACTCAATATACCAGTAATTCGTAATAGAAAAGAACTATTGATTTCTTTATACTCGCTAGTTTTTGATACAATATACTCACATGTAAGAGCACTCACAAGAGTAAGAGAGAATTTTAATTGCTCTACGTCAGCGTACGCCAAAGATTTGCACGCAGCCAAGTGAGCGTAAGAAACTTCACACGCACAAAGCTCTTTTCCATAGAAAGAGTGCTCAATCGATCATTGTGTATGTATAGGTGGTGGCCACTTGATTTACGCACTCACAACATTTCAACTCGCAACTTGCAAAGTAACGAATTGAAAAACTAAATGGTTCGCGTCTTTACTTAACATCATCATTAGTTTTCTTTTTTGCAGCAGCATACAAAAAAATCTTCTTTTTCAACTTTCAATGGACAAATTAGAGAGAAACTAGCAAGGATATAAAAAATTTTGTTTTGGAAAAAAGTTTATATTTTTCTATAATTTTCAAAAATATATTTAAGAAAAATATTGTGACTATTCTCATTCCAAAACAATGAACTTTTTATGTAAAGCAAATTTATTTAATTTTTTTTTTTTTGAATTTGAAACATTTGTTTTTGTTTCTTTTTAAATATTACTTAATATGTATATGAAGAATGCATTTTCATGTTTTATTAAAATAAAATCTCTCATCACATAATTTACTCACACCCACAAAATACCAGGAAAACATAAATCAGTAGTATGACGACAGACATAAACAAAAATTTTTTATTAGACTGCGTTTTAACTTAGCATATTGACGTTAATTCAGATGCTCTGTCAATAGATACTCACCTACTCTCAGAGTATGTAAAAATGTTATCTTTTTGACTTACATAACATAGCGCTCTCTTTTTCTTCTGGACTCTACTAGCAACCCAAAAATTGTATTATGTGCGTGGAATATGTATGTGTGTGTGTGTTTCGTGATACAAAAACCGCTATGCTCAGCGCTCTCACTTTATAGTTTGACTACCTCTACTATTCGGCCATACAAATATATCTCTTTCTCTTTCTCTCTCTCTCTGTCTAACTCTCTGTAAATCTAAAAGCAGAGTATTTATTTATTCTAAAGAAATTGCAAGCTGCTCTTTGAACGACTGGTTTAAATTGAAGTTGCTTCCATATACACCATGGCAGAAGTGTTAGTAAAGAAATTTAAACTCGAAATTAAAAATTTTTCTAATAGTAAATATTAGAAGTAGGTAGTAAAAAGTACTAAAGTACAAAGTAGTAAGTAAGTAAATAAAATTATTTTTCCATTAGATTACAAGCTGTGGATTTAATTTGTTCCTTGAATTATTTGCAGGGTATGATGTTCTTGCTTGCTTGTATGTGTGTGTGTGTGCATAGGTATTGGTGTATTTATGTATGTGTACATATTCAAATCTAAAATGTTTTAGCTTATTGTTGAGAGCATTTTACAACTCGATTCAATTGTTGTTTTTGCTGCTGCTATTAAGGTTGATTTTTTGGTTTTGTTGTTGTTGTTTTAAAATCCCATTTCCTGGGTATTTTTTTTGTTGCTTTGTATTATTGCACTTTGCAATAATGAAATATTCGTTTACCTTTATGACAATTGACCACTTGCCCAAGTAAATTTTAAAGTTTTATTTTTTTTTTAAGTAATGATTTGAAAAAATATTTTCTTGCTCAAGTGCAAAGGGCTAGGGAAAGGGCTAGAGGAGGGAAAGAGTAGACGTCGATAGATATTGGAATATAAGCAGTAGTTCGAGCATCTGTCTGAGTCCAACTGTTTTAACAGTGCAAGTATAAAGTTTTGTACCCAGAGTTGTCTTAAATTTCCTTGTAAGTGTTTTATTTCGCTTAAAATAAATTAACAACTTATATATAAATACTTGCCTCTTTTCTTATCAAAAACAAAAGAAATGAATTTGCGATTAAAATTTTTTGTAAAATTTTGTTTTATTTTCATATTTTGTATTATTTAGGATTTATGCAGTTGAACTTAATTTCTAAGTTGAAAATGTTGCAGAAAATGTTTTGAAGTTGTAATTGCTGGATTATCAGTAAAAAAGAAAAAAACCATTACAAAAAATAACTATCACGCTATTTACATACTATATACAAATTTAAAATTCTAAATAAAAAGAAATTGCATAATTTTTAAGCGCTCCTAATTTATAGGCCCACCACAGTCAGTGAAAATGTGAAAAGAGAGCCAAGGAAGTTGTTAACAACTGCATACTTCAGCGATAAATGAGTTTTTTCAACGAGAACGTCCTCAGCGAACTCGTTGATACATTACAAGTCTCAACGAGTTCAACTACTTCGTTCACTCATACATGCTTAATTGCACTTAAGTGCAATGAAAAACTGCAAATGTGTTTGTGAGATTTTTTGACATTTCGCCAAATATATACGCAAAATATCACAAAACTCTCTTTCTCTCTCTCTCTCTGACATTTTCACTTAAATTCGTGCAGCTACGGCCAAATGCTTCGTAACATTTTACAACAAATACAAGTTATTCTCACACATCATCGTCTAAGACCCGTCACACATTTGAGCGAAAACGTGAAGAGAGCCAATGAGTTTTTTCACCTGTGAGTTGTAAACAACGTATTCATATAGAACATTGCATACTTCAACTAGAAATGAGTAAATGAGTTTTTTCAACGAGAGCGTGCTCAGCGACCTCGTTGATACATTACAAGTCTCAACGAGTCGAACTCATACATGCTTATTTGCACATATATACAATGAAAAGTTGCAATGTGTGTGTGTATTTTTTGGCAATTGGCAGAATCTATACGCAAAATATTTCAAAACTCTCTCTCTCTTTCTCTGTGACATTTTCGCTTAAATTCGTGCAGCTACGGCGAAATGCAACAACAAAAAATTATTCTCACACATCTTCGCTGAAATTGTTGAATATCGAATTTTTTTTCTCGTTTATTTTATAAGATACTAAATTGAGATTTGTCTCATAGTAATTAATGTCTAAACTTCATTATAAATTTTTTATCTTTTTTCTGCGCTCGGTTTTTCAGGTAGAGGGTGTAAAAGTGAAGCTTAATAGAGAAAATATATTATTTTTTTAGTTTTAAGTTTTAAAGTCAACCCTTCTCGATAAATTAAGATAACAAGGAAATCCGCTTTGTATTATTTCAAATTAAAAACAAAATATACTAAATTTGAATTTGAGAAATAATACAATTGGCTTATTAAATCTGAAATATGAAATAAATACTTTGATTTAATTTTCTGTAATTCTCTGGTAAATACCGCGTCTATTGCTGTTCTGTATTTTGCTGTTACTTTTCTCGAGTTCACTCTTACGAAAGAGAGTATTATAGAATGCATGAACAGGTAGTGAGAGAGCCGATATCGTGATTTGACTTTTTTTTATATTAATACATTTTTTGCATGGGAATTGGGCAGAGACGTCGGCTCTTTGAATCTCATCTCCAATTAGCGAGTTGTTCATTTCAGAGGAATTTACTGTTGCTGTTAGTCATGTTGTTTTTGTAAGAAAACATTTTAGTACAAATACATACATAAAAATGAATGAAGAGAGAGAGAGTGCTGTTGTTGTTGTTCTTGCAAGAGTTGACTTTGCTTGCTTACTCGTTCTTTGATTTATTTACATATACACATTTAAAAGTAAAATTCGCCTATTTCCATCGTTTTACTCACCATCACATGCCTAACGTGTTTATAAAAGTTTTACAACAACAACGTTGCTTGTGAAGGTAAGGAGAGTGAGAGAAATAAGTTTGTTGTAATTTATTAATGTGTGCATAGAGAGCCAAACAAAGTAACCTTTTTGGCATAGCGATTTTCAAGCGGTTTCTCTCTGCGAGAGAGAAGCTTAGCTGTTTGTGGGCGAGGAGAGGGGGGGATGGGGGGAAACGAAAGGGGACTTTGACGCCCTCTGTTGGAAAAATCGAGAGCAAGACATAAAATATTAATATGTGAAAAGTTTCAATTTAATATCTTTAAAAAAAACGAAAGAGTAAAAATAAAATTGCTCGATTTTCAGCCTCAAAAATTAGATAACCCCTTAACTTCAATGATTTGCAAAACAAAATATTTCAAAAACATTTTCGTTGTTTACTGCAAAATAACAAAAAAAAAAAAAAATAGCAAAATTTAATAACAATACAAAACATTTTCCACTTTCATATTTTTTTAATTATTTTCTGTTGTTTATTTTTAGGCTATGCATTAATATTTTAGTATTACTTACATACTATTTTAAATATTAATTTTAAATTTTAAATTCACTATTAAAACAAAATGCCTATACAAAGTTTTTCAACACCCAGCGCAAAAATGTTTTCGTTTCGTTTTTGTTTTTTATTAAAAAAATATATTACAATACAAAAAACTTTTGGGCCATTTTCAATAAAAGTTTTTAATAACTATTTGCTAACTTATAGTTTAATATTTTAGCTAAGATTAAGTAAAACATTTTTGTATGCAAGGGTGTTCATATTTTAACATTATTTAGCTAAGTTGCATTATTATAAGGTATTATTTTAAAGTGTCTATGATATTTGTTCAGCGTTTAACGTTCAACGGAAATAGATTATTAAAAAAAGGAAAATTAAAAACAATTATATTTTAAAATTACTTAACAATGGAGCATGAAATTCTTTTGCCTCTGTTTTTTTTTATTGAAATGCTATACTACAAATAAATGAAATTGCATAAAGAGAAAAAAATAAAATGAGTAATTAAAAGCGAAAGCTAAAAAGAAATTTGCAAACCAATTGCAAAATTGTTATGCGCTTTAATGAAAACACAAAAACACAAAAACAGAAATACAGAAATACGTTACTCAATTAGTTTTAATTTATTGTATTTTTCGTTTTACCATAAATTCTCACACACACACACAAACACTCAAATATACATACGACCCAGTTGCATAAATAGTGAGTAGTTCTCAAAAGAGAAATGATTTCAATACTCCAAAGAGAGCAACAAGCGAGACTTCGATAAGTTCCGTACTCTTCGAACCTGTGAAACAACAATAACAAATATAATCGTCTAACGAATAACAAGAGAGCAGAAAGTGTAGACTTTTACAAAAACAATGCAACTAATAATAACAGTAAACTTCTCTTGATGTCGACAACTTGGTGAGTTGAGATTTTTTTTCGATTCGTTAATTTAGTTTCGATTCGTTACTTTAGTTGTTGAGTTCACGAGTCGGAGCATGCAATAACAATGTAAAAAGAGGTTAGAAATGGAAGAGCAAATGTGTACCACTCAATTGCTCGTTTGAAATAACCAAAGAGAGAGAGAGAGAGGGTGAGAGCGCCGTAATTGTGTACTCCTTTATTAATCTCTTTGAAGGCTAAAATAAGTACTAAGAGAGTAATCCATTGCTCGTTTTGGATCTCTCGTTGATTGCTCCTACGATCCTTCTAAGCTCAACTGGGGAGTGCGTATATGTGTGTGTATGTATGTGTGAACCATACATGCATTTATATATGCAATAAAGAATGAATGAATTTCACACTTATTTTAACAAGTTTTATTCTCTGTTTTTGTTTTTTTTTTTGTTTTTGTTTTTTTCTGTGTTATTTTTGTGTAATAAAATTATTTCACACATTCATGTGCAGAAACAACAACAACACTAAAAGCAAAAAATATAAATTATCACGATATTAAACTAAATAAAATGTGAAATATTTGCAGCAGCAACACGCAGCAAATGATATGCACAAGGGCTAATGCAAATGGGAATTGTGTGGTGCACAGCGTTCGCATTCGTTCACGCTCTTGCTCACTCCCAGTTGTGTCTTTCTCCTTTTCTCCTGTTTGCTGTTGTTGTTGAAACAACCATCGCACAGCTGTGGCAGCAATGTTGCTGATGCAGGCAATGTGAACGTGACTCCTGCTGATGATGGCATAGATGATGGTGGTGTAAATGGTTTTGCTGCTGATGCTACTGGTATGCAAACCACACGCCGCACTCTTCTGCATGGCAGCAGGACTTTCATCTATGTAGATACATATTTATGGAATTTTAATTAAGAACGCTAAATCTCAGTATAGAAACATAAAATTATAAAAAAAAAGGAAATTAAAAAAAAAAAAAAAAATAAAAAATATTAATTTACCATTAATCACATTGACAACAACACTGTCCGCATCGGCAGTGGTTGGCATGCAGGTATAATTCCCAGAATCCGCGGTTTGAGCGTTCGCTATGCGCAATCTGAAAGATATAAACATTTAGTTTAGCTATTTGCACATGTATTTCTCTTTGGCTTAAGTTGTTAGGATCAAACAAAAAAAAAAGAAACATCCTTTCACTAAATTTGCCTCTACAATTCCGTAGAATGAGAATAAAAATCTAGCGATTTAGATACACAACTAAGCAACAGGACACATTACACTGGTATCTGTGTAAATTCCATATAAATACGTTACGTTTACGTTTGCTCATATTGGCAGAATGGAATGCCTTTGTCAAAAGCAAAAAAAACATCAACCAAAAATGAAAACCTCAATCTCCAATGAAGCACAAATACCGCTGCATTTCAAGTTCACTAATCAAAGTGATATCTATGAGCAGCACAGCACACACTCGCTTCTCTACTCAATCGTCCTGGTATTATGTGTTCACACACTTAGTATATGTAGACATACAATGAAATTCCACAATGCAATGAAATGGGTACACAATTCCAATCGAACTGAATCGAATATAGGGCAAGTTGGAATTAAAAGTCATACAGAAGAAATATCTACAAAATATTTAAGAGTTATGTAAATGTATATTAAGGTTATCTCGAGATCTCTGGATTTGCTTTGAAAATATTCTCAAAAAATCCCGTGAAAACCGCTGGATTTTCACAACTCGCATGTAGGTAGCTATACAATCTTATGGGAATCCGAATTTTTCTTTGATTTAAATGAGAGGCTGAGGGTAAAAGCGGTTTAAAATTTTTATGAGAGCAAAAGCGGTTTAAAATTTTTATGAGAGCAAAAGTGGTTTAAAATTTTTATGAGAGCAAAAGTGGTTTAAAATTTTTATGAGAGCAAAAGCGGTTTACAATTTTTATGAGAGCAAAAGTGAAAAACGATACAAATAATATGACTTGGATAAAACATGAACTAGTTTAATTAAATAAAAGCAAAAATTAGATATAACAATTACATTCGGCACATCCACTTAATCCGTTTTTGTTCTGAATATATTTTGTTTCACTTTTGCTCTAAACGGCACTCATGCCGCTTTTGCTCTAAAGTAAAATTTAATCATCTCTTTTTCTTTCAGTTTCTCATATGATTCAAAATCATATCATACTTTGTATATCTACGGTAAAGAATACAACCGAGCGGCTTTGTTTATGAATGAGAGGCTCTCACTGACTCATAAGAGAGACTCTCACCATCTCATATGAAAGGCTGAGAGCAAAAAAGGGTTGAAATTATTTTAAAAGAAAAACGAATTGTATTTAAAATAAGAGTAAAAATGATATAATAGTTCTTTCAAAGTAAGAACTACACAAAAATTTAACCCGTTTTTGCTCTGAACATATTTCGTTTCACTTTTGCTCTTAACGATATTCGTGGCGCTTTTGCTCTTAAGTAAATTTAAACCACTTTTTTTCTGAGCGTTCGTCTCATATCGTCTCATATTTTATACTCTTTGAATTCAGAGAACATTTTTTCATCAACATTTTTTTCAATTCGTTCATGGTAGGACCTCCATAAAACCGATTTATGGTAGTATATTTGGTGATATATTATTTTCTCTGCCCTAGGAAATTTCAGCTCAAATATCAAAAATTTAATTGAACATTGTATTTAACAGAAAATAAATTTTAAATCGGCGTTGCGGGTCGTAAAATTCGAAAAAATTCTTCTCATATTTTTCACTTTTCAACAATCGCTTTCATTATCATCAACCCCGAGATTTAAATTTAAGTCTCGAAAGTTCCGAATCTCGGATAGTGTTCCTTTTAATGTAGTATACGTACGAGTTTACACAAAAATTTATGAACTTTCAGTTCCAATGAGAGGGAAGGGAGGGAGGGGGATTTAACCGTTCTACATATTTAGCCTCAAATGAGAATTTCAAAGTTTTATAAATAAATGATTTTACATTTTTATGATTATCATTTTTAAAACAATATGAGTTTTTGAAGCTCACATGGGTTAAAACTGCCCCATGCATCCCAAAACGGTTAAATCCCAAATCCTCAGAAAAAAATTCAACCTCATACTCATTGATGTTATTGTTGTAATTTTCTCACTAAAATGTTCGTTCACTTATTCGCAGAGCACATGAAATAAAAACCGCACTAGTTTCGTTTTCTTTTTTTTATATGAAGTTTTTCGCTCTCTTAAATTTCGCTCTCTCCATTACAGTTTTTCAGTGAGTGCCGCACTCTTTTTTCGTTTTTTTTTTATGTGAACTTTGTACGCTCTCAATTTAAGAATTTAAGAGAGCGAAAAACTTCATATAAAAAAAAGCAAAAAGAGAGTGCGACACTCTTTGAAAAACTGTTATTGAGTATTTATGTAGATCAGTGATGCCAACTCACACATAAGCCTTGTAAATATGAAAATTTTTAAAGTATTTTGCATGCGTGTTATGGCGTTGCTATCACTGGCTTAGATTTTCAACAAATTCTGTTTGTATGCATTCAATTCAAACACTCACCTGCTTTGCAGTTTTTCGCCCAATTTAGATTCCATTGAAATGCGTTGTAGATCAATTGATGCTTCATTCGGATGCGCCACAAATGGCGTTAGTATATAGGGACCACGATACCAATAAATTGGTCCAATATCTTGTGCTGACGATGGTTGCTTTACATGGCAAGTGAGCGTAATGGCGCTGCCAACTTTAACGTATAAATCCGATGGACCAGTAATAATTGCTTTGGCATCTGGTGGTGTCACTACAAAAACAAAAAATTAAAAAAGCAACAATCAAAGAGAGAGAGAGAGAGAGAGAGAGTGAGAAAGAAAAAGAGAGTGAGTGAGTGTTTAAAATTTAAAAAGAAAAAACAAAAAGGAAAATAAAAAACTCAGAGCAAAAATTTCTATGAATAGATATTCATCATTGCTGCAGTCATTTTGTTGTTGTCAATCGTATTAATAAATCACATCAATATTGTAAACTTGATGTGGTTGATGTTTTTTTTTTTTTTTTTTTGCTGCAATATATATATATATATATATTATACTCGTTGAGCAGCAGTAGCAATAAACAACAACAACTACAATTTTCAGTTCAATTCATCTCAATGATGACGTTGAGAGCATAAGCTGAAGCTTGTGCACTACCAGCAGCAATAGCAACAGCAACAACGATAACAACTACAACAACAAGCATAACCTTTTTTCACAGAATTCACAACAGTATTTGCATAGATCAAATTGTATTTGCATGTGTTCGTGCGTGTGTGTGTGTGTGTATATCTACATATATGTATGCATTTGTTTATGTGCTTGTGATGTCTGCATAAGTGACATTTTGCTATAGCAACAGAAAAAGAAGGCAACGCACTGTGGTCGAGTTTCTGCAAATGCTGGCCAAAAATCAAACACAAAAAAATGATTTTCTAAATTTTTGTATGTAATATCACTTAGTTTTTACCAGGTGGCATCACTGTGTAATGTCACAAAAGTAATATGTTTGTTTGTCCTTCAAATCAATTCGTATAATGATGCATTTGATGTCTCTGTGTGTATTATAGGCTTGGTCTGAGTTCCTAACTACTAGTGGGCGTGGCATCTCCCATAAAAATGCCATGCTTTTTGTTGGGTATATATCCGAATCCATTGACAGCACTGAAATTTCGTAATTGGACATAAGTTGACAAGCCCATGCTACAGAAAAAATGTGGATCTTCTTGTTTAGCGACCTCAAAAACGCCCATGTACCGACTTTTGTGGAAATATATGCAGTTTTACATTAATTGGTGCGCCATTTCGTTTTTTCGAAAATAGATTTCATATTCGTAATCGGCGACTTTAGAAATGCCCATGTGCCGACTTTCATGAGAATAAATGCGGTTTTGTACTAAGTTTTGTTTTGCAGTTTTGTATTAAGTTTCGGATCCGCTTTTTTGTTTTTTAGAAATAGATTCCATTTTCGTAACCACCGACCTCAATTACATCCATGTGCCGATTTTCGTGAGAATATATGCAGTTTCACAATAAGTGATCCGCCATTTTGGAGCCGCCATTTTGTTTTTATATAAATGGACTCCATTTTCGTAATCTACGATCTCAAAAACGCCTATGTACTGACTTTTGTGGAATTATATACTATTTTACAATAAGTGGTCCGCCATTTTGGATCTGCCATTTTGTTTTTTCAAAAATAATTTTTCATATTCGTAATCAGCAACCTCAGGAATGCCCATGTACCGACTTTCGTAGGAATTTATGCAGTTTTATACCAAGTGGTCCGCCATTATGGATCCGCCATTTTGTTTTTTTCAAAAACGGACCATATTTTCGTAATCAGCGACTTCAAAAACGCCCACGTACCGACTTTCGTAGAAATATATACAGTTTTGCACTAAGCGGTCCGCCATTTTAGTTCCGCCATTTTGCTTTTTCAAAAACTGACTTTGAATCCGTTATTATCGACTTCAAAAACGCTCACGTACCGACTTTTGTGGAGTTATATACTATTTTACAATAAGTGGTCCGCCATTTTGGATCTGCCATTTTGTTTTTTCAAAAATAATTTTCATATTCGTAATCGGCAACCTCAGAAATGCCCACGTACCGACTTTCGTGAAAATATACGCAGTTTTACACAAAGAGGTCCGCCATTTTGGATCCGCCATTTTTTTTTTCAAAAACGGACTCCATTTTCGTAATCAGCGACTTCGAAAACGCCCACGTACCGACTTTCGTAGAAATATATACAGTTTTACATTAAACGGTTCGATATTTTGGATCCGCCATTTTGTTTTTTCAACAACAGACTCCATTTTCGTAATCAGCAACCTCAAAAACGCCCACGTAGCGAGTTTCATAGAAATACATACAGTTTTACTCTGAGGGATCCACCATTTTGGATCCACTATTTTAGATTCGCCATTTTGTCCTTCCAAAAAAAAAAACAAAACCAGAAAAATCGACCACTGTGCAACGGTAGCAAGTGAATTTGATATTGTTGTTATTCCTTCTACTTCGCTTTCTGCTTCTCCCTCTTCCCCTCCCCCTTTCTTTATTCATTCTCAATCTATTCAACATGCTCTCATGCTCATCTTCATCGTTGTTGTTGTTTTGTGTCATTTTTTGTTGAATTTTACACACTTTACATACTCGCATGAATTGAACTACTGCAGGCGGAGCAACATTTTTTACTTTTTTTCTCCTGCGCAATTTTATCGCATGTTAAAAAATTTTGTTCCCTTTCGTTTCCCGTTAGTTTTTGGATCAAGCGTGAATATAACTTGTTTAGGGTTTTTCAAGTTATGATAACGTTGTCGTTGTTGTTGTTGTTGTATTTGTCCTTAACACAAATACAATCATGAATTTACAAAGAAAAATATATGACAAAGTGTGTACTTAAATCATATTGAAGGTTTTTCATTTTCATCTCTTCTTCTTTTTTTCTTTTTGGTTTTTTTTTTCATATGCCATCACTTAATTTCTTTTTAAGCTTTTCACTTTTTGTTTACTTGGATTGTGCAGTGCAAAAAAAAAAAAATGGAAAAAATGCTGCTTCAAAAATTTCCAAGTGTTGAGTATGTTAGAGAAAAATTGATGACTAGATACTTTTGGCAGATTGAAGGTTGTTGCTGTTGTTGTTGTTGTTGCTGTCCTTCAAGACAAGAGTTTAAATTGACTTATATGTTAATGCGTTTGAAATTGTCCTTGTTAAACACACACATACACACACACATATTCACATTTGTTTTTTTTTTTTTTTGGCACAAATCGTTTGAGCAATTAGTTCATTTTTTTTATATTAAAGTTAAAAATTTTTATGTAATAAAATTTTACAAAACAAGATTAACTCAAAAAATTTGCAACCGCTTCATTTCCTAAAAAAAATAATAATTTCTTGTTCTTAAATCCACAAATAATCATAATTTAAATAAGCAAAAAAAAAAAAAAAAACAAAATCTCGCCATTTGCAAATGATTTGAAAATAATTTGAATAAATTACGAATATTTAAACATTTTTAAAGCATTTAAACATTCATCTTTTTGAAAATCTATGAATCTATCATTTCATGCCAACAGCTTTTACTCATTCATTCATTCAGTAAATGTACTAACCACACAGAAAAAGATTCAAACAAACACACAAAAAACCAACAGCAGCAGCAGCTCATTCAACACATTAAGAGTCATTAAGCATTCTCATGCCGATTTATTAAATCGTCAACGGAAACCACTTGGCCATTCAGCCATCTACTTGTAAGAAGTGACCTTTTTTTCTTGTGTGTATTATGTGTGTGTGTGTGTCTATAAATACATTCGTCCCGCCTACACAATATCTTCAGCTATGAGCCCTTAACACCAACACTCACATTAATTTTTTTGTTTTTGTTTTTGTTTTGTGGCGCTGCCATTAAGCAATAAAGTATTCGTACGAAATGGCAAGCAAATAACTTAATCACAGCTGCTGCTAGAGTTTCCTGAGCTGCCTGCTACTGAATAAACCAACAGCTGTTTAAAGAGAACTTCTTGGATAAGTCCAAAAGTAACAAGAAATAAAAAAAAATAAAAAAAAAAATATTGTTAAAAAAACAAAAACAAAAACTCAATGAAAGAAAGGTGAGTTGTGAGTTGCATGCACATAAAAAAACCCAGCGGAAGCTGCTGTGTGTGTGGTGTATGTGTGTTTGTGTGTGTAGATAGAGGTGACTACTAAAGGGTGATTTGTTAAACGTTTGGTTTTTAATTACTCAAAAAGTATTGGGTGTATAACTTGAAAATGAGGGATTTTTGGAAGTGAAACTTCTTTAGCGACGTTTGTGAATTGAAAATTTTGAAATGAAAAAATGCAACAGAAACGAAGTTTCATTACATTCAAACGAAATTAATAAGAAACGAAGTTATGTTGTTGTTAGTATTTAGCAAACATGTTCATATGGGGATCGGCTACATACAATCAAACAGAGAGTCTCGTAGTTTTATCTCACGAGCTTTAGTGAGAGAGCCCACTCATACGAATTTCTATATCTCTCTCTCTCTCTCCCTTCCTCTGATTGCATAAAACTGAGCTTTTTTCATGTATTCAATATGTGTATATACGTGTACTACGCCATGTTTATACCGATAAGTGTAAAGAGTATCAACAACAAAAAAAAAAAAAATAAAAAAAAGCTTTAGAAAATAGAAAGAACAAGAGATCAGAAACTTCAACAACAACTGCTACGTGAAAAAAAACGAAGTTATGCAGTTGTTATTCTGGTACATACAATCAAGCAGAGAGTCGGCTTCTCGCAGTTTTATTTCATGTGCTTTAGTGAGAGAGCCAACACAGACGAATCTCTCCCTCTCTCTCTCTGATTGCATATAGCTGAGCTTTCCTTTCATGTATTGTATATGTATATATGTTTACTACATTGTGTTTGTACCAATAAGTGTAGAGAATACCAACGGAAAAAAAGCTTCAGAAAATAGAAAAAGGAAGAGTGACAAAACTTCAACAACAACGATCAAGTAAAAAATTGCGTTTTCGTTACACTCATATGAAATCAGTAAAAAAAACGAAGTTATGCAGTTATTATTCGGCTGCATACAATCAAGCAGAGAGTCAACTACTCACAGTTTTGTCTCATGTGGTTTAGTGAGAGAGCCGACGTCTCTGCTTGATTGCATATAGCTAGAGTTTCTTTTCATGTATTATATATGCATATACGTGTACTACGTCGTGTTTGTGCCGATAACAGTACAGAGTATCAACAGAAGAAGAGCAACAACAAAATATAAAGAATATGAGACTGCAAAAACTTTAACAGAATGTGTTAATAAATTTTTTCAAATATCACTGTGCAGCTGCCAAAATCGAACTGGCGTTTTGAGTAATTTAGGATCCCTGAGCTCGAATGTGAGGACAATTTTACTCTATCACGTCAGGTTTTCGAGATAATGGTATATGAAATCATGGAAATGGCTTTATTAAGACTGTACCAAGACATTCTTAATTTATGTTTTATCGCTTTTGGTGTTTATAGAAAAGTTGTTTAGTAGAAAAAGAAGCACATTTTTTGTAATCCTCCTTCTACGCTCCATACCTTTTGGGAATTTTTTAAGTACAGCTTTGAACAATATTGCCTGTAGGCTAAAAAAATGATAAAAGTATTATGGTGTATTTGGAAAAAAGATTGCTTATTGAAAAGTATGGGGGAGGGGGCGGGGGGTCCTAGAACATCAAAACACCCTCTACCCCCTTATTATTGGAAAAATAACCTCACAAGGTTAAATTTCATATATTTCTTAAATTAATATTGTAAAATTGAACGTAAAAATTTTTTTTAAGATTTAAAATTTTACAAATACCAAAAACTATAAGACATAAATTAAGAACGTCCTGGTATAGTCTTAATAAAGCCATTTTCATGATTTCATGTGCCGTTATCTCGAAAACCTAATGTGTTGGAGCAAAATAGTTTACGGATTCGAGCTCAGCGAGCGACCTCAAGTTACTAAAAACTATATGTCAAATTGCCTTTCGATGTAAAAAACTCAATTTTGTGGTACAGTGTAATTTTCAAATAAACAACAAAGTTTCACTTCTACTGTGAGTGTCTGAAGACACATAATTTTTGTTATTTTTTTATTTTTTTTTTCAAAAATATTGCTTTATTTTACTAACAAATTGCGTCAAATCGCACGATCTAAAGGGCCAACTTATTGGTTCGAAATTTCAGACAAGTGGGACAATTCTGCTTATTAACAAATCCATTTAACCAGAAATGAGTTTCGTCGCTGAACAGAAATCGGCTCGGATCTTCGGAAAACGGATCTTCTTCAAGTTTTCCTAAGGACCACTCACTGATGAAAATTTGACGCTGTGGCAGTTCGCCCGGCTTCAGTTCTTCAACGACTTGCAGACTAACAGAATTCACATTGCTGCGAAACGCCGACGGATGGATAAATCCCAATCTTCATCGACACTGGCGGCTACGTCAGCAATATTTTCCTTTCTACGCACACGGGTAGATGAATTGATATTCAATAACATAAAATTGAAGTGCGCGAAAAATATTTCTCACAAAGCACAAATTTTGATGATTTTGTTTGTTGTTGTTCTTAAACAGCAATAAAAACACCCTTTACATACATACACATTTCAACACATAAAAAAAGTGTTTGCATTTGTGTTTATCTTTAGACCTTCCACCTTCATCAACTTCTCTTTTTTTTTCTCTTTTTCTTATTCTCTAGTGCTCTTATTCTCTCGTGTTCATGTTATTGTATAACTAGTGAAGTTGTTTTTATTCTTGCTGTTGTTGTTGTATAGAGCGGCTTAACGAGCTTTTATCGGCCGGTAACTGTGTGTGCTTGTGTGTGTATGTGTGCAAGTGTGGGAGTGTGTTATGCAGGTGTTGTATATAGATTGTTGTTGTCGTAGTGTATGCAAAGCAGTAGACAAAAAACAAAAACAAAAAAACTAAACTCAACTAAACTCAATGATCGAAATGCTTGGAAATAAAAAACAAACAAACGAACAAAAAACAGAGAGACGTTGTTAAGTGAGAATGTTACTTCGTTATTCATGCACTTGCACACATACATACATACATATGTATGTACATTCTCGGTACAATGAAGCTCAAAAACTGAACTGAACATCGTTAGTTTTTATGATAGTGCGATGATGTCATTATGCGTTTCTTCTCTACTTCAACTTCAACTTCCATTTTTATTTCTCTCAACCTCTCTTCTTCTATATATACTAAACTCTATTTGTTCTTATGGAACTTTTCTGAATGTGTTTTGTGTTTCTTTTATTTTGTTTTTGTCACTTTCATGCATAAGTGTTAAGTGCTTTTTTTTTGGTTTCGTATAAAAATATATAGCTCACTCAAGTGGTGCCATGTTGGGGGTAGGCTTAAGATATTTCAGTTTGTCTAACTGTTAGTCAGTTACACATGAGTAGTATTTAATTAAAAAGCAGTATACAAATGTATCTACCTATGTCTAAGAATAGAATAGTGTTTTTTTTTTTTTTTTTTTTTTGCAGTTAGTAGTTTCCTTTTCAAGGCAATTTGGCAGGCAGGCAGGCAGGCTAAAATGAACTTAAAACTTTCCTACGTAATATTAAATCTTATTTGGAATAGCTGTTGAAATAATTGCATTTAGGTGTTTGTATGCTTTGCACATAGATAATATAAGTTTTAGGCTTATTTAAAGTGCTGAGGCTTTTAGCTAAATAGAAAACTCAAATAAAGTAATTTCACTTCAATCAACTGAAACCAAATGAATCAAAGAGACATAGCAATTTTGCATTAAAATAGAAACGCAGCTTTAAATTTTCAAACAGAAAAATGTAACGAAAACGAGCTTTCATTACACTCAAACGAAACTAATAAGAAACGAAGTTATGCATGCAGTTGTTAGTGTTTAGCGAACGAGAACATATGGGGATCGGCTACATACAATCAAGCAGAGAGTCGACTTCTTTGTGCTTTAGTGAGAGAGCTTAATTCCGTGTAAAATATAATTTTCCTGTCATGTGTTATATACCACTTCGTGTTTATGTCGTTAAGTGTAGAGAATACCAAGAGAAAAAAGCTTTTGAATATGAATATGAATAGAGAGAGGAAGAGTGCGAGCGCAAAAACTTCAACAACAACGGTCAAGTAAAAAAAACGAAGTTATGCAGTTGTTAATCGGCTACATACAATCAAACAGAGAGTCGATTTCTCGCCGTTTAATCTCATTTGTTTTAGTGAGAGAGCCTCTGCTTGATTACACATAGCTGAAGTTTCTTCTCTTGTGTTATATACTTGTCCTTAATACATCGTGTTTATGCCGATAAGTGTACAGAGTATCAACAGAAGAAAAGCAACAACAAAATAGAGAGAAAAAGGCTGCAAAAACTTTAACAGAATTTTTTATCTGTAAATGTTTTCTAAAAATTTTTAAAATTTATATTTTAAACAAAGTTTCACTTCTAATGTGAGTGCCTGCAGACACATAATTTTTTTTTTTTTTAAAGTCACAAAAATTTAATAATAAGAAAACTCAATTTTACGCTTCTCGCACAAATATAAAAATCAATATTTTCATACAAAAAAAGAAAAAAAAAAAGTAGAAGTCAATCACTTTAAGAAAAAATGGAGGAAGGAGCGAAACAAAATATGGAGAGAGATTCCTAAAAATAATAACCACAAAAATAAATATAAAATACCACACATGCACACAGTCCACTCAAGTCAGTAGCCTTTAAAGTACTCCTTTCATTTCCCCACTACCACATTCCTGGCAACTTCCGGTTACCATAAATTTTTCCCTTTCAGTGTAATTCTCTTTTTCTCTCTCTCTCTCTCTTTCTCTAATGTTGTGCTAACAATATTTAAAAGCTATTTTCAGCCGACAACTAACGACAAAGAAAAAAAAGAAACCCCTAAAACTAAAAATGCCAACAGTAAAATGCCATAAAACCATAACAACAGCAACAACAAAAACGAAAAAAGGAAAACTACAACAACAACATATAACACAAAAATGGTGGCACCTAAAGCACCTAAAGTCAAAAAGGAAACTGACTGACCCCGCGCTCAAAAAGCAGCTTCATTTGAACTGCGAACGTTCTCAAATTTATATAAATTTTTGTTTGTTGGTTTGTTTGTTTTGGAGGCATGTATATTGTTGTTGTAGTTGTTGTTGTGTTTCATGTTCGTTTGCAATGAAGCAGTAACTATTTTGTTAGATATGCATAAGTATTTTCACAACATTTCATTGTTGTTGTTGCTGTTTTTTTTTTTTGGTTAGTTGAGTGGTGTTTGAGTGTTTGCTTGTTTAGTTGATGTCGGTATGCATTTAGGCTTAAAACGAAAGGGTCGAAACGAAACGAAAGGGTGAGGCACTCACACACATGTATACACACACAGACACGCATATTTTCTAAAAATGTGCGAATATGATTCTCATCTAGAAAAAAAAAGCTGGAGCAGTAGCAGCAACTGCTGGTTAATGGCTTTTTTTGTTGTTGTTGTTGCTATTACTGCCATCACAAAGTTACATATAGTCACACATACATGCACACACACAAGAATTTATATGTATACATATTTATGTATGTGTATATGTCGATATAAAAAAAGGATATAGTAATTGCCACAAATTGCTTAACTCAAAGTGCGATTGATGTTGCTCCTACTGCTGCTGCTGTTGTGTGTGTTTCATAACTTTTAATAAAATATCTGAATGCGTTTGATTGAACTGTGAATTTCTAGTTAAAAACCATTAAGTTTTTCTCTTTATTTATTTAAGGTAACATTTCCATTTCCAGACACTCATTTTGTAATCAAATTTCATTTTTGTTTGTTTTTTTTTTTGTGGTACTTTTTATTTTAAAAGTCTATGCAAAATCAGTACACCGAAAAAAATATTGATTTGAAAAAAAATTGTTTTTTCTTGCTAACTCTCTAAAATTACATAATTCGTGTAGAAAAGCGGAAATAAACAGAAAACAAAATTTTCATCCATGGACTCCCCCCTTATCAAATTTTCAGAAAACGAAGATAAAAATACACGCAAAATTTAAACTTTTTTGAAGGTTTTTTTTTCATCCAAAACCCTTAAAATTTCATAATTCTACTAATAAACACTAAAAATTTAAATTTCAAAAATGTTTTTTTTCTTTCAAACTCTCTGAAAATACAAAATTCGTGTAAAAGAGCTAAAACAAATAGAAAATTTTTTTTCATACATAGACTCCCCCTTATCAAATTTTACTAACAATTGAAATTTTATGAAAAATTCGTTAGTTAAAATAAGCAAGCTAAAATAAACAGGAAAAAAATATTCGTTCATGACTCCCCCCCCCCCCCCCCCGCCCCCTTATCAAATTTTCAGAAAACGAAGATTTACCAAAATACACGAAAAATTAAAATTTTTTGGGAATTTTGTTTTCATCTAAAACTCTTAAAATTGCATAATTCGTGTGAAAAGCTAAAATAAACCGAAAAAAAATGTTTATTCATGAGGGTCCCCTTTACCAAATTTGCAGAAAACGAAGATTTGCCAAAAATACACGCAAAATTTAAACTTTTTTTAAGGTTTTTTTTTCATCCAAAACCCTTAAAATTTCATAATTCGTGTAGAAAGGTTAAAATAAACAGAAAGAAAAATTTCTTTCATGAGGGCCCCCCTTATAAAATTAAAAAAAAAAAACGAAGACGACATTTTGAAATTTTTTGGAGGATTTTTGGAGTATATGTCTTCAAAACCAATTTTGGTGTTCAGACATCCTCTTTACTTTTTTATAAGGAAAATTTTTGTCGAAGGAAGTATGTCAATATTCGAATCAATTTAGTCTGTACGAACTAAATACACTTTTACCAAAAATCCCCTAAAACGAAAGAGAGCAAGTGGAGGGTTAGTGTGGAAAGAAAAAATGTGTATGTTTTGTTTGTTTACATGTTATCGTAGCAGCGGTATATGAAATTTTACATGTATAAAAGAGTTAACCTTGCATCTCATGTTAAAATCTGATTATAACTGAAAACCCAAAGCAAAGAATAAGAAGAAGAGTTGTGTGTTTTTGTTGTTTTCCCGATAGTTGACGAAAATAAGCCCTTACAGAATTTCAAATTTAACATTTTGGGGAAAATTAGCATTGCATGTTAAAATCTATGGATACAGTTCTCATATTTTCTTTCTGCATAAACTTGTTTTTGTGGATTAGCTAATGTTAGTTAACATTTTTAGTATGCTATTTCTATTGTTTCTGTTATAAGCTAATGTTAGATAACATTTTAATTGTATGCGAATGTGCGAATCTCTGTGTATATTTTGTTTTTGCAATACTCAATTTCTAATATATTAAGATCAAACTTCTGTTGGATGTATAAAAATTACTCTGTTCTTACATTGGATTTTATTCGTGAGTAAATATTATGTTAAGTTAATGTTATGTTAATGTTATGTTAGTAATTATCCCAACAATGTAGGCAAAAAAATCAAAGTTAAATATAAAATGTCTTTCATAAAAGAATAATTTTTAATATTTGTAATAATTCTTTTACTATATGAATATAACATAATAAATTTTACGTAAATAATGAAGTAAAAATTTAACTAAAACTATAATTTTTTATTCGAATTAAAAAAAAAAAATAAAACAAAGAAATTTTTGTAAGTTGAACAAAAAAAATGATTGTTTAGGAGCCAATGAACATTTCTGCACTTTTAATTATTGAAATTTTCACATGATTTTTCATATTGTATACATAAATTCAAGAAATTTTGACTTTGGATTCTTTCATATGTTTTTCAATTAACATTATTAGCTAATGTGGTTAACATAATAGAGTGTAATCGAACGAAATTTTGTCCGATCGAACGCTTTTTGTTCGATTTCTCTTGTTATTTTCGGTCGAGTCAAACAATTGGTCGCATTAGCCCAGAAGTGGATTCTTGAGCGAATTGCAACCTCTTTAGAATATAATCTCTTTGCATTTGATTTTAATTTCTATGAATTTAATTCACTATAAATTTTTCTTCAGTCTCAAGTAAAAGATGTTATCATAAGAAATTAATCCCTGAGAAAAATAAAAATAACTTGATGTGCTTATTAAGAAATAACTTAAGTACACTTTTACCTACATGTATAAAAATATATTTGCAGGATTATATAAGTCTAGTTTTTCTTTTTTTTTTTTTCTGCCCTCTCAAATGTCTCTATAGTTATACAATTATTAAACTCAGCAACAGACCAACTGACAACCACATACACATTTATGCACTCATAAATATACTGAAAAGTTCAAAGTTCATACATATGTATTATTCCGTTATAGTATTGGGTTTTCGCAAACAGACCAACACATACACACACACATACACCTCCAGCTGCTTGCCTTTGTGCTTTTGTTTTGTTGCTGCTGCTGTTGTTGCTGCTTGCTGCTGGTGGTAGATGCTGCTGCTGTTATTTTCGCTGTTGCTGCTTGCTTGCTGCTATTCACAGCAAAATACAAAACCGCAATTTTATGTTACTATTGCCGCAAGCGATCGCTTTTTACGAGTGTCAAAGTGATTGCATGTCACAACATAATGACAGCAGGCATCATCGACAGAGCATCAAAATAGCTCGGCATCATTGGCAGGACAGCAGAACAGACCAGGACAGGAGAGGAGAAGAGAGGAACGGAGCTTCAATTACAGCGACAAATACATATGTAGCTATAGTAGTAATAGCCTCTGCAAAAAAAAAAAACAAAAACAAAATCTAGCAAAAAATATAAAATTGTAAAAGGATATGTGTATGTGTGGTAGTGTAGTAGAAAATCCTTTGAATGATATTGTCGATGATTTTTTGTTTGTTTTTTGCTTTTTGTGTTTGTACTGCCATTGCTAAGGGCAGTTTTAGTTCGGTAGTAGTAGCTAGTATCTACCTACACCCATACATATAAACATACATTA
This sequence comes from Toxonevra muliebris, assembly GCA_963691655.1. Lineage (NCBI taxonomy): Eukaryota > Metazoa > Arthropoda > Insecta > Diptera > Pallopteridae > Toxonevra > Toxonevra muliebris. Next base: position 71,790,829 of record OY829329.1, read on the forward strand.
TTTTAAAGTTCCATTAAAATTTTTTTTCCTTTTGCTTTACGCAATTTAACAGATTCTGTTTTTTTTCTTTTTTTTTGCTTATTTTTCCGATTCAACTTTTTTGACCCATTCATGTAAGCGGAAGTGGAAAAAGCGTATAATAGCCAGAGCCAAAGAAATATGTGTTCATAAACGTAAATTGCTATGATATTTCCCTTTTCAGGATGTTATGGAGGAGGATGTTTCTATGTTCCAACTTGCCACCTTTTATTGCACTAGTAAAAATTGCAAACTTTTTCCAGCCCGCTCTAAAAAAAACAAAAAGGCTCTTATGTAAAGCTCTCTTGCCCCTCCTGCCTCGTGCAATGAAACTGAAACGCATTTAGTGTTAGCGCGTTGTCGAGTGAGCGTTGCTGAGGTGCCTTGATTTCAGCACCTTTCTCTTTTTTTTATTTTCTTCATTTTCTTCCATTTTTTTTTACATGTTTTCTCTGCTCAGCTTTTATAACTTTAACCCGCTTTTTGTGTGTATTGTTGCTGTTGTTTTTTTGGTATTTTGTTAGTAATTGCTAAGAGGATTTTATTGTTGCTACATTCATTTTTTGTTTTTTTCTTACTCTTTGTCTGTTTTTTTTTTCAGCATAGCATCTTGACTGCTGCTATACAGCGCGGCGCCAAAGGCAACAACACTGAACACTCAACTCTGAACACTCAACACTGGAAAGAAGGTAAGCAACGCAAATTATGTTTAATGTTAGGCTTAACTACTTAAAGAGAACATTATTTTTAATGTTACTACTTTTTTTTTTTTTTTTTGGTAATTATGCGAATGAAGCAGGCGCTTTGAGATTCTGATACTCAATGAACGCAAGTGTATAGAAAGTTGCTGACAATTTTAATGTGTTGTTCACTTTCTTTTGTTTGTCTGCAGGAGATTATAAATTTCTACTTGCTCTTTTCTTTCCTTTTTGTTTTTTGTTCCTTGAAAAGCGGCGATAATTAAGACGGTGACAATTTAGTTAATTTACTAAAATTTAACTTAATTATTTTTTTTCTGGTAACAAAAAGTTCGTGGTGTAACCCTTTCATTTTTATGAATTATAGACCAGCCAAAAAAAAAAAAAGGAAAAATAACTTGGGGTTTATTTTTTCTTTTTTTTTTGTTTAAATTTATTTGAAAAAAACTAATTTTATCTACAATATTATAAAAATATTATTTAATTTATTAAGATTTAATGTGTAAAGCAGAGGTGCCCACGGTCTATGCACTTGGTGCACATTTGTTTTTGCAAAATGACTTAGGCATAAGCTGAGCATTCTAATACACGGCACTCTGCACTAAGCAATACGAAATACACAAACAATTTTATCTTTTTCATTTTTCATCTCTCTTCTTTGCCTATATCAAAGAGCAAAGCAACGACATATTCGTATTTTTTGTTGGTACACATTGGCGACAGTTATCATTAATTTAAATTCTCATCTCTTTTCTTTGCATATACCAAAAAGCAAAGCAAATAAATTTATATGCTTTGTTGGTATCTTCTTTGCCTATACCAAAGAGAAAAGCAACAACACATTCGTTTACTTTGTTGGTCTTCAACTTAGATTTTGTTGTTGTTTAAAACGTATAAGTTCAAAATAATAAAGTTTATATGTATTGGTGTTTGTACTTCCATAAGAAACTTTTGGGCACCCCTAGTGTAAACAGTCCAACCAACTAAATGTCATATACATAAACTCAGAGATAACACTACTACCACTACGAGAGAGCGTACTTCGATTTCTCTGCTTGTACCGGTATAGTCGCTCGATCAACACATTTAACACCAACAAATAATTCTGCCACCAATAAAAGTAAATACATACGTATTTTGTTTTCACTTTATGTATATGAATATGTGTGAGTAAATTGAGCGAAACATACCGAGTGAAACAAAACGTCTCTCTCATATACATACAAACTCCGTTCGTATTTTAATTTACTCTCCTCTCAGAGCGAGAGAGGAACATAAGACACTACAGTTATTTATATATATAGAAGTACACATCAATATAATTTCATAATGAATTATAATTTTGAATTATATAATTGTGACATATTTCTACTCCTACATATTTATCCATTTTCTTTTTTATTTTATTTCTGTACAATTTACAATTTGTTTCATTTTTAGATTTTAATATCATTTCATTTCTAAGTCTTGTTAATCCTTATGGCGTTTTAATGTTTCTTTTATATTTAAGAGTTACCTTTTATAAAATGTTGTAATCCTCTTGACAACTTTTTACATTTTTTTATGGTTTCACTGTGACATTAAATACGCTGAAGAATTTATATTTATATTTTTTTGAATGAAATATAAAGTAATCTAGTAAATATACCCAACGGGAAAATTTTAAGCGCTACTCCGAAAAGAGCTTTCATGGAAGCTAGTAAATGGGAGAATTTGAAGCACTATATCATTGAGCTTCCAGAAAGTGCATTCAGCTATGCAAAAGAGTGCATCCAAGGAAGGCTAATGAAAGCACTCAAAGAGTAGAAAGTTGCGACTTTTACCATTCATTTCACAATTCAAGGTCGTGAATCTTATTAACTAAGAGAGTTAACATCGAAATTGTTCCCGATCTTAAAAACAATTAAAATAACTCTAAACAATATTGAATAATGCTTATAATTTCTAAAGGGGGAGGGGCTAGGAATGATGTCTGAGATTTTAATATCATATCAATTAAATATAAATCCCAGTATTTTTTATATTTTTGATATTGTTTCATTAATAAATAAAGACTAAAAAGGCGTTTTTCGAAGGGCGGAGCAGTTTGGATTTCCTTTTTGAAATCATGGGAATGCAAATCTTATGACTTCAAACTCATGACTGCTTTAAAGTCATTTGGAGTTACTTAAAGTCATTTAAATTCACTTGAAGTCACTTGCAGTCACTTGGGATCAACCTATGTACATATAACACTCAGTTTCGCAGAAATTATTGTCAAAGCGTTTTATTCTGAATATTAAATAAATTAATAAAAAGTATTAATGCACATATTTGTATTAAAAAAATTGGCTTTAATGAAATGTATCAGCATTGAGATTACGAATTAGAGCTGACATGTAGCTCAGCAATTTATGATTTTGGTTTTATTGTAAATTGTAAGTCAATTGACTCACAATTGACCTACAATTGGCTTCAAGTGACTTCAATTGACTTTAAGTGGCTTCAATTGACTCACAATCAACTCTCAATTGATTTCAGGTGACTTCAATCGACTCACAGCTGACTTCAAGTGACTTAAATTGACTCACAATTGAATTTAAGAGCTTTCAAATGACTCACAATTAACTCACAAATGACTTCAAGTGACTTCAATTGACTCACAATTGACTAACAATTAACTTCGATTAACGCCCAATCAACTTTCAATTGATTTGAAGTGACTTCAATTGACTCTACGTGACTTCAAGTTACTCGAGTTGACTCGCAATTGACTTCAAGCTACTTCGACTGACTCCAAGCGATTTCAAGTGACTTCAATTGGCTCCAAGTTACTTCAACTGACTCACAATTAATTCTCACTTGATTTCAAGTGGCTCCAAGAATTGTGAGTCAATTGAAGTTACTTGAAATCAATTGAGAGTTAATTGTGAGTCAATTATGAGTCACTTGTGAGTTAAACTCTCAATTGACTTCAAGTGACTTTAAGTGGCTCGAATTAATTTACAATTGACTTCAAGAGACTTCAATTGACTCACAGTTGGCTTCAAATAACTTCAATTGACTCCAAGTGACTTCAATTGACTCACAAGTGATCCAAAACTGATTCCAAGTGACTCATAATTGACTCACCATTGTTCTCAAGTGATTTTAGTTGAACTCACAATTCAACTGACTCACAGTTGACTTCAATTGACTCATATTTGACTCATATTTGACTTCAATTGAATCGCAATTAACTTTCAATTGATTTCAAGCGACTTCAGTTAACTTACAATTGACTTCAAGTAACTTCAATTGACTCCAAGTGACTACGATTGACCCATAATTGACTCGCAATGGGCTTCAATTGACTCTCAATTAACTCTCAAGTGACTTCAATTTACTTACAGTGACTTTAATTGACTCAAAATTGACTTCAATTGACTCATATTTGACTCACAATTGACTTCAATTGAATCGAAATTAACTCTCAATTGATTTCAAGTGACTTCAATTGACTTCAAGTGACCACAAATGACTTCAAAGCGCAAGATTTTGAAATCATAAAATTTGCATTCCCATGACTCCAAAAGAAACTCTGATTGAAACAAATTACTTAGCCATAATTTTTCTTAAAGAAAAAAGTTTGTTTGTTGCAGAAGCTCAGCTCCTAAAAAATCCTTCGCAATCTTCAAATTTACATTCATTGTATATTTTAATCATACATATAAGTACATGCGGACCATTTATTAATCAAATTAATACTCATATTTATAAAAAAACATAAATTTGATTTCAATGAAGAAGTTTTAGTTTTTTTTTACACAAAACTCTCACTAATTATATATTTTATAGTAACTTACTACTTTTATAAATATAAGCTTAAGCAACTTTTTAATGATGCCTGCTGCAAACGTCAGCTTTAATTACTTTAAATCCAAAACCAGAACACAACAAATTTACCAACAAAAGTTTTCATATAAAATCCCACAACTGCCAACTAAAAAAAAAAAAGTTGTGAGTGTGCTACTTTCATCCACTCTCTCTCTCTCTCTCCGCTCTTCGCTCTTATCATCGCTTACAGAAACAACATTGCGCTGCTCTCTCTTCTAAACCAGTGATGATATTTTTGGTATAATTGTACTTTTTTGATACAATTTGAAACAAAAAAAAAGTACATTGGTATCACAACAGCAATTTTGGTACATTTACATTCAAAATGCAGGAATGCTTATATTTTTTACTAGTTTTTTTTGTTTTTTTTTGGAAGGAAAATCACATAACCAAAAAAGCTAAATGAATTTAAGTATTGCTTCAAAGTTGTCGGTGGACTCGGTGACCCAAACAGCAAAAAAAAAAAAAAATAAAAAACTTGTGACTGCGATAATAGATCATTTAAAATTTTTAGTACAGTTTTGGCAGGTTTGGTATTTGGTACAAAATTGAAAAATCCATTTATCATCCCTGCTCTGACCAACAACAAAACGTTGCAATGTAAACACTTCATCTAACTTTCTCAATGCAATTTCAAATGTGGCATTTTGTGAAGAAAAACTTTACGCTTGGCTGGCAGTCAAACAAACTGGCACCCAAGGGCCAAGGAATAGAAGCAAGCAAGCAGGCCGGAAGGCAGGTGGACACCAGCCAGGTAGGCTAGCAAGCAAGCAAACAGGAAAGACAGAATTAATTCACCTCAAAACCGCATAAAAAAAGGATAATTCAAAAAACAAATAAAACGAAAATAAAAAAAAATTGAAAAATAGTTTAGTGAAAAGCAATAAAATTTATGTGCAACCAATTGCCACAAAAGTAAAACTGCAATTGCACATAAAAGACGAGAAAACCGGAAGAGTAGAGGTAAGAATCAGCATCATGTCTTTCGCAGAGTTTCCATTGAAAGTAACAAAAGCAACAACTACAACAACAACAACTAAAGAAAACACGCAAAACCCAAGCAACCGCATCAGTAGCAACATTATCAGAAACGACATGTAATAATGGTTGCTGGCAACGTTGGCAACGCTGGCACTGTCACCAGTATCGCTGCTATTGTTGTTGCTGTTGCTGCCCTTGGTGCTGGTGGTGGCACATTGGCACAATTTACCTGCTGTGTAGACTTAACGAAGCAGAACGCATACATACTCTTACACACACACACACACACACACATAAAAATGTATGTAACAGTAGTAGAGCATACCATAAAGACATAAGAAGAAGAAGAAGTTCTTGGCTCATATATTACTGTTTCACCCACTTTTGTTGCTATTACTGGGTGCTGTTGCTGCTGCTGCTGCTGAATTTTGAGTACAAAAGCCAAGAAAACTTTTCAACATCTTTTGGCGCTATGCAGCAAAAATTTTTAACATTTTGTTTCTACTCTTCTTTTACCTTCTTTTTTTTATTTGTTGCTGTTGTTTTGTTTTTTTCTTTACCCAGTTGCACAAAGATGCTGTGAGTTTTTCTCAAAAGAGAAATGATTTCAATACTCCAAAGAGAGCAATAAACGACAATTCGACAAATTCGTTCTGTTTTTCAACCTGAGACACAACAATAACAAATATAAATGTATAAAGAATAACAACAGAGCAGAAAATGTAAACTTTTACAAAAACAACGCAACTAATAACAACAGTAAACTTCTCTTGATGCCGACAACTCGGTAAGTTTAGATTCTCAATTCGTTACTTTAGTTTCGATTCGTTACTTTAGTTGTTGAATTCGCTAGTCTGAGTATGCAATAACAAAGCAAAGAGAAGAGAGAAATGGAAGAGCAATGGAATTCTACTCAATTGCTCATTTTAAAAATCGAGAGAGGGAGAGAGTGTTGCTCGTGTTCGTAATTGTGTCTTCTTTTTTTTACTCATTTTCGAAGTTAAAATGAGTACTCTATGCCAGCGGTAGTCACCTATACATACACAATGATCGATTGAACACTTTTTCTATGGAAATGAGCTCTGTAAGTGTGAAATTTCTTACACTCATTTGCCTGCGCGCAAGTCTTTGGCCTACGCTGCTCTCTGCCCTAGTACATGCAATTTTAAAAATGAGTACTGCAGAGCAATAGCAAGAGTAATCCATTGCTCGCTTTGGAGGGCTTGAAAATTACTCGTACGAACATCTAAGAACAACTGGGTATTTATTACGCACACACACACACACACACACGCACAGGTGGGCTGATCGGTCGGGTCGCACATAAACATAGAGACTTACATCACACACCTACACAAAGACACCCACAACTGTTTAATCGTATAAATTTTACGAGGAGCCCAAAAAATAAAAACGAAAAAAATATTTAAGAAAATAAAGAATGTAAACAAAAAGATTTTTCTTTTTTTTTCTTTTTTTGGTTGTAGGTACAACACAAGCAACAACAACAACAACAATAGAAACACAAACAAACATTTTAAGAGCAATGTTGGCTTATCGCATTTTGGGTAAAAAGTTTGTTGTCAACATTTTTATGTTGTTGCTGTTTGCTGCTTGCTTGCTGCTGTTGAATACATACATATATACATGTATGTAAGAGTGAGTAGGTTGTTGTTGTTGTTGCTTTCTTCTAGGTTATTTTTATTATTGTTACTGTTAGCGTTCGTTCGGTGTCTATGGGCAAAGAAATGAATAATTGACTCTCCCTTTTAGCAAATCCGATAAGCTTGCAAACTTTTTTTTTTTAGTGTGTGTATATTAATATTGTATATGTTTTTGTCGAGACGTGAGCGCCAAGTGTTGATAATATTTTACTTTTTTTTTTGTTTTTTCTTCTCATATACACAGTGATAGGTGTGCATAAATGAAGTATTAGATTTTGTTTTTATTTTATTTTATTTTATTTTTACAGAAACATTCAAATATATAACCTTGAATTGAAGATAAATGTATATCTGTCTGTCTGCCAGTATGAATGAATATATGTATGTATGAGTGAGTGAAGGGATTTTCGTCGAAGAAAAAAAATGAGGCATAAAAAAAATGTTAAAGTTTTGTTAAAGAAGAAAAAGGAAAAATGATAAATATTTGTTTATAAGTTAATTTGATTTCAGATTTGAATGAATTTAATTTTTTGTATCAACTTCTAGTATTGATTTTTAAGCCCAATTTTAATATTTCAGAGCTAAGCTCTATTTCGAAAGTAACTAAAATAATTCTCATGATAGTTTTTTAGGAGACTATGAAAATTAAATCTAGAGGTTAATTTTCAAAGTCATGACTTAAGTTCATGTCAATTTCGTTATTTGAAGTTATATATAAACAGGTTAATGAACAAATGTAGTCATCACAACAACAGTGTATATAGAGACGGGCAAATCAGACGGCCATTTCGGAATCCGCCACAATTCCTCATCAGTGATCTTAGTGATCACTGTTTATATATAACTTCAAATAGTGAAGCTTTGTTGTATTAGTTTTGCAGTCTTTTTCTCTGTATTTTGTTGTTGTTGTCTCTTCTGTTGTTACACTCTATACTGGTCGGTACAAACCCGACGTAGTATACGTATATAACACAAGAGAGGAAACTTTAGCTATGTGAAGTCAAGCAGAGGCTCTCTCACTGAAGCATATGAGAGAAAACTGCGAGAAGTCGACTCTCTGCTTGATTGCATGTAGCCGAATAACAACTGCATAACTGCGTTTTCTTACTGGTTTTGTATGAGTGAGATCGTTGTTGTTGAAGTTTTTTCACTCTTCTTCTCTCTATTTTCTGAAGCTTTTTTTCAGTTGATACTCTCGACACTTATCGGCACAAATATGAAGTTGTACACGTATATACATATATAATACATAAAAAGGAAAGCTCAGCTTTCAGAGAGAGAGAGAGAGAGAGAGAAAAATTCGTCTATGTGAGAAGTCGACTCTCTTGTCTTGATTGTATGTAGCCGATCTCCATATGACCTCGTTCGCTAAACACTAACAACTACATGCATAACTTCGTTTAAGTGTAATGAAAGCTCTTTTCTTCTGGAAATCACAACTTTTATACTTGGTTTATTTTTACCTCACATGTGAAGTACTTTTGTATTTGTTTTTTTTTTTTTACCCTCTTTTCAATGCCATTAGACACTCATAAAAATCAACTTCACTTTATCTACTTACAAAGCTTGCTGTTACTTTTAGTACCCATTGGTAAAATGTTAAAATTAAGACAAATTGAATATGATGCCATTGTGTATTCACTTAACCCTTCAACGACGCCATTTAGTTGGTAGTAATAGAATGTGTGCGCAAAACTTATTGAAAACATTAGAAATGCAGTGCCAGAAGAATATAGAGCAGTAGCATCTCCTTAATATTTTATCTTGTTTCAAGGTAAAAGTAACAAAAAACAAACAAAAAAAACAAGTAAGCTGAAAATTAATTTATTTCTGCTTGCTTTTGTTTTTGTTTTGGCATACACAATTCTAACTGCAACAAATGCAGCAAAATAAGAAGATTTAAAATATAGTTAAGTACAAGAGCAAACGTTAAGCTTTTCCTGTAGCATAAAACAGCAACAACAACAACAACAACAGAAGCAAAAACGACAACAATAATAACATAAGAAACATCATCAACTGAGGAAGAAAGAAAATGAAGTCGTTAGTTGGTTGGTTGGTTGGTGAGAGCGAAAACGCTCGCGTATATAAAAGAAAAAAAAATTCATAAATTTAATAATTCTAAAGACAGGCAAGAGGATGAGAAAATGCACAGCACTTCGTAGATGCCGTAGAATGAAGTTGAAGACTATCAAGACAATGAACATTTTTCGCATCATTACCATAAATGCGTTTGGAGCTTAAGGCTGCTGGCAGTTTCTGTTGCCATTGTTGCTGCTCAGTGCTCAGAGCTCTGTACTGCTATTGCTACTGCAGTTACTAATGTTAGAGTTAGTGTTGTTGTTTTTGCTGCAGTGAGTTGCTTTAGCGTCATTGTTGCTGCTTGTTTGCAATGTGGCATGTTAAAGCGGATGCCAGTTTTAAACTATTATTTTATGCGGTTGTATGTATATAAGTGTGTGTGTGTGTGTGTGCAGTACTCCTTAACTTTTTCTTACTCTGCCACTCTCACTCTCTTTCTCACACACACACACACTCTCGGTTTTTTTAACGCTGTATGTGTGTTTGTGTAATTTTGCAACAATGACACAAGGAAGTCTGTCTTGCAAACTAAATTGACTGAAAGTTACAAGCAGGAATGTTGTGGTAAAGGAGAAGAGTAGAAAAATATCTATGAAATTGTTTTCAATTGAAGGAAATGACATTCTCCTTTTCTCTCTCTCTCTCTCTCTAGTTATTCTTTTAAAAATTTTCATATTGTATACTAGTGTGACTAATGTCAAATAGATTTGAGGGTGTAAAAAGTGGTAATTTTATACTGCTTTCCAGGAAATCGTTGTTTAACAATGCTGAAAAACTATATCTTTGTATAATTGGCAACAATCAATTACTTTTTATTAATATCTAAAGTTTGCTTTGTACTTATTGAGCAAAGTCTTTGTGTATCGATCGAATAGAAAGTTGAAAGCACAGGAAGAATGTATTATGAGGCGCATTTGTTGCGATTAGTACATAATCATTATTTAATTGCATGCCTTTAAATGCCTATAGAATTGTGTATGAATTGAAACAGAAATATTAATATTAGGTTTTACATTTGACAGGCCGAAAGGAAAAACGGGCTTCAGTTTATATAAGAGCAAAAGTTAAATAATTTAATGTCTCAGTGCAAGAACGGCACAAGTAATAGGGAAAATAAAACGACTTAAAAGTAAGAGCAAAACATATTTCATTTCACTTTTGCTCTTAAGTAAAATTATTCCTCTTTTTTCTGAACATATTGCAGATGACTGCATCACTTGTGGCATATTTGTAAGTCTATGTTGCATAGTAAATATGTTAAATTAAAGCTACTTGAGCTTGATAAAGAACAATAAAAACGTGATGTATAACAATTGATGTGTCGCTAATGTGAATTCGTCTTATTCTCTAACAAATTAATTGAAAAAAAAAAAACAACTCTAGTAGTGCCGTATGTGTTAGCAATAAATTTGACTCTAACCAACTGCAAAATCTTTCAAACAGCAAAATAAAAAGTTTTTAACTCTCTGTTTCGTTAACACAAACAGCTGTTAAAAACATTAATGTAAATAAGAATGTAAGCATTCCATTTCGTGCCTACCCACCGATAAATACAACAAAAATATCTACTAAAACACATTCGCAAATGATCTCTTCTCAGTCAGAAATGAGCAACTCATTCTCTTCTGTTAAGTATATTTCGGCTGCTAATAACATGGATGCAGATAATGTTACTAACTGCGCCTCTGCTGCTGTTGTCACCGCTGTTAACTTTAAACCTCTCTCTTTCACTGATATCGCTAGTTCTGCTGTTAAAAATTTATCGGCTGCTGTTGATGGTGTTAACATTGCACCTCTTTTCTACGCCGAAACTGTTATTGGTGCTGTTAAAAATTCATAAGATGTTATTGCTCTACATACATAATATTTATGTTATGTTAAATAACATTAACTGCAATTATAATAACTCTTCAACTAATCACAATAACAATTTTAAAGATGTGAGAAAGAAGAGAAAACACCATTCTGTTGTTGTTGAGGGAGCAACTTGAATGCTGCATTACATAGATGTTGCCATTTGGATGAAATGGTTCCACCAAACGTATTTCAAGCCTTCGGTTACTGCACAAAATATCAAAGATTACTAAAATCTCTTGCTCTAAACTTATTAAAGGAAATGCACTGTGCCCTGATTCATCAGCATATTCTACTCTGTAAAAAGTTGCAATTCAAAAAAAAGTTGAACTGGAAAAAAAATGAATATAAGTTGATTTTCGAACATTTTTACTATTAAAAGATTAATATATTTAAATATAAATCAAGGTCCAATTTCGGTTGCAATTTAACTAAATTTTCAGATTATGAAATGAAATATTACCAAGTTGTTTTTTTTTTTTTTTTTTTTTGGCTGAAGATCTTTTTACGGGTAAATCTGTAAGTCTTTGCCGTATTACTTAAGCAAAAATACACCAACAGAAACTCCCAGCTTTATTGAAATTTCAGGAAGTGGTTTACCAGTGCACAGTAATTTTTCTAATTCTTATTACTACTACTCTGAAAATGGGTTTGTTGTCTTTTACCATATCCATAATAAAACTGCAAAATTTGACAACTACACGACTGCATAACTACATTTGCAGTTGCAGTCGTACTAAAATCTATTTCTAATTTAACAGCAACAAAACAGAAAAAGAGAGAAGTGAGAGCAGAAATATAAAACAGAAGAAGAAGAAGAATGAGGAAAAAAATGGTTTTTGTTGTGAAATTCAACAGATGTTATTGCTGTTGCAGTCGTTAATTAATTCCATTCTCTCTCGACTACCGACGACAATTGAGAATGTGTGCAGTTTCAATTATGCAATCGCAAGTCTGTAGTTCTATATATGTGTATAACAGCGGTGGCCACCTATACATACACAATGATTGATTGAGCACTCTTTCTATGGAAATGAGCTCTGTACGTGTGAAATTTCTTACTCTCATTTGCCTGCGTGCTTTAAGAGCGAATTTTTATTACTCTAGGTATTGTGGAATAAGCATGTAGTTACACTAACAAATGTATAGGATATTTGTCGGTTCTCATAGAGAGAGCTTCATACACAAAGAGAGTGTTTCCCCACAGTACACTCACACTAAAGCAGTTTAAGCTTCTTCTTTGCAGAAATGCGATTTGGTCAACTAATTGAGTATGTGTAGACCTATCTCTCTCGCTCTCTCTCACACACATTTCATTGTTCCACTCTACGTAGAATACAATAAATGTATTTCTTTTTATTAACCAATACCAATATCAATTGTTACTCACAACAGCAACTACAATAGCAAGTATTATTTTGAATACATCAAATCAAATAAATGTAGGTGAAAAAAAAACTTATTCTCACTCTATATTAACGAAAATAAAACGTGCAACTTTTACATAAACATTTATAGCTGCAAATTCCTAACGTCTATCGTGCTTCGTTCCTGCTGTAATAGTAAAAGCTCACAAAAGGAACAACAATAATAGTAACATGTTGTTGTTGCTTTGTGCAATGCTACCTTCAATTAAAAATCAATTGCATAAAACATCGAAAATATTTGCAAAGAAAGTTCAATAGAGCACGTTGCACGAATACCTCAAGTAGCTGAAGAACGAACGAAGATGACGACGACAACGACGATGAAGTTTCATTTAAATTGGTACATGCTGAAATAAGAAAAGCAAGTACCAATACACAAATACACATACATACACACACAGCACCCGCAAACAAAAGCGATATGCCAATGAATGATTGCAGCAGCAGTGTAGCAACGTGCTTTTCCTCGTCACTCCTTTAGTTGGATGTGTGTGTGTCAGTGTCTATTTCGGTAGTTGCTGCTTCTTCATGCTACATAAGTTCAAATTTGAATTTGTGTGTGTGTGTGCGTGTGTTTGAGTTTAAACTTGAATGCAATCAAATCGTGTGCAAAAATATTTCACAAAGTTCACTTTAACGCTTGTGTTGTTGCTGTGCAGCGTGTGCTACATTGCACTTGTTCCTTCGTTCTTTGATATAAGCATGTACATATGTATGTGTAAGTACGAGTATATATGTTTGTATCTAAATACGAGTACTTTAAACACACTTGGTATATTTGTTGTTAGTTTTACTTTGTATAAAGTTGAAGATAAATGTTCATTCATTTGTTGCTTTAAACTTTTGCTTGGAGTTTTTTGTGTTTTTTTTTTATATTTTTTTTTTTTTTTTGTAAAAATTAAGAGAAGGCAAAATTTAAGTTTTAACTACTCACCTATGACATTCAAACGAAACGCCATCGAAATCTTTGGCTCTGTATTCACTTGGCACTCGTAGATGCCGCTGTCACGTGGCTGTGCGTACTTCACATGCAGCGACCAATCTTTCGAATCAGCTGTGTGTATGACCTGAAATGGAAATAAAATCAAAATAAACATGAAAATGAAAATCATGATGCTAAACAGCAGAGGGGAGCAGAAAGCGGGGAAGGAGAAGAAAGAGGAAGAGTTCAACGAAGAGTGTAATAAATTTAATCAGTGCAGACAAGTTGGAAGCATGCAGCATGTAGTAGCATACATCCATCCATATAATGCCAAAAGAAATTAGTTTTGAATTTTAATTCAGTTGAAGTTTATCTTGTTTCTACATGTAAACCCGAAGTAATTTTTGCTTGAAGTTGCAGAAGCTGAAATTGAGCCAAGTCAAAGTGAAATTTTGTGTGATGTTTGCTCGTATTTGCAATAAATTCACTTGATGAAATTTATTTATTTTTTTTTTTTTGTGTTCTAATTTACAGTAAAATATCAAATGAAGTAAATTTCACATATTGAAAATGAGAAAATGTTATACATAATAGAAAAGTTCTATGATTGGTTGAAATGAATGACAGCTGACCACTTTATCCTTAAATGAGGAAAATTACTAAAAAGCTGAAGTCTTCAATGAAAACATAATCAGCAAAATCAGTAATGTTTAGATAAGATCTTGCTGTATATTTTTATTAGAGCAATTTATGATGTGAAATATAAAAACACTGTGCCACAAAATGGGACTAAAAAAACTTTGTAAATTCTTATATGGAGTTTCCGGAGTTGTTTTCGATGCTGATCACGAACCTACAAACATTTTTTTTCGGGTCAGGTCGAATTTTTGTGATATCGATGATTTTATGAATTTTTCAAAAATGTATAAGGTAAGAAAAAAAAATTTTTTTTTCGACGTTTTATGAGTTTTTACACTGTTTTCAACAAAAAAAATTTATTTCAAAAACAAAATTTTTTTCGACCTATGCCTCGAAAAAATCATAAGGGGGGCACATGGAAAAGAGTTTTTTTTCGTTTTTTTATGTTTTCTACACGTTTTATGAGTTTTTACAACGTTTTTAATAAATAAAATTTTTTTTTTTTCGAACTAAATTTCAAAAAAAAAATTCATAGGGGGGGCACATGGAAAAGAAAATTTGTTTTCCTTTTTTTTTATGTTTTTTACACGTTTTATGAGATTTTTACACCCTTTTCAACAAACAAAAAAAAATTCAAAAACAAATTTTTTCTTTCGACGTAAATTCCTCAAAAAAATCATGAGGGGGATTAGTGGAAAAAAATAGTTTTTTAGATTTTTATATGTTTTCTACACGTTTTATGAGTTTTTACAACGTTTTCAAGAAAAACAATTTTTTTTTTTTTCGATCTAAATTTCTCAAACAATTCATACAGGAAAAGCTTTTTTTTTCCATTCCTTCTTTCTTTTCTATACGTTTTATGAGTTTTTACGTTTTAAATTTTTTTTTTGTTTTTGGTTTTTTGTGTTTTCTATACGTTTTAAGAGTTTTTACAACGTTTTCAACAAAAAAAAAATTTTCAAAAATTTAGGTAGAAAAAATTTGTTTTTTGATATTCTTTATTCCACACGCTTTTTATGAATTTTTTGAGAAAATTGTTTTTGTTTTTATGTTGAAAACGTTGTAAAAACTCATAAAACGTGTAGAAAATATAAAAATTAAAAAAAAAAAATTTATGAATTGTTTGTAAAAAATTTGGGAAGAAAAAAAAAATTTGCTGTTAAAAACATTAATGTAAATTAGAACGTAAGCATTCCATTTTGCGCCAACCCACCGATAAATGCAATAAAAATATCTACTAAAATACATTCGCAAATAATCTCTTCTCAGTCACAAATGAGTAATGCCTGGTTTTCACTATGTCAAATTCAATTAAATTTGTCAACATGTTTGTAAATTTTATATAGGAAATTCTCTCTTTTTGATGGGGAATATGACATAGTTAAAACCAAGCATAACTCATTCTCTTCTGTTAAGTATATTTCGGCTGCTAATAACATAGATGCTGATAATGTTACTAACTGCTCCTCTGCTGCTGTTGTCAACGCTGTTAACTTTACACCTCTATCTTTCACTGTTACTGTTAGTTCTGCTGTTAAAAATTTATCGGCTGCTGCTGATGTAATTGCTGTTGATGGTGTTAACATTGCAACTCTCTTCTACGCCGAAACTGTTATTGGTGCTGTTAAATTGTTATTGCTCTACATACATAGTACTTATGTTATGTTAAGTAATAGTATTAACTGCAATTATAATAACACTTCAACTAATCACAATAACAATTTTAAAGATGTGAGAAAGAATAGAAAACACCATTCTGTTGTTGTTGGGGAAGCAAATGAATGCTGAATTACATAGATGTTGCTATTCGTAAGAAATGGTTCCACTTATCGTCAATTGGGGCGAAAAAAAAAAATTTTCCTTTTTGTTGAAAACGTTGTAAAAAAACATACATAAAACTTGTAGAAAACACAAAAAAAGAATATCATAAAATCATCGATCTTACGAGAGTTTCGACCTGACCCAAAAAATTTTTTGTAGATTCGTGATCAGCATCGAAAACAACTTCAGAAAAACCATAAAAACTCAGATATATTTTTCGTGTGTATAGTGTAATTTCAGAACTATTTTAATGGCTCCGCTGAAAATTTTTTTTAGGGCATTTACATAAGTCGGTGAAGGTATTGAGTTCTAAAATAATGAATCACAAATTCAGGTTTCATTCTTAACACCGAATTTATCGAAATATTTTATATAACAGAACTAACAGTAACTATACATACTAGTATTAAAAAAGAAACTCACCTTGAAACGTTCATCAGATGTGTAGGTTAAAATTCCAGCTGTGAGAATATGCAAATCTCGTTTTCTTATCCAAGAGATCTATAGAAACAAGATAAGAAACAAACAAACAAGAATTGAAAAGCAAAATCCCTTGCACGAATAGAAATAAAGAAGAATTTAAAAATTTAAAAATATAAAAAAGAAAAGAACGTAACAAAATTCAAGTGTTTATTCTTGTTTTGTATACAAAAAGAACTTGTGTAAATTGTTTGAATGCAACGAAGCTGTGCGCGGAAAACAAATCTCTAGGATTACAATGTCTTGTTGTTGTATCTACCCGTTAGTAGCGCTAACGGAGATAACGAGTTTGTTAAGACTCAGTCCTAAAATGAAAAAAACTGCTTGAATTTAACGAGAAGTGCGTAAAATTAGAGTAGGAAAACAAAAGAATGAAATACACGGATTTTGTTTGAAGAAGAAATGTTCGCAAAAAAAAAAAAAAATGTAAAGGTGCAGGAATACTAAAAAATATTTACAAAAAAAAAAAAAAATAAGAAATTTCGTAGTTTCTGTTGAATTGTTGTAGTTTTTTTTCATTTATTTCTTGATTTGAAGAGTATGAAACGTTACTCCCTTTACAATTTGTTTTTGTTTTATTTATATATGTATATTATATTTACTTTAAATTTGCCTGAGAGTTTGAGAGAACATAAAAAACGTTTGAGGCGAATTCACCGACCGCACTCTCTTTTGGTTTTTTTTCATATGAAGCTTTATGCTCTCTAAAATTAAGAGAGTGCGGCTCTCGGTTTTGACTTTGCAGCCTTAACTTTACAGCAAGAACAGCGAAGATAATTTAACAGAGCAGCAAATGAGAGTAAGGCCGAGTTCTCTTCTGTTACTCAACTTGTG
This sequence comes from Toxonevra muliebris, assembly GCA_963691655.1. Taxonomy (NCBI): domain Eukaryota; kingdom Metazoa; phylum Arthropoda; class Insecta; order Diptera; family Pallopteridae; genus Toxonevra; species Toxonevra muliebris. Next base: position 71,808,104 of record OY829329.1, read on the forward strand.
AGTTGAGTGAGTATTACACTAGATCGAAACATTGAAAATAAGCTTTTTGAAAAGGGGAAGTAAATACAAAATATCTGACATAAGTTTTTTTTTAAACAAAAAAAAAATTTACCTTCAGCATTTTTAGTTTTATAACATTTTTACCAACTTGTGTTCCGAAGCTTGCTTTGGGAATATTTTTTAGATCAAAATATAGGGCAAAAATAGGTTATTGGCCAAAAGAAATTATGGTACAATAAGTTTCAACAAAATCGTTCGGTCCATAGATGGCACAAGGAAAAATTTAAATTTTCTTCAATTTTTATAACCTTAAAACTAATTTGTGATCTAAAATATATTCCAAAGAGGCTCCGCAGCTAAAATCAAGGAAAATTGGAATTTTTCGTTGGAATTATTCACTGGATAAATTCACTTCCATTGACTATAACTTTTTTCTGCATACAAACGTTATTTATATTTTCATTCATTCATTCTTGTCATGAAAAGCATTCCACAGAGAATGCAGAAATGTGCACACACACACACACAAGAAAAATCATTTCAAGAAAAATCCATACGAAAAAAAAAAAAACAAAAAAGAGTGAAATCAAATTGAAAGGAAAAATGTGAATGTGTGAAGAAAATTAATGTAATGCCACAACTGAGAAAATTCAGTAGAAATTGACAATATTTAGAAAAAATTAAATTTCTAAATAAATATTTTAAAATATTTTTATATATGCACTCGTACTATGCAAGTGTGTAGCCAAAGGATATTTTTATTCACACACATATACACATGCAAATTCAAATTTTATTAACAATAATTCTTTTTTTAACAAAAACTTTAACTTTAACTTAAAAATTTCAACTTTTATTATTTTATTTTTCGTGAGAAAAGCAATAGACTTTATCGACAATGCAACTTTAAGAGTATGCATGAGACTGATTTATCTTATGCACTAAATTAAAATAGAGAACTTGGATCTCAAGCTCGCAAGCATAATCAATTACGATCGTTTAGTCACGTAGTCCAAATTCGAAGTTTTACTTTAGTATGTTCGAAACTCAACGAAAGCTTAATTAGTGAGAATAAAAATAAGAGCACAACGAAAGCTTAGTCAAAGAAAGAAAAATGTGAACTCAAGGAGAGAGCTTAAGCAGTGAGAGTAAAAATGAAAACTCAACGAGAGTTTAGTTAAAGAAAGAAAAATGCGAACTCAAAGAGAGAGCTTAAGCAGTGAGAGTAAAAAAGAGAAATCAACGAGAGTTTAGCCAAAGAAAGAAAATTGCGAACTCAAAGAGAAAGCTTAAGCAGTGAGAGTAAAAATGAAAACTCAACGAGAGTTTAGTCAAAGAAAGAAAAATATAAACTCAAGGAGAGAGCTTAAGAATAAAATAAGAGAATAAAAATGAGAACTTAACGAGAGTTTAGACAAAGAGACAGTACAAGCAGCAACTGCTTGAGAGCTTTTAGAAATGTATTATATATGTATATGTATGTAATGCATACTAATACATAGTAATATTATTATGCATCTACATCACCGATGGGAACATTTTCAATACCCATAAAACGCATGTATAAGTAACTAAATGCTGCATGCATGACGTCAATACACGTATACTAGCTATAAGCTTCTTTGTGTGGTTTTCGATCGTTGAGGTTCGGCTGTTTTTTCTTTGTTCTCATTTCGACGAAGTACAACAAACCTCAGTTGTTGTTCAGCACTTGTTGGAGAAAGATTTCGCTGCACAATTTTTCGCAAATGCAAATATAGTGTACTGCAACTGGCGAACTTCAAGTTGAACTTTGTTTTTCGCTGCTTTACACACAAACGCAATATGTGATTATAAGTGTGTGTGTGTGTGTGTGTGCTCATTACTTATGTACCCAGTTGCACAAATAGTGAGTACTCCTCAAAAGAGCAATGATTTTATTACTCCAAAAGCAGGAATAAACGAGGAACTTCAATACAGAAGCAAAATTTTTGAATTTCATTTATTTTTGAATTTTATTTATTTTTGAATTTCATTTATTTTTGAATTTTATTTATTTTTGAATTTTATTTATTTTTGAATTTCATTTATTTTTGAATTTCATTTATTTTTGAATTTTATTTATTTTTGAATTTTATTTATTTTTGAATTTCATTTATTTTTGAATTTTATTTACAAAAAAAAAAGACAACATAATTGAGTCGTTCAAATTTGTATATCGTACTCGGTTTTGCCTAGTTAACTGTAGGGTTAGGTAGGGTAAAAACTTTCCCAATTTTTGCTTAGTTTTTTTATGCATATATGAGATATATTTTAAACCACCTCGAAAACAGTTTAATATTTTATTTACAGTTTCTCATTCAATTGACAATGCTATAAAAAAAAAACAAAAATTCTGTGCAATTGGGGTTTTTATTTTCTTTAAAATCGTGTGCCTCAAAGAGTTAAAAAAAACAGTAACTAAAGCTAGCTGGAAACACAGCAAGCGTAAAAGAAACAAAATTCAATAGAATGTAAATTTGCATATGTGTTTCAGTTGGCAAGCGCTTTGTTTAACATTCAGGATGCGAATTGTCGGTCGCAGACAATTCCATAGAAGATCAATGAAAAATAAAATAATAAAACGATAATAGTAAACAAAAAACACAAATGAATATCCATTTGGAGGCTAAAACGAGCCCTAGACTGCCTTAGCAAAAAAAGTTAAAAAGGAGATACAAAATGCAAGAGAATAATCCATTGCTCGATTTGGAGAGCTCGATGTTCATTCTAATTTCAACGGGATATATAACTCGTATACACAAATACACATACAAATACTTATACATGTGCGGTGCGGTGCCTACATAAAATAAATTCAATTATAACATTGTAAAATTGTAAAACTGACAAACTGAAAATGTGAAATTGAAATTGATATGAAATTGAAATCAAATAAACTTGAAAATGTTTTTCTTACTGCCTGCAGAAATTTCCAAAGAAAAATGTATATAATTACATTAATATTATAAAAAAATTTTAATTTGAAAAAAAAAAGTAAAAGTAAAGTTTTCTTTTCTTATTTTTTTTAAATTAAAATTTTGGCATGCACTCACACTCACCGATTTATCGCCCAGATTGTCGACTCGGCAATTAATCGCTGCCGTTTGACCTGAGCGCGCTGTGATATTACGCGGCATACCAAAGTCAAAAACTGGCGGGGGAAATGTTGTTTCTTCTACACCCATTTGCTGTTCATCCAGCAGCACATTGTTAAAGTCCAGCATGTTGATGGCATTGCTATGCTGCTGCTGCTGTTGCTGATGATGTTGCTGATATAGTCGTTGCTGCTGTTGTTGTTGTTGTTGCTGCTGTGAGTGATGGTAATGGTTGCCGTTGATGTTGACGTTGCTATTGCTGTTGCTGTTGTGGTTATCATTGCCCTCGCCAACTAGCGTTGCGAACAGTCTGTCATTCTGTTGTAATAGTTGAGTGCCTGCTGAGGTAATCTCAACTGTTGATTTATCCAGAAATGCTATAAAGTACAAAAAAAAAACCAACAGCAAAATTATTAGTCAGAAAATTAACTTTTCTTTTGAATAGGTAGATACTTAAAAAACAAAAAAAAAAACAAAAAATAAACAAATTGTTTTATTTAATTAAAACTTTGATACAAACAAGTAATTTAAATTGAAAATGTTTTGTTCGTTTTTCCTGACTTCAGCAGCAAGTTAGAGAACGGCAGGTGAATTGCAAAAAAAAAAACTAAAAAAAAAAGAAGTAAATAGAGAAGATGATTTGACGCTCACGGTGCAAAATTAATTGCATGCCACTCAATGTTTCACAAAAACACACACACATACAAACAAACATAAATAGGTAAAAACCACCTATAGCCAAATGTGTGTTGTATGCACATTCAGTTTGTTAGTATATGTGTGTGTATGTATGTGTGTGTGTGTGTATTTTAGTAGTTCAGCTCATTCTTATGTACTTGAAGTTACTTTAGCAGACATTTGAATATGAAGTTTGCTGACTTGGCAATTTTTTTTTTTTTTTCAGATGCTATCTCTCTCTCTCTCTCTTTCTTTCTTTCTGGTTTTCTTGTTCTAACTTCAATGTTTGCTAAAATCGCCATAAGAAATGCAAACAGAAACGCGTAAAAATTGCGAGCTAAAAAGTCCAGGCAGTTTTTCAGTAGTAGATAGTTAGTATCCTGTAGTTGTTGCTGTTATTCAAATTTGCTACCACTCCTATACCGTATGCGTGTGTGTGTGTGTAAATATGGATAGACCATAGGTTTATGCTTTCTTGGCTTTTCGTTATTCGTTATTGACCTCGTTTGCGAGTTAAGAGTTGAAGGTGAATACTCAATGCATTTTCTATTTTTTTTTTTTTCTTTTTTTCGTTTTTTGTAGTTGCTATTGAAATTGATTGCTGCACATTGTATGATGCATGAATGCCATATGCCATAACAAAAATATAAATAAAAATTCAAGTCAATGGAATTTTCGTGTAAAAAATTATTTTTGTTTTTTTTTTTTTTTTTATTTTTTGATTTTTTCGAATTTGCAGAAGTTGCTATAAAACATTGTTAATTGGATTTTCCCGTTTTGCAGTACACAAAAAAAAAACGAAAAATTTATTTTGAATGCGCATGTTAAGAATAACTGGTAACTATACGATCAACTTTAATGTCCAGTCTGTTTTATTGCTGAACCGCAAAAAAATGGAATTTTCCTCTTCCGCTTTTTAAGGATCTTTTTTTTCCCCCAAAAAACAGAAAAAACACATTTTTGAAGTGAAACTTCTTTAGTGAGGCTGTGAATTGAAAATTTTGAAATGGAAATGAGCTTTCATTACACACAAACGAAACTAATAAGAAACGAAGTTATGCATGTAGTTGTTAGTGTTAAGCGAACGAGGTCATATGGAGATCGGCTACATACAATCAAACTGAGAGTCAGTCTCGCAGTTTTACCTCATGAGCTTTAGTGAGAGAGCCCACTCATACGAATCTCTCTCTTTCTCTCTCTCTTTGATTGCATATAGCTGAGCTTTCCTTTTATGTATTATATATGTATGTATGTGTACTACATTGTGTTTGTGCCGTTAATTGTAGAGAGTATCAACAGAAAAAAAGCTTTACTAAGGAGAAATAGAAGGAGAAAGAGTGCAAGAACTTCAACAACAACAACCAAGTGAAAAATCGCCAACGAAATTATGCAGTTGTTATCCGGCTAAATACAATCAAGCAGAGAGTCGACTTCTCGCAGTTTTTTTCGCATTAGCTTTAGTGAGAGAGCCACGAAGCCGTAATGCTGAAGGAGTTTCTGCTAAGGTTGAATAGCTGTCTAGTCCGTCTATTGTCCATAGTGGTAATACCATAGGTTTGCTTCGATACCCAGGATATTTTTGCTGCCTTAAGGTAGTTTTGCTTAATAGGCAATTTAATAGACGTAACAGGGGCACCAATGGTGCAGGAAGTTGATATATCGGTAAGCTGCGAGCCCTGTTTAGCTAACTCGTCGGCATTGTAGTTCAGGTACCCAATATAGGTGAACCTGCGGCTGACTCGTCAAATGGTTGAGTGAAGATTCGCAGTTAAGAACAAGCTTTGATGTAGTGAAAACGTCGGCAAGGGACTTGATTGCTGCTTGGCTGTCCGTGTAGATGCGGATATTCGTATCGAATGAATCGTTGCCAATAAGCCACTTGGATTCTTGATAAACCACTTGATTCCGCCTGAAAGACGCTGCATTGGTCAGGAAGTCGGAAAGAGAGTCTGAGATTCAGTTTGCTAGAGAAAATGCCACAGCCGACTCTTTCATCCAATTTGGATCCATCTGTATAGATGTCAATTGAATTGTCAGTTACCGCCTTTGTCTCTACTAAGGATATGGGTGAAGAACATGTGGTTTAAATTAAGGGTAGAGCAAATGTAATCTACGTTAGTTGGTACGGACGTATCATGGATTGGAATCTTGGAATGGTCCAGCGAGTTAGGGCACTGAGTTTGGCAGCAGAGCACTTAGCTTGTTGCTTAAACAGAAGTGAAGTTGGCAACCAATGAAGAATTGCGAAGAGAGGGCTTCCGTAGAGGTAGTGCGGAGAGCCCCCGCTATCAATATGGCTGCCGTTCCTCTAACCTTATCCAGTTGTTCAAGGTTGACCGCCTTTGCAGTAGCTGGCCACCAGAAGAAGAGAAGATTAGGCTCCACCACTACTGTGTAGAGCCAGGAAGTAGCTCGAGATTGAAGACCCTATCTTGTACCTACTGCCCTCTTACAGCAGTAGAGAACTCAATAGGCTTTCCGCACTCTCTCTCTCTGCTATGTTAGCTTTCTGTTGAGGTTTAGTATCAAGAACAAGTCCTAAATATTTGACGAGCTTGCTAAGGCAAAGGTTAGGTTAGATTGGAGGCCTGAACGGCCCATTGTGATACCATATAGTTGGACCTACAGTTCAACGCCGATTCCGAACGGCGGTGTGGCAATTTTTTATCGACTTGGTGATTTTGCCATTACCAACCAAGGTGTGTACTTGTACACTTTCTTATAATTCTCATACACTTCATATTGATAGTGAATATAAGAAACTAATGCGAATTAACCACCAGACGAAGACGGGAATCGAACCCGCAACCTCTTGGATGAAAGTCTAGTGCACTAGAGACTACACTATCGAGGTCGTTTGGCTAAGGCAAAGCGATGTGCTATTAATTTTGGGTAGGAAATAACTCCTCAGACCAGCTGTAAGTCTTCTAGCCGCTTTGTCACTGGCACTAATGCCATGTCGTTTGCTGATCTCACCAGCGTTGTGCCTGCCGGAAGATCTAATTTATGAACACCGTCATTCATCACGTTCCAAAGTGTGTTCGTTCCAGTACCGAACCCTAAGGTACGCCGCCTGTTACTTTGTACTCCTTGACCCCATCATCTGTGCCATATAAGAGCAGCTTGTTACAACATGGCGCGACGCAGTTTAAAGAGTTATTTTTCCCACAATCCAAACTCCTTTTAATCTGCATTTATATAAATATTATTTATATGCACATTTATTCACTCACTGTCGGTCTGTAAATTTAATTTCTCTTTGTATCAACTGCGTGCACACGCTCTCCTCTTCTTCTCCCTTTCTCTAGCCTCTTAACTCTTGATCTACTTACTTTACTTACGTATTCTACTTATTAACATCAACATGCGCAAAACTAACTAACATAAAAATGTTCAATTTTTCTAAAAAAAAAAATGAAATAAAATAAAACTATATAAAAAAATACCCTCCAGATAAGCACCTTAATGTCAAATGTAAATTTATATGTATATATGTATATACACACACACACATGCAAAGACACATATGCATACGTGTACACATGTACATTCACACAAACTCCCTAAAGCATATAAATTTTTTGAAAAACTACTCAAAAACTGCACTAGAAAACAGGCAAACACAGAGAGAGTGAAAGAGAGAGAGAGAGAGAGAGACAAAAAAAAAAAAAAAAAATAAAAAGTTATGAAATTGAAGAGGAGGCAAAGTAATATTTTTTGCCTAGAATTTATTTGACATTTTAATGAGTGCATAATAGTGCAACTCTGGCACTTTTAGAACAGCAGCAGCGGCGGCAGCGGCAGCAGCAAAAGCAGCAACGGTAAATGCACAGTAATTCGTTTCCATACAACGATTGGGCAAAAGTCGAAGGAGGTTCTTAGAAATATGAAATCAATTTTATTCTTGCGGTTTTGCCGCCAATTTGGTTTGAAAACCTCTTGAACAGATTTTAACCCTTTAACCGGCAAAGACTCTCAAGGGCGGGGTTAAGTTAAAGTGTTATAAAACTTCTACCTGAAATTGTTTTTGCTATCGATCAACTTTTGTGTGTTGTTCAGTTCAAAAAAGTTGATTTAACTCTTTCGGGATCGTTGGGCACCGGTTATCCAATTTTCGTTTACCTATTTTCAAACGCACCAGAAATTTGTCCAAATACACCAAATTTTTAACAAATTATGAGAAAAACTATTTACTCAAACATAATTTCAGATATTTTTAAATTTTTCTTTACTTTTTTGGAAATACAAATTTTGCTGTGGGCCACCGGTGACCCCCTAAGATCTTCAATGGAAACTTTTTGAGAACCTTTTTTCAATGCAATGGAAGTCAAAGAATACGAATCTGGTCTCGTTTTTGCTCTTTTGTTACTAATTTCCTTATGGTCAAGAAAGGGTTAAGTGAAAAACTAATAATAAATAACTTTGTGTATCTTTTAAAAGAAATATCTAATAAAACTATACAGAAAAAGTTTGTAAAAAAAATCCGTTGATGACCACAGGTTCACCAATGACCCATGAAAGTTAAGAACTTCGGAGGAGGAAAAATTCTGTTTTGATCTAAAATTATGACAAGAAATGGAGGTCAAATAAAACAAATCCGGTTGCAGTTTTACGATATTTTCTCTGATTTCCTTAAGGTCCCGAAAGGGTTAACAGCTGTTAGCGCAATCACTTATGCACTTTCGTCTTTCAAATTGGAATTTACGTCGTGAAATCCATTTTTTTACCATATAATTTCGAATTCTAGTTTCTCGATCCAAAATAAGTTTACGTTAATTGTTTCATCGAAAACGAAAATCCGTCGGTTCTAGGGTTAAATAAATTTAGTTTGTTTAATTGAGCTGGCATTCCTTTTTTTTTACAAAAAAACTATACGAAAAAACTAATATTTTCCACATTTCATTGTCTTTAACTTATAATAACTTCTAAAATAATGTAGTAAAAACATTTGATTCCAGCGAATACTTAAGTATGCCTCATGATGTGGTGTAGAAATTTTAAGATTTTTTTCAGGCCTGGTCACCTTATTTTTTCGGAGTAAGCCAAAAACTACTGCACCCTTTACAATTCAGAAAAAAAAAATCTCTTATTTTTTGGGGTGTTGAAATCTTTTATTAAAGACAAATCGGGTATTTTTCTACACCTGGTCACCCTCTAAAATTCACAAACACATTTCTGTTATTTTTCTGAGTACACACAAGGAACTTTTATTTTAAAAATTTAAAAAATCGGCTAGTTTTTACACTTGGTCACCTTATTTTTTAGGGGTAAGCCAAAAACTATTACACCCTCTAAAATTCAGAAAAAAATCTTTTAAGTTTTTGAGTACTAAAATCTGTTATTGAAGACATATGGAAATTTTATTTAAAAAATTGTATATTTTTTACACCTGGTCACATTCTTTTCTCGAGAAAAGACAAAAAATATTAAACACCCTAAAATGAAAAAACAAAATTCCTTAATTTTTTTGAGTACTGAAATCTCTTATTGAAAACAAATCTGATATTTGTTTATACCTGGTCACTTTATTTTCTCTGGGAAAGGCAGAAACGACTATACCTTCTAAAATTCAAATTAGTTCTCCACACTACTGAAATCTCTTATTGAAAACATATGGAAATTTTATTTTATAACTTTTCAAAATCAGATATTTTTTACACCTGGTCACCTTATTTTCTAGAGAAAAGGCAAAAACTACTACACCTTTTAAAATTCAGAAAAGAAATTTTATTAAAAAATTTTCAAAATTGGATATTTTTTACATCTGGTCACCCTATTTTCTCGGGGTATGCCAAAAACTAGTACACCTCTAAAATACAGAAAAAAAACTCTTCTTTTTCTGAGTACTGAAATCTCGTATTGAAGACACATGGAAATTTGATTTGAAAAATCAGATATTTTTTAGACCTGGTCACCTTATTTTCACGGTGAAAGGCAAAAACTAGTACACCCTTTTAAATTCAGAAAAAAAATTCTTTTGTTTTTCTGAGTACTGAAATTTTTTGTTGAAGACACGAGGAAATTTTATTTTATAAATTTTTAAAATTGGATCAAGGCATCTAGTCCCGGGCCAAAGTGAGTTAACTTTTTTTGTAATTTTGTTCACTTATTTTGCTCGAGTTTGAGCAGCTGTAGCCGCTTGATGGACATGAATTTTTGGCTGTGTCTTAGTAGAAATATTCCTATAAATTGACTTCAAATTTGATTCCATGAATTTCTCTACTTTTGTGTATGAAATGAGTCACTGTGCAATGCCTTTAGTCCTACACATACACAGTGGTTCTTTATGTTCGCATACATATGCAACTAGGTCACTTCAAATATTCGAACAGAACATTCATATACATACACACAAATGCACACACAAACACATGCACAAATATTTCAAATTGTGTACATTTGAAAAAAATGTTTTCTTCAACGAAAAGAAATAGCCAGTGAGCTTTGCTTCTTGTGCTTTTGTACAATATAAAAAATAGATGAAGTGTTGAGCAAATGAGCTTGAGGTGGAGCTCTGCAACTTCTTGATATTCAATTTGCAATTTTTTATCGTGCTTGTGGCCTCTGGTCACCCCACATCTGCAACTGATTCTTCTGAGCTTCTAGTGTTGATTTCATTGAAACTCGATTAAAACAATAAAGTAAGCATGAAAGAAATTGCTATGTTCTAGCAATGAAACACAAATGTTACTATAAATTTTCTTTCAGTGTACACAGTCAATAGGAGTGATGGCGGAGGCATTTCAGCAAAATAAAAGTTTAATTAATTCAAATGGTACAAAAAATCCACTTTTCACAACCAATTCACACAAATAAATAACTTTTGTATTAATGTGTATGTGAATGTGTGTGTGTGTGTGTGTGTGTATTGATTGAACCACTCTTACTTACAATGAACAAATTTGCTTTCCATTTCCAATTTGAATATAAATATATGATTTCAACTACTCTACTCGTACATAACTATAAAATTCCCCTAAGTTTATTTTTAGTTCACTTCAATAAAAGTCAAAAATAATTAACAGAAATTTGATAAGCAATACACTTGAGTATATTTTAAATTCAGATAAAAATTATCTCCATGCTCAAATTGTATGATTGTGTGTGTGAGCTTTTCAAAGGCATTATTATAAAAATAGGATTATCTATTTTACATCATGACGATGAAGATGCTGTTGCTGATGCAAATCAGCAAAGCAAAGCATTGCCTGCGAAAAAAATAATGAACATTTTTACTTTTTGATTTCAAATTGTACCAAAAAAGTACAATTGTACTAAAAAGTACAATTGTACCAAAAAAGTACAATTGTACTAAAAATACCATCACTAATGCAAATTATGATCATTATACTAGCAATTTCTTTATCAAAAAAGTACAACTGTACCACAAAATACAGTTGTACCATAAAAGTACAATTGTACCAAAAAATTTTAATTGTACCAAAAAAGTACCCAAAAATAAAATTGTACCAAAAAAAGTTCATTTATATCAAAAAAATAAAATTGTATCAAAAAAGTATAATTATACTAAAAAAGTACAATTGTACCAAAAAAAGTATAATTATACCAAAAATGTACAATTGTACTAAAAAGTACAATTGTACCAAAAAAGTACATTGTATTAAAAATATCATCACTTATGCAAATTATGTTCATTATACTGGCACTCTCTCTCTCTTTACCAAAAAAGTACAATTATACTAAAATAGTACAATTGTATCAAAAAAGCACAATTGTACCAAAAAACCACAGTTGCATTGAAAATATCATCACTAATGCAAATTATGATCATGATACTGGCACTCTCTCTTTCTCTCTCTCAATATCACTTAATTAAATGCTCTTACCAGGCACGAGTATGATACATTTTCAATAAGCTCTGAGCCTGTAATCGTTATTATTGCAATTGAGACCTAAAAACATTTTCAGTATCCACAGAATTTATTGTTACCAACAACAAACGGAATACAGATGAAGCGAACGAGTAAGTGTAAAGCTCTATTGTTGTCTGTGTGTTGTCATGGCAAGTATGCATTCAATAAGGATTTGCGATGCTGTCGCTACTGCTGGTGTTGTTTCTATCGTCATTGTTGTTGTTGTTGCGTCTTATTGAAATTCCTTTTTCATAGTGTTTTTGCATGGCTCTTAACCCATTAAGGACTATAACATTAAACTGAATGACATTATTCCCTTCTGAATAATTTGAATTCGAAAATTTTTATTTGCAATTTAATTTTACTGTACTTTAGTAAATTGAAGAAGTTCTAGCTATCTATATACAAATCAGACATAGGCGATTTTCACTAAATGTTTTAGTTCACTATGCTTTTCCACTATCATTAAATATTTTTTAGTGTTTGCTGATATTTTTTCCTCACTATCATTATATTTTTTTTTGTAGCTATCTCAAGGAAGTTCCAGTGCCACTAAATAAATTTTAGTGATAGCTGAAAAAGTTTCAGCCATTTATTCGCTTTAAATTTGGAATTAAGATAGTTTACATAGTATACAGAGAAATAGTCGATATTTAACTTCTAATTATAGCCGCTAGAGGGCACCTCTCATATACCAAAAATAAAAGCCTCGCCCTAGATCTGTAACCGCTAAAGATATTTCTATGAAATTCAGAGCCAGGATGGTTTTTAGTAGGGTACCAAACATAAGCAATATTTGATTTCCGAAATTCGCCGCTAGATGGCACCTCCCATATAACAAAAATAAAAGTTTCGTCCTAGATCTGTAACCGCTAAAGATATTACAATGAATTTTGGTGCAAGGTTGATTTTTAGTAAGCTACCAAACATAGGCAATATCTAACTTCCAAATATCACTGCTAGAGGGCACCTCCCATATATCCTAAATCATGATTATGAAATATCTCAGTAACCATTTGTGGTTTGGCTCTAAGGTTAAGTATATAAATATTATTTGTAAATGGTGTTTTATGGAAAGAATAAAGATGGGCGTGGATTACTGGGCGTGGCACCAACCATACAAACTATTTGTTGAAACGCCGTAAATAGGGAATCATAGTGAAACAATGAAAACTTGTGTGTGAAAGCGTGATTTCAGTCGTAGTAGTTGGGCAGAACTTGGTCCTTTTTGTACAAGTAGGCGTGGCATCCCCCCATACAAGTCGAATAGATTTTTCGGTATATCTCCGTAAACATTTACCGAAAAGTACTGAGATTAGGCACAACGATATTGGTTGACAATGCCATACCATAGGAAAAAAGTGGGTGAAAATGGTAAAGAGGGCATGGTTTCTCCCATATAACCTTAATATTAATTGAGGAATATCTCAGGAACAATTTGTGGTATGACTCTAAGATTTAGTATAAAAACATTATGGCCCAGTGACATTCTATGGAAAAAATATAGATGGGCGTGGATTAATGGGTGTGGCACCTTTCATACTACTTTTTGGTATACCTACGGAATCATTTACAGAAGAGCACTGATGACGGTTGATAGAACTATGAAACAAAAAAAAAACATGGATGGGATTAAAAAGGCGGCGTGACACTTTCCATATAACTTAAAGTTTCAATATTGGAATCAGGAATCATTTATGATGCGGTACTAAGATTTGGGATGAAAATATGATTTGCCAATAGAATTCTGTGCGTAAAATATGCACAGACTTGAGTTCGAGGGTATGACACTTCCTATGCAACCCTGATTTTTAATACTATAATATGTATTTCCAAAACTCAAATAGTTAGATGTAGATCGATGGCTGGCACGCTCATATGATCATTTCCTTTGCAAGGGTTTTTTGTTGTTACAATTTTTGCATTACCCAAACTTTGCCAGGGCCAGGACTTCACCTAACTAATACTATAAGATATGTCGAATTTGAAAAAAAAAATAGGAACAAATTCCATTTAATTTACTTTGCATATTTCTAACTTCTATGTACAAAAAATTTTACAGCCCCAGTCAGTTTTAAATGGGTTAAATACAATTTAGTATTCCGAAATCGTATACAAAGTGATGCCCTTGAGGGTTTGAAAGGTGTCTTCTGCGGTTCGGTACATTTTAACATGAATATGAATTTTATACCGTATGCATCCACACCTATTCATACATGCATAAGTATATGCGATTGAGCGTGCATATGCATGTGTGTGTGTGTGTGTGTGTATGCGTATGTGAGCACGTTCACGTTGTATGCTTTTGCCTTTCAGCATGTGTATGTGATGCAACTTTTTTTACATATACATATGCACACTTTGTTCATACAGATAAATGCATACTATGAATATGAGCATGTGTTAGTGTGACAGTGTGGTATTTGTTGTTGCTGCTGGTGCTGCTTAAATACTTCGCGTCATGTTGTTACTTCGCTCTTTTGTCATCGTCACTTCCTGTATACAAAAGGATTTTGTATTTTGGTCCAAAAGTAAATTTCCTGTGGCCGTGTTCTTATTTTCTTATTTCTAGGATTTCGTAATTGTTTTTTTGGTTTATAAAAAAATACAGAAAACTTTACATACTCAAATATGAGGAATGTGTTTTATCTATGTAGGAAGTGTCTGCAACAAAATGTTGTATGCATGAGAGAGAATATACCCTTTGGCATAGTTATGTATAGCATATCCTTTTGCTACTGTTTGCAGCTCACTGCTATGCTCTATTGCTATAGCTACAGCTGCTGTTGTTGCCTACTGATACTGCTATACTGGGTACTTCCTTTACACAATATTTTATGTTCGTGTTTTGCATTTTTATTTGCATTTTTCATGTATTTTGTTGTATACAATAGATATTTCTAGCTAACTGGCATGTGTGTGTCACATTCAACAGCCATAAAATTGTATTTAAATTTAGCTTTTATATCACTTTACTCAAATATGACAGGAGATATAGGAATAATTGGTATATGGGTGATTTCATCTCTTGAGGGAACCCACTGATAAAATCGATCGGGCTCAAACTTTAGCCATATCGGGTTAGTTACTATATGAAATTTGAATGAGATAGTGTAAAAACTTGCCAACTCCTCTAGTAGGAGGGGGGTCAAACAGCTTCTGTTTCTGAGTCAACCACTTTTTATTAAATTTGTTGAAAAAAGAAAAAAAACCCAAGATTTTATTATTTTTTTTTTTAATAGTTTTGACTTTTTTTTTTTCCAAAAAGGAACATTAATTTTTTTTGGGGGGGGTGGGGTGGGGGGGTTAAAAAAAAGCTCTAATTTCCTCCTTTGAGAATTTTGAGGTCCAAAAGTCGGCTCAGACTTGTTTAATTATCAAAATGAGCATCGAGTAACTTGAAACTTTGATTTTCGAATTTTAAATTTAAATTTTATTGTATTTTTGCTATACGAAAAAGAAAAAGACTGAAAGTCTTAAAAAAAATTTAAAAATCGAAAAACTCAACAGATCAAAAATTATGTGTCACAGTAGAAGTGAAACTTTGTTTCTGTTGAAGCTTTTGTAGTCATCTTCTTTCTATTATGTTGTTGTTTTTCTTCTGTTGTTGCTGTTACTCTCCACACCAGCATACGCCAAAGAATTCGCCAAAGAAGAATTTCACACGTACAGAGCTCATTTCCATAGAAAGAGAGACCTCAATCGATCGTTGTGTATGTATAGGTGGCCACCGCTGCTCAACACTTATCGGCACAAACACGACGTAGTACACGTCTATATATAATACATGAGTTCAGTTATATGCAATCAAGCAGAGACGTCAGCTCTCTCACTGAAGCAGATGAGATAAAACTGCGAGAAGTCAACTCTCTGCTTGATTGCATGTAGCCGAATAACAACTGCATAACTGCGTTTTCTTACTGGTTTTGTATGAGTGAGATCGTTGTTGTTGAAGTTTTTGCACTCTTCCTCTTTCTATTTTCTAAAGCTTTTTTTCTGTTGATACTCTCTACAGTTATCGGCATAAACATGGCGTAGTACACGTATATACATATATAATACAGGAAAGGAAAGCTCAACTATATGCAATGAGAGAGAGAGAGATATTCGTCTATGTGGGCTCTCTCACTAAAGCTCATGAGATACAACTGTGAAAAGTCGAGTCTCTGCTTGATTGTGTGTTCGCTAAACACTAACAACATGCATGTGCATAACTTCGTTTCTTATTAGTTCCGTTTGATTGTAATGAAAGCTCGGTTTTATTGAATTTTTTCGTTTGAAAATTTTCAATTCACAGCCCCCCTAAAGAAGTTTCAATATTTAAAAAAATATTTCATACATATTTTTATCTGCTCTGCTTATTAATAAAATGTTTACCAATATCAAAATCGATCACTGCGGCTGGCATGATTACTGATGATAACTCCATTTTATTTTTTGCCATCATTTCGAGTCAGAATTATGAGAACAATGACAACACTACAATGTTCGAGAACTAGCGTCATGAATGTTTTGGGTTACTCGACATTCATTTTGATAGATAGATAAGCAAGTCTCAGCCAACTTTTGGACCTTAAAGTTCTCAAAAGGAAAATACTATTTTGACATAACAGAAAAAAAATTCTTCCTAAAGAAAAAAAACAAAAATTTTTTTTCTCTTTTTCAAAAAAATTAAATAAAAATGTGTGGGACAAACTTATTAGTTACATGGATCTGAAACGTACTGTTTGACCAAATTACCAAAGTTCTACCCGATCGATCTCGTTCAAATTTGATGTGTTAGCTACTTTTCCATACGACTAAAGTTTGAGCCCAATCGATTTTACCAGTGGGTTCACTTGAGATGATATCCTCCATACACTAGATACATGTCAAAATGAACACACATATGTATAAACATACAAGTGTATGTACGTACCTAGAGATATCAATACCACCCGAGGGGTAGTACACAGAGCAAGGCCGTAGTCAAAAGGGGGTTTTGGTGGTTCTCGCCCTACATGGAGTTTCACTTCAGATTCAAAAAGAGGAGGATATGCTGAGGAATCCTATATTCACAGTTTTCTAGGTTGGTAACTATTTTTGATTTAGAGTTTTCGTCCTGTAACTGAATTTGAAGAGTTTAAAAATTGGAATGTTAGAAAAATTCCAAATAATGTTATCTCTGTGTGTGTTGGCGATTTTGTACAATTTCATTAAATTGTATTGTATCGAATTTTGCGTAAAAAACGGATTTAACAACGATTCTCTAAAGAGAACGGTCGTTTATCAGTTACACGAGCGTTTCAAAAGTGGTCGTGAGTCAATCGAAGATGATGAACGCAGTGGCAGACCATAGACATCGAAAACCGACGAAAACGTTGATAAATTAAAAGAAATTTTGGTCAATAACCGCAAATTAACCATCAGAGTGTAAGTATTTGGGCGTTATGAAGTGTTTGCGTGAAGCAGTTAGCCGAAAGAGACCAGAATTGTGGACAGAAAACTCGTAGATTTTGCACCATGATAACGCACCGTCGCACACACAGTGCCATCATTATTCGTAATTTTTTGACGAAACAGCCACCGAATTCACCTGATTTGGCTCCCTGTGACTTCTTTCTGCTCAATCGTGTTAACAAACCATTACGGGGCAACGCGTTTCAGCAGCCGAGAGGAAGTAATGGAAAAATCGCAGGACTAGACATACCGAAAACCGAATATAAAAAATGTTTCGAGTGTGTTGCAGTCGATGGGGATTACTTTCCAGTGAACAATATAGATTTAGATGAAAAAACTTGTATTTTTAATTTTCTGAATAAATTCCGGGAACTTTTTGATCAAGGTGGTATGTTGTATCATGGTGTGCCTGGCCAGGCCCCTATACATTTTATATGAAAATGTATGAAATATGCAATACACATGAAAAATGCACACACATGAATCGCGATTCTCGGAATAAAAATGCTTCCATAACCATCAGGTCTAAGAGGGGAGAGCGGGGGGCGGGGGGCTTAGGTTAGAAATAAAACACTCTCGTCCCTTTGGATCAGCTGGAGTATTTCTTCTATTTAAACATCAGTTTCAGAAAATGAATTATGGATATCAATTCCTTCCCTTCTCAACTTTCACTCCCCCACACCCCCCCGAAAAAAAAAATCTTGGCTGCGGTTTTGTACATGTGTATGTAAGTACTTAGCGATATCAATACCACCCTTGAGGTTGTACACACAGAGAGAGAGAGAGGGAGAGATAGTTACTAATCTATATGCTGTGTTGCTTAGAGAGGAAGTAGCTAACTATGTTCTTCCCCTACTACGGTATAGTTTTTATTGTTGTTGTTACTGAATTCCTATAGAATATATTAATTGTTCTTTTAATTTGCGTTGTTGAAAGTTTTAACAATTCATTATTAGTATCTTTTCATGTAGTACGATTTTCAATTCATTAATTTTGTCACATAGAAAAAGCATATAATTTTTTTTCTTCTTTTTTTTGCTCTAATTTAAAGCGTAAAAACATAAAATTTCACTTTCTTCAAAACATGTCATACACTTTCAAAAGAAAACTTTCTCATCATCATCATTATAATCATATCCTTTAACATCCTTGTCTTTTAACCAGAAGGAAAAACACACACACACACACACAAAAACAATATAAGTCAATAACCTTCATCATTATATCACATTACACAGCATAAAGAGACTTTGAAACATTTTACATTCATTCATGAGAAAAGAAGAGAAAAAACTTTGAAACTTTGAATTAAATTCGATTTGAAAATGAACCAAAAAAAAAAAAAAAGTTCAACTGCGCGATGTTTTCATGTATTCGTTCGAATGCGGTAGCAATCAGAAATAAAATAAAAAAAAAGAAAAATTCTTTATAGGAAACGAACGCCAAAAATAAGAAAACAAAAATAATACAAAAAAAGTGAAGTTTCAATGCTATAATAGCAAGCAAAGTACATATACATGTGAGTGACAACAATAACAACAACGTGCTGACAAAATGATAATGACGCTAATGATGATGATGATGATGATGAAGATGCTTTGTTATTGATCTACTCGATATATTTATATCCAAATAAACGGAAGATATCAGCAATAACAACAACAACAACAAACAACCACCAATCAATGAAATCAAAGTGTAACAAATAAAATTGAAATCATATCAACAAACAGCAGTAACGGCAGCAACAACAACAAAAATAACAATGCCAATGAGAAGAACAGAAAAAATGCAAAAAAAAAAACAAAAATAACAAAATAATAATAAAATCAAATTGTTAACACAAATATCTATACACACACACACACACGCACACAAACGTACACGCATATTTATAAGTTTATACCAAACCCTGCAGGACCAAACAAAACGTCGGTGTCGTGTCTGAGGTTGCATAGTAAGTGTGAGTTTTATTATATATTTTACTTTAAGCCTAAAAGTAGGCAATACATAATTTCTAAATCAAAAACGGTTTTGAAATATTTTTACATATCAATGGAATATATCAAAAATTGTTTTTATTTATTTTATTTTCTACTTAGTTTCCTAATTTTGAATTGTAAAATAATATCCTAATATTGATAGAAGATAGAAGATGTAGACGTGCAAAAAGCGAAGAATATGACGAGTGCAGAAGGGACTTTTTTTTTTTTTTTTTTTTTTTTGAATACTCTGACAGAAAAATTCTTCATTATTATTAACAATAATTTTTTTAAGTGACTGTGAAAATTAAATCTAAAGGTTAATTTTTCAAAGTCATGACTTTTGCAGGATCCATTTTTTGCCATACTTTCTTCAACAAAGTTGATCTGGATTGAATATAAAATTTTTTCGTCAAAGCTGTGGAATAAATGAATTTCGCGTGTACTTATTTCAAACAAAAAAATTCACTTTATTTTTCGTACTATGTATTTATATGTACATAACGTCGCATGAGAATTGGTTTGGCGTATGTGTACACGCATTCGTATATCTATACGCCAAATCAATTCTCAGGCGATGATATGCTCTCAGTGTAGCGCTCTCACAAACTCACGCACACACACATTAATTAATTGAAATGTGCCTGTAAAAGTTTTAGAAATGACTCATTAATGTTATAAAAAAAACACATAGAGAACTACAAGCTTGAGACTTTGTAATTGAAACTGCACTCATTCTCAATTGTCGTCGGTAGTCGAGAGAGAATGAAATTAGTTAACGACAGCAACAGCAACAACATCGGTTGAATTTCAAAATAAAATCAAGTTTGTTTCTTGATTCTTTTTCCTCTGTTTTGCATTTCTGCTCTCACTTCTCTCTTTTTCAGTTTTGTTGCTGTCAAATTAGAAATAGATTTTAATATCAACTGCAACTGTAAATGTAGTTATGCAGTCGTGTAGTTGCCAAATTGTGCAGTTTCATTAAAACGTGCATGCGTGTGTATTTTAATTTGTGATAGATGGTAGTCGCAAGCCTGTCCGCTCCCTATGTAGTTTTATCATTATTCACATGGAAGTTACATAAAAAGCTTTTTTCTTCCTACTCATGCTCTTGCAATTCTGACTCTCGTTCTCACTCTCTCTTTCTATTTTACGCTCGCATTGTTCTCTCAAAGCTTTAGTTGTTTTGTTCATATACATTCCCAGTAAAAACTTGCAGTGAGTGAGAGTAAAAGAAAGATTGAGAAAAAAAAACAAACTCTCGCTAAGAGATAAATAGCAGAAAAAGTACATGAACAGAAAACTTGTGTGAAACTTGCAAGTAAATAGCAGATCGATTACACTGTACAACAAAGTGCGCTAAAAAAAAAATATCTGAGTTCTCCTCTTATAGTTTTTCTGGAATTGTTTTTGCTGCTGATCATGAATCTAAAAACCTTTTTTTCGGATCAGGGCGAACTTTTGTGATATCGATGTTAAGGGGGGGGGAGGGGGGGCCTACGTGGACAAAAATTTTCGTTTAGATTTTTTGTGTTTTTTTTCACTTTTTATAGGTTTTTACAACGTTTTCAACAAAAAAAAATTTTTTTTTCGACCTAAATTTTTCTAAAAATTCATAAATTCAAAAAAAAAATTTGTTTCTTCAATTTCTTATGTTTTCTATACGTTTTATGTGTTTTTACAACGTTTTTTTTAAATTCTTTTTTTCGACCAAAATTTTTGAAAATTAATTCTGTGTTTTCTGCACGTTTTATGAGTTTTTACAACTTTTTCAACCAAAAAAAAAAATGATACTTTTTTTTCAACACATATTTTTATAAAAATTCATAAGGGGGGGGATACATAGAAAAAACAAAATTAGTTTTTTCAACTTCTTATGTTTTCTATACGTTTTATGAGAACATCACACGTTCACACAATCACGACATCACAATGTTAAAGTCACCAGTTCACCTTGAGCAAAGATATCAAATGTTTGTTTTTCAGCAAACTAGTTGATCAATTAACTTCCAGCTTGTTAGTTGCCTACAGGGAAGTATTTGTGTGTGTATGTGTGCGTATCATTCATTTATTTATATGTATGTATGTATATGTTTTTGAGTAACTTACGTAGTAAAAAGCGTAAAAAGCAAAAAAAGCGTGTGACTTTAAGCATGTAGTTTATGTACTTATGAATGTGTATGTGTGTGTGTGTGTGTGTATTATCAGTGTGTGTATTAATAATCAATTTTTGAAGCTAGAGTAAGCGTCAAGTTATGCGTTTATTTATTTATTTATTTTTTTTTTATTTATCTGACAATAATAAAATAAGGGATCAAGCGAAAAAAAAAAATTCACAACAAAACGTGTTTACAATATTCGTGAGTATTTTTGGTTAAAAATAACAAATACAGAAGCAAGTAGAGACGCAGTCATACACACACACACACACTCACTCACTCATGCCCAGTTATTCGCTAAAAATATTATATTTATATAAAAAAACATAATAAATAAACGGAGACGTTGAAAAATAAAAACAACAACAACAACAAAATAAAAACAGCAGCAACGACGAATCTGATGAAAATTTATTGTACACACTTGTAAATGATGATGGCGCTTATGGGAACCAACACGCATAAACCAACAACAACAACAAGAGCAACAAAAATATGAGCACACAAGTTTATTTGCTATTATTTGTATGCATGTGTGTGTGTGTGTGTACATTTATGTTGAGAGTTAATTTTTTATTTTTGTTGTTGTTGTTGTGTATGTGTGTGTGTGAGTGTGTTTTATATTTTCTGTGCATTTCTGCTACTAAAAACGTGCTACAAATTATTTGCCATTATTATTTTTATTTCCGTTTTCTTTATTTTTTTATTTGGTTGTATTGTTTATGTGAATTTTGAAGTGTGTATGATTATGTGTGTGTGTGTATAAGAGAGAGAGAGAGAGAGCAAGGGAGAGAGAGAGTGTTACGTTATACGTGTATGTGTGTATAAATTTCAATTGTATTTGTGTTTAGCGTGAAGGTGTCGTTGTGATTTAATACATTTTCTATTTGATTTTATGTTGCCCCATGGGTATCATTATTATCAGCAAACAGCATCAGCATCCACAGCATCAGTTTCTGAGCGTCATTATAAAAAAAAAATGTTTATGTGTGTGTAAGTGTGTGTGTGTATTAGGGGTGTCCATATTTTTACATATCAAATTTTTGCAAATCACTGCCCTAATTTCTATTCCTTTGAATCCAAAACTAAAAAAATATAAAATTTGATGCCTATCCGATGGAGTTGTATGGAGGAAAATGTGTTTTTTTGTTGTTGTAGTTTTTTTCACTCATAAACTCCCGATTTTTTATGTGACAACGGAATTTCACAAATTCAACAAGATCCACAGTCATGCTGTGTGACATGGATTAACTACCACAAAAGCTCAAATAATTAAAATATATATCTAAGTCTAAGAATATGCCATGAGAAATAATTTTTTTGTAATAATGAAAAAACTAAGCACACTGTTGCATTTGCCAGTACTTTGCAGAAAAATTACAAGAAAATAGTAAGTACAAAGTTTTAATTTGTTTTTTTTTTTTTTGTTAAAATTGCATTTCAAAAAAAATAGTTAAAAGCTTTAAACTTCTGCGGTACAAAATTTTAGGGATTTTTATAAGACTGACAGACTAACAAAAATGTACTTTCTGACTTCGAATTCACCCACGACAATCGTCGTTCAAGCTTCAAATAAAGTTTTCTAAGATAACCAATCCCAAAACTCAACTTTCTTACTTTGCTGTCTTTTAAATTCAATTAAAATTTCTCCATCAAATGAAGAATCGGGTGACGAGAGTCCCAAGATAAAGAAATTTACATGTTTAACTACGTGGTCACAATAACAAAGTTGTATGGCATTTTCATTTGCTGCGCCCGGTTATATCTTGTATTTATTTACCTTCAAAATTATTCTTATTTAACTGTGAATGACGAAAATTTAATTACGAAACTAAATACTGCAAGACTAGGTATTAACAAATCTATATATTAAAACGATAAGAAAAAGCTTTAGTTCCCTTTTGACCTATATTAATGTCAACATATTTGAATGAAACTTATATTATTGAGAAAGTAAAGTGGTGAAGCATAATTCAACATAAGTTTCATGCGAATATGTTGACGTTAACGCATGTAAAAATAAGCAGGAACTCGCGTTTATACAACACAACACAACAACAACAACAACAGTATAGTAGTTTTTTTCTTTCTATTTTAACATTCAAACAGTACAGAAATATTTAACAGGAGAGGAGAATTGTTTAACAGTGGAGTAGTTTTTTTCATTTTAGCAATCAAACAGTAAAGAATTTTTTAACAGTAGAATAGTTTTTGTTTTTTTCATTTCAGCATTCATCCAGTACTGAATCCTTAAGCATTTTTCCCCAATTTTTTTACATTGAGATAATACAGAATTGTTTAACAGTTGAGTTCTTTTTTTTCATTTTAATATTTACACAGTACAGAATCGTTTTACAGTTTAGTATTTTTTTTTATTTTAACATTTTTTTTTTATTTTAGCATTCACACGGTACAGAATCGTTTAACAGTTGAGTATTTTTTCAATTTTAACATTTTTTCCATTTTAACATTTTTTCCATTTTAACATTTTTTCCATTTTAACATTTTATTCAATTTTAACATTCACACGGTACAGAATCGTTTAACTGTAGAGTGAGATTTTTTTCTATTTTAACATTTTTCCCCATTTTAACATTCAAGTAGTATAGAATCGTTTAACAGTAGAGTATTTTTTCAATTTTAAAATTTTTTTGTATTTTAACATTCACGCGGTACAGAATCGTTTAACAGTACAGCATTTTTCCATTTTAACATTTTTTTCCATTTTAAAATTTTTTTTCCATTTTAACATTCAAACAGCACAGAGTCGTTTAACAGTTGAGTATTTTTTTCTATTTTAACATTTTTCCCCATTTTAACATTCAAACAGTACAGAATCGTTTAACTGTTGAGTATTTGATGAGGAACCATAGCGGATTCCGAAAAGATCGTCTGATCTGCTAGTTCTATGACTTTTTGGTATGCTCCTGGCATTATTGTTCAATTAAAGCCAATTAATTTTAAATAATATAGTGCTGTAGTTGTTTTTGTTGTTGTTTAGTTATATATAACAGTTCGGTTTTGTTTTCTTTTATTCTAAAGTAATTCTATCAAATTTAACCAATCAAAGTAATTCTTTTAAATAAAATAATTATAAATAAAAGAATTCACTTAACTCTTTAGTATTTTTGTTTTACAAAGTTCATACACAGAAAACCGTTTTTAGAAAAGAGAGAGAGAGAGAGAGAGAGAGAGAAAGAGTAACAGGATTCAAAGTGAAGAACCACCTTCAACTATAGCAAAAGCTTTCATTAAACACAAATACATGCTAGAAATTGCAACAATCTAGCAACATATTCCCTGAAAAAAAAAAAAAAAACTTAACTAAATAATGCTAAGCTACTTATAAAAATGATACACTAACTGCCACTCGCTGCTGATGTTTCCCCTTTTCTCCTTTTTTTTTTAATGTTTGTTATAAAAGCATAAAAGTTACTAACAAATGCCATTTAAAAGTACTTTAAAAATAAATTGCAACAACATTACAAAACAACAAATTTTTCCTTAACAACAACAGATGAAAAAGTGAGCGAATGAAAAAACAAAAAACAAAAAAAAAAATTGAATTACAATCTTTTTGTTTGTGTGAACTTTTTAAAACTTCGCTACTTTTTCTTTTGTACTTTACAGAAAAAGTTACGTTAAAATGCAGTAAAAATGCGCATACAAAAAAGGAGTTTAAAAAAAAGAAACAACAACACGCAATGCTTGCTGGCTGTTTTGACTGTTGGCTCGCAGCATTAAGTTGCCATCAACGCTGACACGCTGCCAGGGTTGCCTAGCTTCCGTGTTGTTGACTGCTGTGCTGCTCATTTTCAGTGTTTTGTGTAAGCAACGGAAACGGAAACGAAACTACTTGTCTAGGCAGCAGCAGCACAGGCAGCAACCATCCACAAGACGATACGATACAGCATAATTTCTATGCACAATTCCTCCCTCTCTCTTTCTGCCTTTTGTTTCGCTTACACTCCCCTGTTGCATTAGCTGCTTTCTTGCATGCTTGGCAGCAAAAACTTTTACAACCAGCAATTTTAACTTTGGGGGGAAATGCATTAAACGCTTGATGCGCGCTTAAAATACAATAAGGTAGTTTTGATTTTTTTTCTTCCTTTCTCTCTCACTCAGTCTCATCTTTATTCTCTTACTCATTCTCCCGATATATTTTTTTTGCGGTTAAAGATTGCATTCAAGTTTCAGCAAAAAGTATGTAAAAAGTGGAAGTATTTCCATTTACTAAATTATTATTTCATTAAGTTGTTCTGCAACCAAAGGATGTATCTAAAATAATGAAGTAATCAACGTAAAGTTTTTCTTTTGATGGGGAGAGTTTGTAATAGAGACTGGATATGGAATGTTAGAAGGTGAAAAAAGGAGGGGCACTTTGATTTGTTGATTAAGCGTATTAATGTTACAGCTTTATTGCTTTCATTGAGTTTTTAGCACACAATTATTCTGAACAGCATGTAACAAAAATTATAATGATCACTGAAACAATTTGATAAAAAAAGGCACTCACAGTAGAAATGAAACTTTGTTGTTTATTTGAAAGTTATTAGAAAACATTTACATACAACAAATTCTATTAAAGTTTTTGCAGTTTTCTTCTCTTTGTTTTGTTGTTGCTTTTCTTTTGTTGATACTCTCTACAATCATCGATAAAAACACGACGTAGTATGCGTATATAACACAAGAGAGGAAAGTCCAGCTATATGCAATCAAGCAGAGACGTCGGCTCTCTCATTAAAGCATATAAGATAAAACTGCGAGAAGTCAATTCTCTTCTTGATTGTATGTAGCCGAATAACAACTGCATAACTTCGTTTCTTACAAGCAGAGAGTCGACTTCTTTGTGCTTTGGTGTGAGAGTTTAATTCCATGTAACTGAACTTTCATTTCATGTGTTATATACTGTATGTGTACTACGTCGCGTTTGTGCTGATAAGTGTAGAGAGTACAAAAAAAAAAAAAAAACAAAGCTTCAAAAACAAGAAAGAGAAAGACTGCAAAAACTTCGACAAGAATAACGGTCGCGTGAAAAATTGTAGTTTTGTTGCATTCATACCAAACCAGATTGTATGTAACCAATCCTCATTCGCTGAACACTAACAACTGCATGCAAAACTTCGTTTCATATTAGTTTCGTTTGAGTATAATGAAAGCTCATTCCCGTTACATTTTTCGTTTTCAGTAATTTTAATTAAGTTAAAAGTTAAATTAATATAAGAAAAAAAAACAAACGAAATACGTAAACTAATTTTAATAGAAATTTTTACT
Source organism: Toxonevra muliebris (assembly GCA_963691655.1). Classification (NCBI taxonomy): domain Eukaryota; kingdom Metazoa; phylum Arthropoda; class Insecta; order Diptera; family Pallopteridae; genus Toxonevra; species Toxonevra muliebris. The sequence goes on from OY829329.1 coordinate 71,834,626, forward strand.
TTGAATTTACTTCTTGGCAAAGTTGATAACTTTTCAATGAAACTGCTCGGAATGAAATTAAATTGCATTCCATCCAGATTGAACCTATGAAAATTAAGCAATTAAATTTTATGATATGTAATCAAATGAATGCTTATAATATTTTCTATTTAAATTATTTTAAACTGCTCATGGAGAACTTTTGAAAAACCAAAAATGAATTTATGGTATGAATTTATAGTATGCAGAAAAGTTTTTACTTTCATGGAATTTAAATGCATCTAAAAATGAGTAGGGGAGACAAGTAGTAGTAGAAGAAATGTCTTTTTAGGGGCAAGAAACGTTTGGAAGAAAGACGTGAGTTAAAAGATATCGAGCTGGTCGCGGGCAGGAATGAAGTTCGAAAATTCTTCGAAAAAATAAAACGTCTGACTAACGCTTTGAACACCTGTGCCTCTTCCTGCAAGAACAAAGACGTAAATCTGGTGGCAGACGTCCAGGGTATTATGAGGATATCAAAGAAACACTACTCACATCTGCTTAATGGCGATGACGACAACGATCTTGCAATTGAGGAAGTTCTCCCGGAAACCCCAACCACTGATAACGTTGAAGTTGCATCGTCGGGTCGTCCATCGCTCGGCTGAAAAACAATAAGACTGCGGATGCAGATGGCCTGCCTGCTGAGTTGTTTAAGACTACGGGCACAGAGTTCACAAGACCCGAGACACGAGTTAGTACGAGGAGATTTTAGTACTTTCATAAAATATCAAACTTTTCTTGTCTCCCCTAAGTGTGCACACTGCTTTACCATAAGGGAATATGGACTTGTAGGTTACAGTTATCAAAAAAAAAAAAACTTTAAGATAAATGATTTTGAAACTTAACTATTTTTTTTTTTTTTTTGGTAGCTCAATGTGGAATTTCATGTGTGTGGCAGCACAGAGATTACTTGCAACGCATTCACTTTAATGTTTGTAAAATTCAATTAAATTTAAATATATTAGATACTTGAAACTCTATTTTTCAAATAAGCTTAAAAGTGTTTGTTACTTCAATTAAATGGAATTAGAGGATTATTGAAAAACGAATGAATTTAGTTAATACGAGTGAGTATAAGGTACAATTGTCAAATTCCGGCAGTTAAAAAACTTTAGAAAGAGAAATAAGGAGCATGAATTAGAACCTATTCGGACCTTAAGTGGAATTTTTTGAAATTATATGTGCATATTCATATGCATGTGAGTATTTTAAAAGAAGTTATTCTTATGTACTAGTACCTTATGCTTATGTATGTCTGAGTTTGGCGAAAGAGAATAAGAATATACAACAAAAAAAAAGGAAAATAAAAGTAAATTAGTTGTCAATAAAAAAATTGTGCAGTGATAAAATGAGGATTTGCTGTTTAAGTATTAAAGGAATTACTTTAAATTGCTAAATTGCAAAGAAACAAACAAAAAAAAGTGTAAAGGAGAAAACTAAGAAGAGTTCTAGACAAAAACGCAAATTCTTTTTTTTTTCTCCCATCTGCTGAAGGAAAAAAAATCTCTTTTCTATGATTCTATGACAGCGAAATTGAATTTGCGAAATTATTTTTATTATATTTGTTGTTTAACAGATTTGCGATTTGCATATTGATTGGTATTACTAGAGCAAGTAGACAAAAAAGACAGACTAAAAAAAAGGAAAAAATCTGCTGAGACACACATTTTCATGTACATACATATATACATAAGTTACATACATGCACACACTCTTACATGCATACATATATTGAATGAATGAAAGATTTTAACTTGTAATTTTAATCGTACAATATTGAGCCAAATTTTATTACGTATTATTATTTTTTTTTTTTTTTATTTCGTTTCTTTTCTTTAAGTATGCTATTTATTTGTTAAGCCAATATATTTATTTATTATATAGAAAACTTACGAAACTCTTTAAGCTCCTTTTAAATATGAGAGAAAGAGAGTATCACAGAGTGTATGCGTGCAGACAGTGAGAGAGCCGACATTGTGATCGAACTTTTTTCATATGAATCAATTTTTTGCATGAGATTTGGGCAGAGACGTCGTCGGCTCTCTTAATCTCATCTCAAGTTAGTTAATTGTTAGTCGTGTTGTTTTTGCGAGAATTCTTTTAGTATAAATACATAGATAAATATGAGAGAGAGATCAGATTTTTTTCTTATGAATAAATTTTTTGCATGGGAATTGGGCAGAGACGTCGTCGGCTCTCTCAATCTCATCTCAAGTTAGTTAATTGTTAGTCGTGTTGTTTTTGCGAGAATTCTTTTAGTATAAATACATAGATAAATATGAGAGAGAGATCAGATTTTTTTCTTATGAATAAATTTTTTGCATGGGAATTGGGCAGAGACGTCGTCGGCTCTCTTAATCTCATCTCAAAATAGCGAGTGATTGATTTCAAAAGAATTTACTGTTAGCAGTGTTGTTTTTGCAAGAATTCTTTAAGTACAATTACATAGATAAATATGAGAGAGAGAGAGAGAGAGAGATCAGACTTTTTTCATATGAATACATTTTTTGCATGTGATTTGAGGAGAGATGTCGTTGGCTCTCTCAATCTCATCTGCTTTACTGCTATTGTTAGTTGTGTTGTTTTTGTAAGAAATTATTTTAGTACTAATACATAGATAAATATGAGAGAGAGAGATCAGATTTTTTCATGTGAATAAATTTTTTCATATGAATAAATTTTTTGCATGTGATTTGGGCAGAGACGTAGTCCGCTCTCTGAATCTCACCTCAAATTAGCGAGTAATTGATTTTAGAGGAATTCCCTGCTATTGTTGGTAGTGTTGTTTTTGCAGCAAATTCTTTGAAAAAAAAACCATACATAAATGCGTATGAGTTGTGAAAGAGTTGTTGTTGGAAGATTTGGCTCTTTTTGTTTACTCGCTCTTTTGTTTATTTACAAATGCACATTCAAAAGTAAAATTCGTCAATTTTCGTCGCCTCATTCCCTACCACATGCTTAACGCATCTATAAAAGTTTCGCTTGAAAAAAAAAATACGAATAACGTTGCTTGAGAATAAAGAGAGAGAGATGAGAGAAATGAATTTGTTTTTGTAATTTTTTTTGTGTACATAGAGAGCCCAAATAAAAAGAAAATGAAATAATTCGTCACCTAAACCTAATGTAGAATAAATTTCATTTTGCCCGAAAAGATTCAACCTAGAATTTTCTGCTCTAAAAACATAAATCATGTAATCATTCTTCAATCATTCTTAAATATTCCAAGGCCAAAATATTGCATGCACGTGCGATAACACGTGGAGCAGCACATCAGGATGTTTGTCATTATTTTTCTTTTTTGCCAAAACCAAAACATAATTAAGTTATAAATAAACCATAAGGAAATTATTATGGATTTGCTTTATATTTTTGACTGTTATTTTCTCAGAAACACCGCAATTTGTAAAAAAAAAAACGATAATTTCTTAATTTTCTACCTACACAATTTAGAAATGACAATGAAATAATAAATGTATTTAAGTTTAAAGTTTAGAACATGATAATTAATTCTGATGCAAATTCGGGAAGTACCATCCTGTCAGCAGGTTTTGGAGTTACGCTTGTTTTAGGGTTGAGAATGGTGGAATCTAGTATAGCCCGGGCAGTGAAAATAGCACAGGTAAATCTCAGTTCCGCATTTGAGGAAACTAGAAAGGCTCCTCTCTGGGTACCGGATGATCTGATGGCTAATCCCAGCGCTAGCTCGGACACTACCATCGATTCAATATATACAGAAATAGTGCCCTGATCAGGGGTTGTTAGTGTGTCTAGAATTTTAAACACTTTCACTTTTCATATCATAAAATGCAAAAAAATTTTGTATCTTTTAAAACTTAAATCGCACAATATTTACTTAGTAGGCACATAATCTTTGCCTTGTTAAGAAAAATTTTATAAATTTTGAATACTAAATCACTTTTCAACTCATCGTAATCCTCCAACAAAGAAAATTTTTATATATTCCCCCAAGTTGATTTCTTTTCTTTGAAAAACAAAAGCGTATAGATTTTTATATTTACACACAAAATTTATTTATCCAAATTCAAAGTACAATATGCAAATTAGACAGCAAACAAACAAATTGTTTCCTAACAAGCACAAATCCAACACCAAAGAAATAAAAAAAAAAAAAATTAAAAGGTTTTCCTCAAACGAAAAAGCGTAGGTATGAAAACAAAAATCTGTTCCATGCACTTAAATGCTTTTTAAATATTCATTTCAGGTTCGTCATGCATTCATATGCCATTGTTGTTGCCTATTTTTATTTGTTTGCTTTTGTTTATCTAATAATTTTATTATGTATTCCCTTTGAAGCTGACGGTGAATCAAATCCCAAGCCAAGCCAAACCAAAATAAAACCAAACCGAACAGAAATTGGAATAACTTCATTAGAATTCTACCAAAAGCATAAACATAAATAAAATGATAAATGCAAAAAAGCTAAACTAGAAAAATTTTCCGCATGAAGTAGCTATGAATTTTGTTTGTTGTTGTTTATTTGCCTGCTATAGCATTTACCAAAATTCACTGACATAGTATTTGAGTATAAATTATGAATGACCCCCAAATGCATGAACGACTGAATAGCTGAACGACTGAATGAATGAATGAATGAGCGATTGAAATGGACGAGTGAGTGAATAAAATGAAATGAAAAGCTGTACGTTTTTAATGTAAATTAAATGCATGAAATAGATGAACAGAATCCAGCGTATGAATAAGTGAATAAATGCAAATTACACTGTACAACAAAATGGGCTTAAAAAATCCGTAGTTTTCATATGGTTTTTGTGAAGTTGTTTTTGATGCTGATCATGAATCTACAAAATTTTTTTCTTGGGTCAATTCGAATTTTTGTGATATCGATGATTTTATGCTTTTCTAAAAAATGGTAAGGTAGGGGTACATGGAAAAAAAAAATTTTTTCCGATTGTTTGTGTTTTCTACACGTTTTATGAGTTTTTACAATGTTTTCAACAAAAAAAAAAAATTACCAAAAAAAATTTTGTTTTTACCTAAATTAATTCATAAATGGAAAATTTTTTTATTTTTAGATTTTTATGTTTTCTACATGTTTTATGAGTTTTTGTAACATTTTCTACAAACGAAATTTAAAATAAAATTTTCTTAGAAAAATGTTTTCCTACGTAAATTTTTCAAAAAACTTATAAGGGAGGGAGGAGGAGAGGGAAACAGGGGAAAACAATTTTTTTAAAGCTTTTTATGTTTGCTACATGTGTTTTATAAGTTTTTACAATGTTTTCAAAAAAAAAATTTTTTCGACCTAAATTTTTCAAAAATCTCATAAGGGGAGGGTATATTGAAAAAAATTTTTGTTTTTAATTTTTTGTGTTTTCTACGCGTTTTATGAGTTTTTACAACGTTTTTAGCAAAAACAAATTTTTAAAAAATTTAGGTCGAAAAAAAAAATTTTCATTGAAATTTTTTTTGTTTTTTGTTTAAAACATTATAAAAGCTCATAAAACATATAGAAAACACAAAAATTGGAAAAAAAATTTTTTTTTCCATGTACGATCGATATCAAAAATGTTTGACCTGACCTGCAAAAATGTATGTAGATTCGTGATCAGCATTAAAAACAACTCCAGAAAAACCATATGAGAACTCAGATATTTTGTTCATGTTGTATAGTGTTATTAGTATAGATTCGCCTAAAAATATGCTATGCCACCAGGATGGAAAAAATGAAACGCACGAGCTTTCGCCATCATTATTTATTTATGTAGCTTAACGAAATGTTTTTTGCTTGCTTTAGTCTTTTTTTTTTTTTTGTTTTTGTTTTTTGCCACATAGAAAATATTTGAATTTATTTATTTATTTGTGTGTTTCTGTGAATTAAATTTACTACTACACGAAGCCGGCACATCACACAAAATGAATACGTATGCCAAAAGCACAAGCACAAATACTTAGAATGAAGAGAAGGAAAAAAATATATATTGCCTATTTTTAGGAGATGAAGTCAAATTCTAGACCGACTCTCGGCAAACAGAAAACGACTTTTGAATAATGTTTAGCAGTCATTTTCAAGCTTAAATTCTATAAATTTTCAATAATGCCAACGCACACACACACAGTCACACACACCCAAACAAAGATGAAGTACACGACGCCGCTGTAAAGGAATGGAAATACAGCAACAACAATCCAAACAGTAACATAGTTATATTTGAGTGTAGAAAAGTGGCGAGAAAAAAATGCCAAGGCCATAAAAGTAATAAATCCTTCAAGACGAACGAGAAAACCCAAAAAGCAAGCCTCAAAAACAAACCAAGCAAAAAAAAAAAAAAAAAATAGGGGGACAGGAGACAAGGAACAGGGGACAGGGTTCGGGGTGACATATTACAGTGAAATCGTGTGGCTGGCTGCTCTGGCAACTTCGCTGCCCTGCTGCATTTGAGTGAGTATTTGAGCCTGCTATTTTCGAAATGTTGCTTGAATGAAAGCGACATTTTTTGAATTATAAAACAACAACTACAACGAATTTATTTGTATTTGTATTTTCATTTATAATTTTTTTCTTTTTCCTTCCTTTTTTTTTTGTCATTTCTTTTGCGCTTCTCATTTTGGGAGGAATTTTTATGCATGATGTATGACCGACCGACAACGATGAAAATAGCAACGGCAGGCAACAGCAGCAGGAATCACCCAAAAAGTGCGTAATTCATATTGAAAAAAGCTAGGGCCGTACTCACGCCCACGCCCACGCTACTGCTGCTGCTGCTGGCCCTTTGGATAAGCGGATAAAGCACCGTTGCGTAAGAAAAGTGAAAAATATAGAAAACGCTTCCTACACGTTGTGGTTTGTAGATTTTTCTCAGGGTTTTTTCACATTCTTTCGGTACCCTTCTCTCTCTTTCCCCCCTTTCACGCACTGCATCGCTGTTGTTGCCTTGAAAGGAAAAAACAAGTATTTGACTGACATCTGCGAATAGCTACGCATAAATTATTCATCATCTTAAGAAATCCTTAGTATGTGGGGTATGCATTTGAGGTAAAAAAAAAGGTAGCTTCACTTGCTGTAAATACTTTGGCTTTTGGGCAAAAGCTGAAGATAAAAAATGTTAAAGAAAGCAACAAGCGTGTGCGCTAAAATCAAACAAGCAAGTAGCAAAAAAAAATAAAAAAAATTGTCCTCGGCTGTGGCAAGAAAGATTTTGCTGTGCTATTTTTTCTTTCATTTAAGTCATTTTTCTACCTTTAAAAAGCAAACACAAAACTCAAAACTAACACACGAATATGCTATAAACTCTTATATGTACATTAAAAGTATGCAAGTGTGTGTGTGTGTGTGTATGTGTGTTCGTGTAAAAGAGAAAAGGGTCACATCACTTTATCTTCAGCTTAACGTCAGGGTAATTTAATAAAGAAGCAAACCCTTGTACGTGCACGCATTTGCCGCATTTGCGTGTGTGTGCGTGCGTGCAGATATTTTTTTTGGTAGATGCCATACTTTTTTTTGCTTTTTCTTCATCTTTGTCTTCCTTGTTGGCGTCAGCCACTTGACAAATGATTTTAATTTCAAAACAAACAAAACAGACAGCAACAATTTTGTTAACTGCATAAATAAAAGTGCGCCACCTCAGGGCAAGGAAAATTTATTTAATTTTCTAGTTAATTATTTTTGAAAAAATAAATTTCTTGCGGCACCTCAAAGCATCATGCAATAATACCATGAATCAGTGTCAAGCCTATAAATAAAACCTTCCTACCGTTTCACCTGCTGCACACATATCACACATGCATACATATTACGATATACACGTATGCATGTGTGCGCAGTTTAGTGTTTGTGGGTGTAGGTGTGAATATACGAGTTAGTTATATATGTACATGCATAATAAGATTACTATGTATTATTAGCAGTTTCTGCTGGTACTCATTTTTTATACTCTCTGCCTGAACTCTCGTTGAGTTCTCATTTTTTGTTTTTTTTTTTTCGTAAGCTCTCGTTGTGTTCTCATTTTTATTCTCACTGCTTAAGCTCTCGTTCGGTTCTCATTTTCTATTTTCTACCTTACTCACGCTGAATTCTCATTTTTCGTTAGCTGCTTAAGCTCTCGTTCGGTTTTTATTTTCTGCCTAAGCTCTCGCTGAGTTCTCATTTTTTGTTTTCATCAGTAGCTTTCGTTGTGTTCAGACTATCACGGTCACATCATGGGCATGACTTTTTGTTGCTTCAATATAAAACGAAAGTTTGAAAGAAAGAAAGAGAGAGAGAGCAGGAGAGTAACATATGACCATCACGGTCACCAAATGATTTGCCTTTAAGCTCTCGTTGAGTTCTCATTTTTTATTTGGTGCCTAAGCTTTCGTTGAGTTCTCATTTTTATTCTCACTGCTAAAGCTCTCTCTCTTTGAGTTCTCATTTTTCTTTCTTTGACTAAGCTTTCGTTGAGTTCTCATTTCTATTCTCACTGCTAAAGCTCTCTCTTTGAGTTCTCATTTTTCTTTCTTTGACTAAGCTCTCCTTGTCTTCTCATTTTTATTCTCACTCATTAAGCTCTCGTTGAGTTGAACTTCGAATTTGGGCTACGTGACTAAACGATTGTAATTACTAATGCTTGCAAGCTAGAGATTCAGGTTCCCTATTTCAATTCAGTGTAGAAAATAAATCAGTTTCAGGCCTACTCTTAAAATCACAAAAGTTAAAGTTTTTGTTAAAAAAAAAATTAATATTTTTAATAAAAATCCAAAGTTTTATCATTTAATTTTCTGTTCGCATGCATGTGTGTGTAATCATTTTGATATTTTATCACTTTTAAATTCAAATCAACAGCAGCAGCCGAAAAAGTAAATCACTTGAACACTTTTTTGTTTTGCAATTCACATGATACATTAAAAGCATCAGGCAGGCAGACAAACAGACAGCCAAACCGACAGGCCAACATACAGATAGGCACACACACACACACACACCATCACAAACACCCAGATTTCCAAACCAAAATGCGAAAGAAATGATGACAAAATGTTAACGTTCATTTTGTCTGATGTTGACGCTGATTTAAGCCTTTGTTGATGGCATAAAAAAAAGAGAAACAAGCAAACAATCGGAAAAACTTTCAAAACAAAACCAACGAGCAGCAACGAGCAACAAAAATTTGCAAAAGAAATCAACAGTTTGCGACATAATGTTATTGTTGTTGTTGTTATTGCTGTTGCCTGCGCCTTTCGCCAAAGTGCGAAAAATATTTTTGACATTTGCCAGATTAAAAACGTGTCAGCGTCCATTTTTATGCGATTCATTCACTGCTGAGTCGCGCTTCTTTTTTTTTTGTTTTTTTTTTTTTTTTGTTGCGCGTGATAAAATTGAAAAATGTGGGATGCAAAAGTGACACGTGTGCGTCAACTAAAGGAGAGAGAGAGAGAGAGAAAATAAATACGGTTTACAAAAATAAAGAGTTTATTATAAATATGTAGGTATTTTAATTTTCCCCCAATCTTGCAGCTCTCTAATTCTGGTTCAAACACTGCAGTGACTATAAATTTTCGCGCCCACTTAAAGTAGTTCCAACATAACCTCACTACATACATTCTCATGTTCATGTTTCATGTGTTGCTGCGACTTTATATGAAACGCACACAAGAATCCCGCAAGCGTATTTCTTTCTTTGAAAATGCTTATCTAAGCGTTTGCTCGTCGCACTTGTAGCTGCTTCATGCTTCATAAGTATGCAATGTGAGTTTCTTTTCGTACATGAGCATGTGAAATGTGTACAAAAATAAACTTACGTTTTTTTCCCCTTCAACTAACAAGATACGACAAATATGTATATAAGTGTGTGTGTGTGTGTGTGAGTGTGTATGTTGTTGTTGCAAAGACACATGACATTTACGAAAAGAAATTACAAATTGAAGCTCACAGAAATAAAACTGACGTGTGAGTTCAATTACCTTTGGGTTTTCGGTTCGAGATAAAATACTAAAAATGATTTTACTAATGGAATGAAATTTGAAATTCTTAAACATAAGTAAAGAAATATTAAATCAATATTTGATATTGATACTTTGATACTCAAAGGATTTTTTTTTTTTTTTTTTTTTCACATTTTTTCTAGAACATTTTTGAAACGTTTGTAATACATATCATAAACTGTGAAATGTTGAAGGTTTTCATTTTAAAAGAGAATTTATTATTATTTTTTTTTAGGTTTCTATTGCTTACTTTTAGGCATAAAAATTAAAATTGATGCCTACAAGTATGCAATCATATCAGTTTTAATAAGTAATCTTTTATGCCTAGTTTCTCTTTACACCAATTAGGTCGGTTCGCTTACTTTGCTGGTAAAAATTTATTAGTAACAAAAGTCATGCCTCATAACGACATTGCCAAAGTCCTAAAAATTATCAAATTTTCAGTGACTTTTGAGTTTAAAAAGTATAATGACTCTTTATCTTTCGAAAAAAAAGTCCAGCAGTAATAGAAAACAAGGATTTGATTCGCAGATTAGCAAACAAAAATGTGTTGAACTATTTGAAACGGAATCCTGGACTTTCAGTAAAAGAGAATCGCCAAAAAAAAAGTGCAAATGTCAACTTCGTGTGCACAAAAAGTACGGTGTTGTAATGGACGACGAGTCTTAGCTGAAACCGGACTTTAAACAAATTTAATTACGCCAAATAAACACTGCTTTAATTTTTATAAATATTTTTGAAATTGAACAATAAGTATATGTTTTATAACGTTATAAATGCAACCAGTTTTTTTCGTGCACACACTTTATCATAGAGAGAAAACAATTTACTGTCCCATTTCGCTGTCTCTTACTATTTTTTTTTACATACACGAACAGATTTCCAGTAAAAAACAATTTTGTCTTTTTCGCTTCTCATCTCTCTTCTTTGACTATGCCAAGCAACAATACTTTGGTATGCTTTGTTGGTACATATTGGCGACAGTTAACTTTAATGTCAACTTTGTTGTTGTCTAACGTATGAATTTATAATAACAAAACTTATATGTATTGGTATAAGAAATTTTTAGGCACCCCTGCATTAGTTGTTAAATGACCTCGCTTTCGTCTCCCCTCCTTCGTGCAAAAACACAATCGAGAGAACAACAACGAAGAAAACCAACTTGCTCTTTTCATCTCTTTTTCTCTTTTCAACTAATACACTTTCAAATGCATTTACCACTTGCATAAAAAGTGAGTATTCCTCAAAACTACTACAAACTACACTACAAAAGAGAGTAATAAACTAGGCTTTGATAGATCCATTCTCTTTTCGAATAAAAAAAACAACAATAACAAATACAATCGTCTAACGAATAACAACGAAAGAGAAACTTATACAAAAACAACGCAACTAATAATAACAGTAAATTTCTCTTGATGTAATCAACTCGGTAAGTTGAAATTTTTTTCGATTTGTTAATTTAGTTTGTCTTCCGCAAAAAAAAAAAAAAAAAATAAGTGTTCATAAAATAAAAGGAAAATAATAAATTTCATTGAATTAAATAATTCTTGCATTAAAAAGATTTAAAAGTGAAGAAAATAGTAAAGCGGTGGAAAATATTGAAAATATATCGCTCATTTACCAAAAGACTGTCATAAGTCAAAAAACACGATTTTTGAGCTAATAATGCAGAATTATTCATTATGTCACGCTTCATATTGTGTAAAAATTTCATATTAATATCTTGTATACTCAGCGCGTGAGAACTATAAGATTTCTTCTTTTTTCTGCAAAGTGGGAGTCAATTGAAAACTTCAAACGCGTTTTCTGCAAAATCGCATTTTTTGAGTTAGGACAGTCTTTTAGTAAATGAGCGATATATAGTGGAAGTTCAAGTAAAAATATGATAGAAGAAAAAAATTCAACGCTATCAAAACACATATGTATAATTTGCATATTTTTATATTTAATTATATATTTTTTATTTAATAAAAAAAATAATATTTAAAAATTTATATAATTGATATCGTCGCTGATACTGGAACAAGGTTAGTTAAATTTAATTTGAGTATAAATATTTCGTACTGACATCAAATTGTCTGCTCTTAAACGGTGAGATTTGCCTCATGCAACTTTAAAAAATGTACTAAAGCGGAGAGGTTTTGTACACATTTTCAAGTTGCATGAGACAAATTTCACCGTTTAAGAGCAGACTTACAGCAAAGTATAATTCATATTAATAATAAAATGAAATTCGAGTAGCAGTATCAAAGACGATTTTTGAAATGAAACTTCTTTAGCGGGGCTGTGAATTGAAAATTATTAAACTGAAAAATGTAACTAAAACGAGCTTTTTCATTACACTCACATGAAACTAATAAGAAACGATGCTATGTTGTTGTTAGTGTTTAGCGAGCGAGGCCATATGGGGATCGGCTACATACAATCAAGCAGAGAGTCACAGTTTTATCTCATGCGATTTAGTGAGAGAGCCCACACAGACGAATCTCTTTCTGTCTATCTCTCTCTCTCTCTGATTGCATATACCTGAGCTTTCCTTTCATGTACTATATATGTATATGTGTATACTGCATCGTGTTTGTGCCGATAAGTGTAGAGAGTACCAACAGAAAAAAAGCTTTAGAAAATAGAAAGAGGAAGAGTGCAAAAACTTCAAAAACAACGATCAAGTAAAAAATTGCGTTTTTGTTGCATTCATACGAAACCAGTAAGAAACGAAGTTATGTAGTTGTTATACAATCAAGCAGAGAGTAGACTTCTCGCAGTTTTCTCTCATGTGCTTGATTGCATATGGCTGAACTTTCCCTCTCTTGTGTTCGGCAAAAACTTCAACTGAATTTGTTGTAAATGTTTTCTGATAACTTTCTAATAAACAACAAAGTTTCTCTTGTGCTTTGAGTGCCCGCAGATACATAACTTTTTTTTTTTACTCAAAGCAATAATTCCACTCAATACAATAATAATTTAACAAAGAGGAGAGAGGAATGGAAGAGGAAATGGAATTCCCTCAATTGCTCATTTTAAAAATCAAATCGAGAAAGAGACAGAGAGAGAGGACGAGAGTGCTGCTCGTTTGTATTCATTTAGCTTTTGGGGGCTAAAAATACATTTTAAAAACATTTTAAGGTTCTTTTTTTTATTAAATTTTATTTGAAAATTTTAAAATTCAATTCAAATACATAAATTCAAGGCGAAATTTTCAATGCATTCAAATAAAGATGTATGTTGTAACTATTATAAAGTCTATGCTCGTAAATCATTAAAATTAAAATGTTTGTATGTACACGTGCACACATAGTTATTCTCGTATATTTACAAGAGAAATGATTGATTATTTTCAATGAATTACATGACAGTTTGCAATGATTTCACAAGCGAGAGCAAAAAATAATAAAAAAAAAAAACACACACACTATATCGATTAGTATTGAAAGCAATAATGTTACACATTTTCCTATAACGGTCTATTTGTCAATCTGTCGATCTCTCGGTCTGTGTTTGTCTGTCTGCAAACTAACGATAAATATTTAAAGCAAATAATGAGTGATGAATATGGAAAATTATTTTTGTAAACCAATGATGATTTACAATAAAGGTCAATATCAATTAAATCCCAACTGATTACACTGAATGAATTGACATTAAAATTAAAAGAAATGAAAACAATATTACAGAGGTTATTTAAATATATGGCCAGTGCCCAAAGAGCGTATGAATAAAATATTTTTTATTTTTTATTTAATTTTGTGTCACATTAAAAAAATAAATCAAAGTGACATTTAAATTTATTAATTTTAAATTTGCTTTTACACTGTGCGGCTACTTATAGCTGCCATAACTACAGTTTTCAGTATATTGACATATCAAAAATGAAAAGTTTATAGAAGATTGAATGAATAAAATATAAAATGAAAAAAATTTATGCAAATAACTTGACGAAAAAATATAAAGTTAATGTTATTTTTAGGCATAGCAAGCACAGCTTGCCGCTAGACTTTACTTAGCATGCCTCAATAAATCGGCATTAAGTTGAACACACACACACACGCATACTCACATAAAAGCACACACATTAGCAAATATTTATATGTGAATATACAAGAAGATAATTGGACTGAAAATCCCAGACGCTGTCACTTTTATAGCGTTTTAATGAAATGACAAAACAAAATCGAACAAATTGCCATTAACACGCAAGCACACATGCCCCAGCTTAACACACAGTATGTGTGACACTTTATTTGGTAGCATTACAATAAAAAAAATTACAGGAAAAAAAAAGGAAAAGAATTTCTTAAGCAATTCTGCTGCTGCAACACACACACACACATTCATATGTGTATATGTAATAATAGGAAATATCGACTAATGGTAGAATTTCTATTGCTTGCGTGTGCATGAATGTGTGTGTGTGTGTGTCTGAGTGTGGAAATTTTTGAAGCAATTTACGTTTTTACACGACAAAAAGCATTTTTGCTTGCAGCAGAATATAAGAAACTGCCAACTCATCTTAAAGGCGCAATTGACAATGGCACACTAAACACATACACACACACACACAGTCAAAAATTTAGAAAACGAGGAAGAATAAAAAAAATTGAAAGCAACATTGGCAATGACAAAGCAACAACAGAAACCGCAACAACAATAGCGACACATACATAAATACACACACGCAAGCAAGCTCAAGCTCAAAATGAGTTTGGAATATGACAATTGCCGCTGATGACACAAAAAAAAAAAAAATACAAAAAAAAATAAAACAACAACAAAAGCCAAGAAGAAAGTACACACAAGTAAAATGACAAGCGAAACAATACAACAGAAAAAATTAAATGCATGCACGCTCAAACACACACACACACACTCATATGTGCCCAGTTGCATATATAATGAGTAGTTCTCAAAAGAGAAATGATTTCAATACTCCAAAGAGAGCACTGAATGAGACTTCGATAAATTCGTTCTCTTTTCGAAACTGTGAAACAACAATAACAAATATATAATCATTTAACGAACAACAATAAAAGAGAAAGCTTTTACAAAAACAACGCAACTAATAATAACAGTAAGTTTCTCTTGATGCTGACTACTCAGTGAGTTGAGATTTTTTTCGATTTGTGAAATTAGTTTTTGACTTCGTGTATCGGAGTGTAAAATGCAAAAAAAAAAAAAAAATAAAATAAAAATAAAAAATTATAAATTATAAATTTCATTAAATTAAATAATTATCAAATCAAAAAGTTTTTAGAATTAATAAAAATATTTATTCAAAATAGTGAACCAACGGAAAATATTGAAAATATATAGGGGAGTGGCGTCATGATCGGGGCGCTGTCAGGGTCAGGACAGTGTCATTTTCACCGTTATATCTCACTGGCATCCGTTAATATACAGTATTGTTTGTTATGACGAAAGCATGTCATTTCGAGTTGAGAGCGTGGAGTGTATATAAGTGTTTCGTGATTGCGTGTTAAAAAAAGTAAAAAAAACTTTTCAAAAGTGCCAAAAAAAGTGGATTAATTTTAAGAAAATAACATGCAAACATCTAAGTATGTTAACTTAACTTGTTCGATAAGGTTTAAGAAGTGGAAATAGTTTGTAGCATTTCATGGTTATTGCATCACGCGAATATGCTGTAAATGATGAGACGCTAAATGACGTGTGTTGTCGGGGTCAGAGTAGTGGTTGTAATCGGGTTCGGAACATCGATAATTTTATTGTAGTGATGCTTTTTGTCTCTGGAAATACATTTTTCTTTTCACTCGTGCGTGTTTTTCGTGTCATTTTATCAGATCCATTACTCTTTTTGGAGACTAAAACCTAGGACAGTCAAAAATGGGCACAAAATGCAAGGGCTCTGGAGCAATATAGAATAAACCATTGATCGTTTTGGAATACTCGATCATCCTAAGTCCAACTGGGTGTGTTACACGCGTGTGCAGATAAATATGTGTGTATGTGTGTACATGTGAAGGCATGTGACAATATAAGTAAAAACCATTAAGTCTCACATACGTACACATACACACACTCACACACATACACCACTTGTAAATATTCTTAAAGATGTGTGCCAAGGCAAATTCCCCAAAGCATCAATTTTATTTTCGGCTTTTACGTTTATAAAAATTACTTCTTCTTCTTCTCCTTCGTCATCATCGTTATCGTTGTTGTTGTTGTTTTCGCTGCCGCTGTTGTCTTCGTCATTCAACACAAATGTATGTGCGTGTGTGTGTGTGTTTAAATTTTCTTGATGTCTTTTGCACGCTACAGTCGACCTATTTGCTCAAATACATATGTATTTAAGTATGTATAGAATTGCAATTGTTTGTATGTATATATGTATATGTGTGTATGCATGTGTATGTATTATCTACCTATAAACATTAGCTGTAAAAGCCTTTTCTCTTTCTCATTTCTCTAGCTCTTCATCTCTCTTTGTCTCGCTCTCTCTTTCTCTTTATATTTGTGCAATAGCAGCAATTCCCAAATGATTTTTTATTATTTGTTGTACGTGTGGTTGTTGCATAATGCTTTTGCTCGTTCACTCGTTCGCTTTTTCATTTATATATTCGTTCGTATCAACCGAAATTCAACTACAACTTGTTAGTATTTGCATTATTTTAATACATTTTCTTAACTTAAACATTTGTGCACAAAACAAAAACCAAACCAAAAAAAAAAAAAAAAGGAAAGGTAAACGAGCTGAGTGGTTGTTGGTGGATGAGTGTTGATAAGGGTGTAGGAGTAAGCGTATGAAGCGATAGCAACAACCCCCACCAGCCACAACCACAACATATTCTTATACTCTTATGAAGAAACATCATTTTTATACTAAAGGTTTGATGTTTTATTTGAATTTTAGTAAGTATCTTTAGCGCCTTGAGGGAAAACTGTAGAGTACCTACTCTCGTGCATATTATTATAAAACTCGTGGTTTTGCGGTCGTTTTTCTTACTTTTTGTTGATTTATTTTCTGTTTCTGTTTTCTTTTTGTTGCTTTGTGTATGAAAGTATGAAAATAAAATGCATACATATTTGCTCAGATATTTGTTCAGGGGTTTCTTATCCTTCCTCTCTCTCTCTCTCTGTCTCCTTGCCTTCCTCATATCTTTCTATTTCTTTCTTTTTGTTATGAGAAATACTTAAAATATTTGCACATATTAAAATTAATTGTAACTCCAGGGTATTTGTTTGATTTTTAAGTAATTAATTTATATTTAAAAGGAATGTTCTAATGGAATTAAAGAGCGTGGCGTAATTAATTTGCGCGCTGCTGTGGCTGCTTATTTTTTGAATTGAATTTGTGTTGATACGCAACAAAAGTTGCACTTAACTCAATTAAAAATTAATTTTAAAATCCGTCCAAAAGCGAATTTTCTTTCTATGTGTTCGTGTGGAAATTCTTTTTCTTCTTAATTTTTGCACTTTAGGGCATGATATTTGCTCTCTTTTGAGTTGTGCGTGAGTAATTTTTTACATGAACTCCATGAAATGGTATAAACACATAGAGGGCGTCAGGCTTGCAGCTTGCATCTGTCAAAAATTTGAATACACACGCACGTTTTAATGAAACTGCAAAATTTGGCAACTACACAACTGCATAACTACATAACTACATTTGCAGTTGCAGTCGTACTATTTCTAATTTGACAGTAACAAAATGGAAAAAGAAAGAGAGAAGTGAGAGCAGAAATACATAACAGAAGTAGAAGAAGAATGAAGAAAAAAAAATTGATTTTGTTTTGAAATTCAACAGATGTTGTTGCTGTTGCAGTCGTCGATTAATTTCATTCTCTCTCGACTACCGACTCCAATTGAGAGTGTTTACAGTTTCAATAATGCAGTCGCAAGCCTGTAATTTTCTATGTGTTTATAACAGAGAACATAGAGCAATAAAAATTCCCTCTTACTCTTTTGAGTGCTCTTTCATGTGAGCTTATCATTTCAAAAATTTGTTAGTGTAAATCATAGAGTAAACAAATCAACATTTTTTTTCTATTACAAACTACTCTAATGTTTGACTCCCCCATTTGTGGGTGTGTTGAGTCTTTCAAAAAACCGCTCATCGGATTAATGCTCTCATTTAATTTTCATCTCTTTGAGTTTTTTTTATGTTAAATTTTTTTTGAGTTTCTTTTCATTTGATGAGAAAATTAAATCGCCCATTTTGTTCATTTCACATGATATGCAGTGATGATAATTTGTATTTGAACTAGCATTACAACAGATTTTTTTAAATAAGCACATATGAAAAATATATTAAAAAGAAAAAAAAAATAATAATAAAAATATAGAATTAAAAAAAGTTTTTAATAAAAGTGAAAAACTTCTTTGAATCCAATAATAAAAGTCAAAGCTCGTAAAGAGATAAAATAAAAAAATAGTAGAGAAGAAATAAATGAGAGTGAGTGAGAATAATATACAAAGAGCTTTTCAATAGTTACGTCGTGAGTAAAGAGTAAACAGTGCCGTTATCAAAATGAATTATCATTACAAAAACTTTTGTGTGAGAAATATGAACTTTAACTTTTTAACTTAGACAACGCATTCTGTGAGTAAAAAAGGACGAATGAGTACAATTCACTCAAAACATTTAACGAAATAGCGCTCGTTCATTTTTTTTTATTCAAAAACGGCGAAACAAAATGAGTCGCTCTTTAAGTGAATAATATGGACGAGGAGGAGGAGTGTAATATTTCTTCTCAATACAGAGTTTTTGCGAACTCTGAGTTAAGCATCTTGTGAGAACGACAGAAGTAATAAGCTGTTTGATTTTAAGCAATTTATTACATTTTATTGTCTCTGACGACTTCTCTGACTACTTCCGATTGCTTTCTATGCCCATTAGCTTCCTTTAACTTCCTCCAAATGCTTTGAGTGCCGAAACAAGAACAGCGATTCTCCAGGTCTGGCTCTCCATAACTCATATAGGTACTCGAATAATGTCGTTTTAGATTCGGTCACCTCCTTTAAGTTGATACCGCTGCAAGCAGTAGAGTATTCAGAGATTGCCTAACTTTTTGTTCCTTTAAATCAGCGTAGGCCAAAGACTTGAACGCACGCAAGCAAATGAGGTCGAAGAAATTTCACATGTACAGAGCTCATTTTCACAGAAAGAGTGCTCAATCGATCATTGTGTATGTATAGGTGGCCACCGCTGCTTTAAATTCATTTTTGTTGTTTTTTTTTTTGTTATGAGAAACTACTAGTGAAGCTAATGCTGTGAAATGAAAATTTTGTAATGGCTACCGTATTTTCGTTACACTAATAAGAAACGAAGTTATGTATGCAGTTGTTAGTGTTTAGCGAACGAGAGCACATGGGGATCGGGTACATACAGTCAAGCAGAGAGTCGACTTCTCGTAGTTTTATCTTATATGCTTTAGTGAGAGATTCGACATAGACGCCTCTCTCTCTCTCTCTCACTCTCTATGTCTAATTACATATAACTGAACTTTACACTTATGTGTTATATAGTGTTCTACGTCGGGTTTGTGTCGATAAATGTAGAGAGTAACAACAACAAAAAAAGCTTTAGAAAATAGAGAGAAGAAGACCGCAAAAACTTCAACAGAAGGTGTTAATGAATTTCGTGCTCTTCAAAAAGCATTGAGAAAGTAGTATGGAAAAAATTCTGAATGCGACATTAAACACGGTGGAAATGAATATAAAATACGTAAGGGCGTTTCACTTTTTTAGTGTGTAGAGGCTGCAAATTTTAGTTTTTTGATTTTCATAGCCAAGGAAAGTGTTTTAACCCCAAACACCCCCTTTGCCCCGCACCTGCCCTGCCTGGATTCGCTAGTGACTGCAAGTATAGGAGCTTTAGGTTTTTACCAATTTTGCATTGAAATTCTCTTGTTAATTAATTGACAAAAGAAAGTGTGAATCAGAGAATTATTGACAAAAAGTTTGATAAATACCTACAGCAGCTCAGCAAAGAAGCACACCACTTTCCTGATTACATGTTCCAAAAAACAACAAACAAAAGCAAAAAACATTTCACGTGGCACACGTACATCAGTAAGGAGTACAAGAAAATTAACGCACGACTTTAGATGGTGTAACTCGCTGTGGGAGTAACTGTTGGCAAAGCAAAAAAGCAAACACGAGAAGCAACCCACAACAACAATGCAATAGCAGCAACGCTGTTGTCGCAAACAACAGCAGAAGTTGCCACTAGCAACAGGAGCAACAGCAGCAACAGTAACAACAATATCAACACGAGAAACCGTAGAAAAAAGGGTAGCGCCACATTTTAAATGCGACATATGATCATGCCACGTAAGCCACATGTGTATCCAGTTACACACACACATACACGCCCATTCACACAACACACATGTATATGTAGAATATAAACCGAATCTCTTAACGCTATAGTCCTAAAGCGTGGCGTGGCGTGTACTTGTATTTTCATGTGTATAGCCAGCCAGTGTAAATTAGAAGTTGCTCCTCAGATGAACTCGTTTGTTTTTAATTAAGTTATTTACACTGAAGCACAAAGTTATTATTACTTTACTTTCCTATGTTTGAGTGTGTGTGTGTGTGTTTGTGTATATTTGATGACTTTATGTTTATAAAAGATATAGAGTATACGCCACGTATGCTGTCGTCCTGTGGCTACACACATTACTCGTAGCGTATGATGCTATTGATGCTAGTGTGTGTGGGAAGGGGGAGAGAGGCGGGGGAGCTTATATTACAAATAGTGTGTGTGAACGCGTGCATGCAGTCATTCGTATGTGTCAATTTGAGTGTGTAAGTGTGTGTGTGTGTTTGGCATTTGCTGTTTACTTATTTTGGTTTGCTAATTAATAAAAACACATGCAAAAAGAAAGAAACAAAACGTAAGCATCATTGCATTTTATAGTAAATAGAGAAAATTAATGTCATAACAAGAAGAAGAAGTGAACATGATGAATATGTTCTTTGATGCAATATCAATGCTAATTGCGAAATATAATTTTTTTTAAGTGAAACTTTTATGGATGCTTCAGGTAATGTGCAAAAGCACAAACTGTTTGGATCTGCTTATGTAAACCAACGAAAGAGCAAGTAAACAAAAAACTCAATTTTCAGTCAGGAATAATACGAGGAGCACTCTCTCTCTCTCTCTCTCTCTCTCAAGTTTATGTATTTGTAATAAACGAATGTTTTGCAAAAACAACGCAACTAACAGCGACTGAAGTCAATCTGAAGTCAATCACTCGTTAATTTGAGAAGAGATTGAGAGAGCTAACATCTCTGCCCAATTCCCATGTAAAAAAATTTGTTCATATGAACAAAGTATAATGACGATATCGACTCTCTCACTGCCGGTTTATACACTCTTTGATACTCTCTATCTCTCATATTGAAAAGGAACTAAAAGAATTTCGTAAGTCTGCTTTTACACATTCACAAATGGTGTCCGATTTTTCTCACTGATTTTTACATATTCTCTTTTGTCATCTTGTTTAATCGGCGACTGCTTAGTTACACTAATAAATGTAGAGATTAATTACAAATAGAGAGCACGGGACATGATACTGAGAGAGCCGACGCCAACGCCAATGTCAACGTCGACGTGGACGCCTCTGCTCATTTGCTCATAGTCCGATTCCCATACGTTCATATGAAAAAAACTCGACGACCGATATTGGCTCTCTCAGTGCCGAGTCATGTGGTCTATGATTACAACAACCACATGGCCTCATCCGCTTGCTTTGACCAACTAGACTCTTATATTAAAAATAGCAATAACAATGTTATAATTTATTACAACAACCATATGACATTTACAGCACAAGCATAAATTTTATGAAGGAGAGAGACGGAGAGAGAAGTTTTTGATAATTTTGCACTCAAATTAAAAGAGAAAATAAGAAACGTCAAGGAACCAAGACTCACAAAAACTAACAAAAATCTTAAAATTCCTACATTTATCTTTGCATACTCGTATTATTTGTATTTTTGTATGTCAGGGTTTTATTATAAAGATGTGACATATCTGAATTACATTTCCTAAACCAAAAGTGGTGTCAAAATGTATCTATGCCATAAATAGAAACTTACATATACATACATATATATCCATACATATGCTATTAGCTTGCAACCATTTACAATGGCAATAATTTAAACAGCAACTATGCCACAGGTTGTAATGAATGTCAAATATGAATAATTATGGCATAAAGTCAGTATAAAATAAACATTAACACAAAAACAAAACCAGCCATAAGCAAAGCAGTAGCAAGCAGCAATAAAAACAAAGTAAAAATAAAATAAAAGCTACACCAAAAAAAAGTAAACAAAACTAAAACGGGAAACAACAACAGAAATATGTATGAATACCAAAAATGTTCATAAGACAATAAACAAAAAAAAACAAACAAAAAAACAAAAAATAAAACAAACTGTCATAATAATAATAAACAAAACGAAGAAGCTACTACAAACTATTCGTACTACAATATTTATACATACATCTGAATGTATGTATGTATGTATGTATGTATGTATGTATGTATGTATGCATGTATGTATATTTGTGTGAATTTGTATATATTTATTTGTTTTTGTATGCAACAAGACAACAACGTAATTATGCCTTGCAACTTTAATGACATGACAAAAAGTCATTATCGCAAAGGTTAATTGCAGTTGGCAAAAACAAAACCAAAAAAAAAAAGCAACACAAAAAAAGCATGAAAAATGTCAAAATATTGCTTGAGGAAGGGGGCAGGGAAGGCGGGGGTTAGAGATAAGATAAAGCGACAAGAATAGCAAGTGGAAGAATAATGCACACTTTCTTCATATACTAAACGCACTAAAAAAATTTATAAATGGAACATGTAGGAATAAAGATAATATTTTAGATTTATTTTTTTTTTAAGGCCATGGTTGGTAAATGCGAGATTCATAAAAGCACAAACCAATGCCAGCAAGGAAAATTTGAAGCGTTAAGGTTAAAATAAATATTAATGTAATATTTTCGTTTCACATAAACAAAATAAAAAATAATAAAAAATAAAAAATAAACAGTCGAGTGAAAATGAAATTGCAGCAATATGAATTACACTGTTTCAATTTTAATTACATTCGAAGCTGAAATTCAGAACATGGCTGTATGTGTTTGCAGGCACTCACAGTAGAAGTGAAATATATTAGAAAACATATACATATAGCAAATTCTGTTGAAGGTTTTTGCAGTCTTCTTTTCTCTTATTTTTGTTGTTGCTTTTCTTTTGTTGATACTCTCTACACTTAATGGGACAAACACAACGTAGGACACCTCCTATATACATATATAATACAAAGAAAGCTCAGTTATATGCTATTAGAGAGTGAGAGAGAGATTCGTCTGTGTCTCTCTCACTAAAGCACATGACATAAAACTGAGAGAAGTCGAAGTCTCTGCTTGATTGTATGCAGCCGAATAAAAACTGCAAAGCTTCGTCTCCTAGTGGTTTCGTATGAGTGCAAAACGAAAATGCGATTTTTCACATGATCGTTGTTGTTTTTGAAGCTTTTGCATTCATCCTCTTTATATTTTCTAAAGCTTTTTTCCTATTGATACTCCCTACACTTATCGGCACAAACACAACGTAGTACACGTATATATATATTCAATACAAGGAAAGCTCAGCTGTATGCAATCAGAGAGAGAGAAAGAGAGATTCGTCTGTGTGGGCTCTCTCACTAAAGC
The DNA here is from genome assembly GCA_963691655.1 of Toxonevra muliebris. Lineage (NCBI taxonomy): Eukaryota > Metazoa > Arthropoda > Insecta > Diptera > Pallopteridae > Toxonevra > Toxonevra muliebris. Next base: position 71,858,288 of record OY829329.1, read on the forward strand.
ACATGACAAAAAATTGCGAGAAGTAAAAGTCTCTGCTTGATTGTGTGTAGCCGATCCCCATATGACCTCGTTAGCTAAACACTAACAAATGCATGCATAACTTCGTTTCTTATTTGTTTCGTAGGAATGGAACGAAAATGCGATTCGCGTTGCAAAATTTTCAATTCACATCCATTCTAAAGAAGTTTCACTTCAAAAACTTGAAGCCTTGATAAGTTTCATGCTCAATTATTTCAGCATTTGTAACCAAAAAAAATCTTAAAAATAAATTGAAAATATTTTAATAATAAATTTTCTCAGCATAGCTGAAATGCATTTTTAACTTTCAAAGTTTTCTTGGTATTTAATTTTAAAGAAAATAAACACAGAAGCACATACATACATACACACATTTAGACTACTTACACACATAGTATGTAAGTATGTATGTATGCACTTGTATAAACAAATCAAAAGAGGAAAGAATAATACAATTTTCTGCTACATTTCTGCTGTTCTCATTGTCCTGACAACTTGCAGCAAAATACAAATAAAAACTCTTTTAATTTTTTCATATTTCTTTTTTCTTTCATTAATTAATGCAGAAAAGAAATTGACATTCTGATGTCACATAAATAAGTCACTCGCTCATTTGCAATAAATTAAGATTTATTATTATTTTTATTATATAAAATGAATGCAGCCAACAAGAAGAAAGTGTGAAATGTGAAAAAATAAAGGCATAGCAAAAATATCAGCAATGGCAGCAACTGTCGCAACGATAAATGATAAATGCGCGCGATATTTTTAACTCTCTTGGTTTTTTTTTCTTTCCAACTCAACAAAAAAAATAAAAAAAATTATGTAGTTGCTGTTAAAGTGTGTGCTGTAGAGCTACTGTGTCAACAATGACATTACTGACATAATTACTAAAGACAGCAGCAGCAGCAACACAGCAACAGTAAAGCAAAAACAAGAGCAATAAGAGGAAGGAAACATAAGGATTCATTCCACAAATAGACTTTGTTGCATACATGAGTGTGATTACGCACTTTACAGTAGCGCATACGAGTACAATTTGCGTGAGTATGCAAAAGCGTTAAATGGAAATACCGCAATGTTATCGCTCGCTATCGGCCAATGTGCAGCAATAGCTATAGTAGCCAGGAAGCAACAGTAGCCAGAGCAAGCAATACCAGTAACTTTTTTTTTTTTTTTTTTGCAATGCATCCGTATTTTGTTGTAGTTGTTGTAGCTGTTAGTGTTGCAAAAAGAAATTATTGTTGACACTTAAAGTGAAGAGGAAATTGTGCGGAAATGTAAAATGCACTTGAGTAAATGAGAAGCAGAAATAAATTGAATATGTACAAGTAATTGCGGGGGAGTACAGAGGGGAAAATGCGAGGAAGTTGTATTCGGTTTACTTCTTCCTGGTCATGCTTACATACGTTACGGTTTTTTGTGTTTGTTTTTGGTATTTAAATTAAAATTTCCTTTAGAAATTTCGTTTCGCTCGTGTAGTAAATTTCTGTTACGGAATTATGTTTGTATGTCAAAACAAATTAAAAGCAATTTTATGCATTTAAAATACTAAAATGTTGTTATTTGCCATTTTCACTTCAAATACACACAAACACACACACATAGATGCTTACAAATTCAAACAAGCACCCGAGCAAGCACACATAATAAAAAGGAAACAGACATTTGTAATATTTATACACACACCACAAAAATGAGTTTTACAATTTGTTTTTTTTTTTTTTTTTTCTTTTTCACAAATAAAAAATGGCACGCAGACAAACAAACAAAAAGCATAAAAATTACTCATACACAAACGGTGTTATACATAATAAAAAAGTGAAAAAGAAAGAGTGAGAATACGGGAAAAAAATGTTTTCCAAAAGAAAACATGTTTACGTAGGAATGTATTTATGTGTGTGTGAGTAATTGCCCAGTCGGAGTGAATGAAAAATTTTGACAGAGTAGTGAAGTAAACGGCATTATTGCTTATTTTGAAGTCTCATCTAGAATGAGTAGAGTAATCAAAATTCTCTCTTACTCTTTTGAGTGCTTTTTCATTCAATTCAAGCTTATCATTTCGAAAATTAGTGAGTGTAAACCAGAGTGAGTACAGTAATAAAAATGCTCTCTCACTCTTTTGAGAGCTTTTTCATGTGAACATATCATTTCAATAACAAATCAACATTTCTTCTTTCTTTCTGTAATCTCCTCAAATGTTTGACTCGCCTGCTTGTTGGTATGTTGAATTTCTTTAAAAAGTGTGCTCATCGGATAGATGTTTTCATTTTATTTTCATTTCTTTGAGGTTTTTTTTTTTTTGAAGCGAAACATCGAAAACGAGCTTTCATTACAATTACACGAAACTAATAAGAAACGAAGCTATGCATGCAGTTGTTAGTGTTTAGCGCACGATGGTATATGGCGATCGGCAACATACAATCAAGCAGAGAGTCGACTGCTCGCTCGCAGCTTTATCTCTTGTACTTTAGTGAGAGAGCCCACGAATATCTCTCTCTTTCTTTCTGATAGCATATAGCTGAGCTTTCCTCGCATTTATTATATGTGTATATACGTATACTACATCGTGTTTGTGCCAATAAGTGTAGAGAGTATAAACCGAAAAAAAGCTTCAGAAAATAGAAAGAGAAAGAGTGCAAAAACTTCAACAACAACAAGCACTCATACGCAACCAATAAGAAACGAAGTTATGCAGTTGTTATTCGATTACATACAATCAAGCAGAGAGTCGAATTCTCGCAGTTTTATCTCATTTGTTTTAGTTAGAGAGCCGATGTCTCTGCTTGATTGCATATAGCTGCACTTTCCTTCTCTTACGTGTACTACGTTGTGTTTGTGCCGATAAGTGTAAAGAGTATAAACAGAAGTAAAGCAACAACAAAATACAGAGAAGAAGACTGCAAAAACTTCAAAAAAAATTTGTTGTATATTTTTTGTTTTTGATGAGTTTTTTTTTTTTTTTCATTTGATGCAAAAATTGAGTCGCTCATTTTGTCTCACTTCGCACGATATGCAGTGATGATAATTTCCACTTGAACTAGTATTACATCACATTTTTTTAGCACTAAAACAAACGTTTTTTACCTTTTTTTGTTTTTGATAAATAGATATGAGCTTTATGTATGTTTTTTTTTTAATAAACATAATATTTCACTAAAAAAGTAGCTAAAATATCTTCACATAATTTATAAAAAAAAAAGTCAAAATCAAGCGAAAGTTATTTTTTTTAGAAATGCTCTCATTTAATCTTATGAAAAGAAAGTTAATATTGCATACAAAAATATGCAAATAAAAGTAACAAATTTCTTTCTAAACTTGAATGAAATAAATATTATATAGCAGTTATAAGTCAAAGCCCAGGAAAATTAAATGGAAAAAAAAACCTGTAGAGAAGAAATATATGAGTGATACAAAAAGCTATTGAATAGTTGCGTCGCGAGTAATGCCGTTATCAAAATGAGTTTATCATTGCAAAAACTTTCTAGTGAGAAATGTTAATTGAACGAAAAAGTATGAAAGCTCTTTAACTTTTTAACTCAGAGAACACATTCTCATTCTCACTCAAAATATTTATCGAAAGGGCGCTCATTCATTTTTTATATAAAAATGAGGAAAAAAAGTGAGTCAGTAATATTGAGTTTTTGCGAAGTTTGAGCCGGTCGATCAAACAAAAGTTATCTCTCTCTGAAAGTGTCAAATTTACAAATTTTGTTTCTCTCTCTCTCTCTCTTTTGTTTCAATTTTCTCATCATTTATGTTTAAATTTATTGGTATAAATACATAGCAGATGAAAGGCTTGCTACTGCATCAATCAAGAATAAAAAATACACACGCTTCAATGAAACTGCAAAATTCGGCAACTACACGACTGCATAACTACAGTTGCAATCGTACTATTTCTAATTTAACAGCAACAAATTAGAAAAAGAGCGAAGTGAGAGCAGAAATGCACAACAGAAGAAAAAGAATCAAGAAAAAAACTTGACTTTGTTTTGAAATTCAACAGAAGTTGTTGCTGTTAATTAATAATTAATTCCATTCTCTCTCGACTACTGACGACATTTGAGAATGAGTGCAGTTTCAATTACAGAGTCGCAAGCTTGTATTTCTCTATGTGCTTATACGATGAAATAGTTGTTTGTATTATTACTCTCTTTACTAGTATAGCATTCTCCTTTCGTTTTTTTTATATGAAGTTTTTACGCTCTCAATTTAAGAGAATGAAAAACTTCATATAAAAAAAGAACGAAATGGGAGTGCGACACTCTAACTGTAATCAGTAATTGAAAAGTGTCTTGCTTTTTCAAACTTCACAGCATAGGTTAAATGGAGTAAAAGAGAATACTGGATTAGCAAGAAAAGACCACTGTCATTCTCTTTTTCAGTGCAAAATTGAAGCAAATGTTGAAGCAAAAATACCTTTTTGGAGTGTTTTATTCCCGACTGGGTAAGTTCACGCAGGTGATTAAATAAAACGACTACGTGTTTGTCTAAATATTTACACTAACACAACCACATATATTCGCGCGCACACACATACACACACATATGAATTCGCCGCGCATCAATGGGAAAAAAGAAAAAATGCCAAACCAAAAATATCATATAAATTTTGTAATAAGCGCAGATTTTCAACGTTTTTCTTTCCGGTTTTCTGTTTTTCCCCACATCACAAATACTTTTTTTTCCTCTTTTTTTTTCTTATTACGCATTGTGAATTTAATGTGTAACGCTTCTACGAGTATTGCGCTTATTATAGCAGTTACACACTCATACTTGCAAACGTAAATGTAAATATGTATTTCTGTGCTTTTTTGTGTTAGTATCCTGTAATAATTTTACTTATTAGGCTCTTGCATTTACATATTTTTATAATTTGTTTTATTATGAAACCGAAATCTTCTTATGTTTACAAGAGAAGACGCACCTACACAAGTATACACAGCACACATACACAAATACATTTAGAAATATCCTCTTCTTTTTGTTTTCTTATTTCAACCCAAATTTTTTTTTTTTTGTTATTATTAAAGATATTCATGTTGATATTGCTACTGTTCTCTGATGTTGATTATGATTATGTTGATGACGATGATGTTAATGATTCTGTAGATTTTGTTGTTGTTGTTGATGATGATGATGATGAAAATAAATGCCTTCAAGTAATGTAAACGTTTAAGTTTATTGTATTTGTTGTGCGTATGTATTTATAGAATACAAAATTTACTTTAGACAACTATGCTACAACAACTACTACTATTACTACTAAATAACATCCCTTTTGGATTGAGCTCAAGAATTTCATTCATTCACATACTTTTTATTTATAATGTTTTCTTTTCTTGTTGTTTCTTATACGGATTATCCTATGTATAAGTAATTTTATATTTCTCTTGGACAAAAAGGTTCCCCAAGGATATTTGTGCATAGTTTTCATGAGAATACATACATACATGTATGTGTGTGCGTGTGTGTGTTTGTTTTTATACGCATAGCACAAATTCAAAATAAAACTGTATAAATATGGAAGCTTTATTTTAAAATACATAGCTTATCAAAAAAAAACTTTCGTGTGCTTTACTTTATTAATAATAATATGGGCAGACGGTGCGTATGAGTAATATTTTATAGAACCACATATATACATAGGTATGTATGTATATATGTGTGGAAACTAACTATGTATAAGTTAATATTGTTTTATACATTCGAAGCAGCAAAGAAATTAAATTCGGAAAAAAGAAGAAAAATTTCCGATTTGCATAAAATTAATTAAAAATTTAATTAAATAAAATTTTTTAATATTTTTTGATATTTTTCAAACGAAAGTTTATTTACTTATTTTGCAAGATATGAAGAAAATTTATGCACACTAAAATATAAAATTACACACATAGGAAGCTATTTTACAAAACACCAAATCGAAATATAACTGCTAGATACATTGAATATTTTGCTAAGCAACGGATTGATTTAACCCTTATCATGCCTGGGCCTGGCCAGGCATTTTTCGATTTCATTTGCAATTTAAATATACCTCTAATTGAGATAACGACTTGAAATTTCATAACTAAACAATTAATTAAAAATTAAAAAAAAAAATCAATAGATGCATGCAAGTTAGGCAATAGATTTGATGTATAAAAAGCCAAGCCGTCTGAATGCCATATACACAAACTCATACGTGTATGGGTGTATATAAACATTTGATGTATAATTTATATGATAAGATACATAATTCAAAATCATCTGACGTTACCTCAGCGTAGGCTGCCAAACTCCTGTGTTTACCTTAGCTGATTTTAGTATTTAACACATTACTGTTGAGCAGGGATGCCCACGTCCTATGCAGTTAGTGCACATTTGTTTTTGTTAAAGCACTTTGCATTCTAATACACACACCAAGCACTCCGCACTATGCAATACGAAATACACAAACAGTTTTGTTTCTGATCTCCTTTCTTTGCTTATACCAAACAGCAAAGTAACAAAACTTTCGTATGCTTTGTTGGTATTCAACATAGATATTGTTGTTGTCTACTGTAAGATTTTATTTTTGTTCCTTTATAATAATAAAATTTATATGTATTGGTGTTAGCATTTCCAAAAAAAACTTTTGGCCACCCCCTGTTGTAGAGCACATGAAATAACACTGCAAGAGAGAGAGAGAGAGAGAGCCTATTGCGACGTCGCTGCTTATATAGTATAGTCGATCTCCAAATGTTAAACACCAACAAATAATTCTGCCAGGAAAAAATGTACATAAGTATTTTGTTTTCGGTTTATTTATATGACGTATGTACTTATATGTGTGAGTAAATTGAGCGAAATATTATACCGAGTGAATCTGATGTGCTCTCTCACATACATACAAACCTCGCTTGTGTTTTTATTTACACCGCTCTCTTCTCTTAGGCAGAATTTACATCTGCAAGAAAATTTACGCAAATTCTTTGAGAAATTTTTTTCGAGAGTAAATTACTATGAACGAGAAACTGCAAGTTTCTGCATTTTTTTTTTGTTCACATCAGCAATTTACTCTTAAAAAAACACTCTCTGAGAGCAACTTGCGGTAATTTTCTTGCAAATCTAAGCTCCACCTTGGTGGTTTAGAATAGAACTTTCAAGCCGTGGAGCAGTTTGCGCGAGAGGAGGAACATGGGACATTTTACATATTTTTGTCATTTTCTCATGTTTATTTATCAAAAAAAAAAAGAAATAAGAGTTTTTTTTTTTAATTTTAAAACTATTATGTACGAGTACATCTACTACAGAAATTTAAAATTAAAAATATTTAAGCTTTAGAGTCAACATTTTTTAACATATGTGAAAGCAGGAAATCCAATGGATTGGATGGCAAAGATTATTCAATTTGAGTTTTATATTCCTGAAGCAAACTCTCCAGTTGAATGAATACTTCTTCAGTTAATAAATACTGACTGGGCTGTTGGAAAAACTTGTCTGCAAATGCAAACACTGAAAACAGTTTTGTATTTGAAAAATAATTTAAAATATTTCTGTCCTGATTTTTACAATACACAAAAAAAATATATAAATTTTTTAGTGAATTAAATAGAAGCTCAGGCAACACACATTCACAACTAAGCGTCCCCCCGTAGCGATGGAGACATTTTCAATTCCTATAACACGCATGTATAAGTAACTAAATGCTGCTTGCGTGACGTCGACACACATTTACTCGGTATAAGATTCTTCGTGTGGCTTTCGATCGTGGGCGTTCGGTTCGTGCTTTGTTTTCATTTCGGGAAATCAAATCAAAACAGTTGCTGTTCAGCATTTGTCGAATTAAGAAGTTGTTGCGCTATTTTTTCGTTTTCTCTTTGTTTTTCTCTGCTTCACGCACAAGCTCAATATGTAATAATATGTGTGTGTGCTCATCACTGATATGGAGCAATGTATATTGATCAAAACCTATAGATTGCTTAATCCTGCAAGAATTAAGGTTAAATCTCATTTTCTGGTGTTTCATGTTCAGAGATATCCCGCATTTTTTATGGGTTACAGTTTCCAACTAGGTAAATATTTTCAAATTCCAATTTTTCATTTGGAAAAGTAAAAAAATTAGCGATTCAAATTTATTGAGTTATTTTTAAATGAAATTATAATATTTTACACACAAAATAAGCTTAAAATTTCCTTATTCCCTTATTCATACACAGAAAAAAATATAAATGGAATTTAATTATTTAAATTTTCAAATTTAATTTTTAACAAACAACGCACAATTTTATTTTTAATAGGATTACAGTGGAATTTCAAACAAAAAAAAAAAAAAACCGTCTGCTACAACAAGAGAATAGTGTAATTACGGAGCTGTTATTTAATTTTAAATACCTTTTGCTAATTTAATCTACTTACAAAGAGCAAGAATAGAAACAAAAATAAAAAAAACCCAAAATGTTATTTTTCAATTGTAATTAATTTATACTATTGATTGGGAAAAAGCGAATGAAAAACGATAATAACAACAACAACATCATGATGAAAAGAAATGAATAATGACACTGTCGAGCAAAGGTAAGAAAAAAACAACAACAAAACACCATGCCAGAAAAGAAATTACAAAACAATGACTTGGAAAATGAACCTGTAAGACTCCGTGACACACATACATACATACATAAATCTATTTATTAGAATGAAGTAAAAGCCAAACCGAAAAACCAAGCACAACAACCAGGGCACAAAAAAAAATGTATTAGGTAAATAGTAGCAGAATAAAGTAGTAGTATGTAGTAAAATCTGTTGATTATAGTCGCATTAAAAAAATCGAAAGCAACAGAGTAAAAATTAATTAAAACTCAAACAAACCACAATAAAATTTAAATTTCTATAGCTGCAAAACATGGCAAGAAAAAAAAAGTTTAAGTTTTTCTTTTGCAATAGTTTTTTCATTTTTTTTTTTATCTCACTATTGCATTGAAATGTGAAAATGAATTGAAATTGCATACAAAAAAAATATGCCAAAAAGGAAAAAAAGTTTCTATAAAAAAATACAAATTCATAAAAACTGTGAGTTTAAACTTATTTTTTGTGCCTTTAGTAGAATTGACTAGAATATTTATGTATGTTTTTTTGTGTGATTTTTTTTTAACTTTTAATTTAATGCTTTTTTTTTTTTTTTTGTATGAAAAAGTTTCGGTTCATTTTCGCTTAAATGATTTTTACTTGCACTTTTAAGATTTTATATAAATGCAGCTGAGATAGCCTTATATTTTTTTCTCATACTTTTAGTTGACTAAATGTTTGAAGGAAATGCAAATACATGCAGATTGTTGAGAAAATATATTAGCCCTATTCACGATTTGGGTGAAAATGAAAAATATTTCTGCTATCACAACAATAAATTTATGCGATATGCAATACAAATTTTGCTTTTGCAATGATGCAAGACCATTTGCTCCAAATCGTGAATAGGACTATTGTTTAAATATATGTTTGATATTTTTGGTTTTGAAAATAACAAAGAAAATTTTAAAATGTTGAAGTTGAAACTTAAAAAAAAAAAACAAATCACTATATGCACACATAAAAAATTACAACAAACTCATTTCTCTCATCTCACTTTATCTTTGCAAGCAACTTTGTTGTATGTTCGTATTTTTTTTTTAGTGAAACTTATGTAGACGCATTTGGCATGTGATGGGAAGTGGAACAACGGAAACAGCTGAACTTTACTTCAGATGTGCAAATGTAAATAAAAAAAAGAGAGAGTAAGCAAAGAAAGTCAACTCTAACAACAACAACACGAACAGCATTCTCTCTCTCATATTTATGTATGTATTTGTACTAAAAGAATTTCTTGCAAAAACAACATTACTAAGAATAACAGTAAATTTTTCTGAAGTAAATCACTCCCTAATTTGAGATGAGATTAAGAGAGCCAAGGAAGTCTCTGCCCAATTCCCATGTAAAAAATTTATACATATGAAAAAAGTCTGATCTCTCTCTCATATTTATCTATGTATGTTTTTGTACTAAAAGAATTTCTAGCAAAAACAACACAACTAGCAATAGCAGTAAATTTCTCTAAAGTAAATCACTCGCTAATTTGAAATGTAATTGAGAGTGCCGACGACGTCTCTGTCCAATTCCTATGCAAAATATTTATTTACATGAAAAAAATCCGATCACGATGTTGGCTCTCTCAGTGTCTCATGTACTCACTTTCTTTCTGTTTAAAAGGAACTTAAAAGAGTTTCGTAAGAGTCAACAGGAGAGTAGCAATCTAATAAAGAAGAACAACAACAACAGTATGTACTTATCAGACACCTATAGAAAATTGAGTCAAAGTATTTGTTTCATTATTTAGCTATAGTAAGCCAATTGTATCATTTTTCGGAATTCAAAACACGAATTCTAAACATTGATATGTATTTCTAATTTTTAATTATACACATGCACAAATTCAAATTTAGTATATTTTTTTTTTTAAATAATTCAAAGCGTATTTTCTTCTAATCTAAATTTATCCAGGAGAGCTGCCTTTAAAATTAAAAAGAAACTAATATATTTTCTGTACATAATTTCACTTCTACCATGTGTCCCATGACACATTTATTTACTTATTTTTTTTTTTATTAAATTTCTTACAAAATTTACTTCAAAACATTCGCATTTTCATTTCTACAATAAAAAGTTAAACAAAGAATTTAGTATCTACATTTCTCTTTATACTTTATAGCAGTCATTTGCCATAATATCAAGAGTTACTTAATTTACATGAGCACATAAACAAATTACAAACACATGCACATAAACATCAACTGGGGCAATAAATGAAAATGATTGCTGGCAGTAAAAAATTTTAACAGTACAATAAAAAGAAAAGAAATTAATAATACTTAAGACAAAAACACACAGAAAAATTTTTACCTTCACACAATCAAGAAACAAATTTGTTCATTAAGACGACAGTATTAAAAACACATTCCATAAGCGTTTTTTGTTGCCACATTCACACACACTACAATAAGTACGCATATACCCAGTTGAAGTAAGGATGATCGCGGGAGTAAACATAGAGTGCTTCAAAGCGAGAAATGGATTACTCCAGAGCCCGTGCACTTTGTACTCCCTTTTTAACATTGCATGTCATAGGGCATGGAGCAAGAATGATAGAATACAAAATTACGCCAATAAATTGATCAAAATAGCCTCTCTCTGCGCATGTCGTCTCAAGTCAAATTTTAAAAGAGAGAGCGGTGCAGACTACATACATTTTATACGTAAACATTTCTATAAAATGAGGAAATAAATGATATTTATTCTTTTTTATTCTGTTATTTGCAGATACAAATATAATATGAAATCTTAATAGTTATTTGTCTTCATTATAAGTTAAAATATTTAACTTTTCATTTATAATATGTGCCACAATTGTAGCGATCACGTTGCTTCATAAAACGCAGTTATAAAAATCGGAAGAATTAACTTATATAAAACATAGAAAAGATGACAAATAACATTTTTGTTATAATTTTTTGAATCAGGTCTGATAAAAAAGTTAAAAAAATTAATGTTAATACTACCGAGACGATATTCCAACTTTCGACGTTCGCACAACCGAAATTCGATTTTCTTAATTTTTGCCAACTAAATTTTTCAGCTGCCTCATAATGCACTGTTTATATGTGAATGCAAATAAAGAAATTGACAATCTATATCACAGACACAAAAGCTTTCGCTCAATTTTGTAAGAGCTTAATAACGGAGATGCGCGTGGCGTAATCTTGTATTCTATCATTCTTGGGCATGGAGTACTCGTTTTAACCTCCAAAAGAGCATTCTCCCTCTCTTTTTCTCGATTTATAAATGAGCAATCGAGTGAAATTTGTTTGCTCTTCCATTTTCTCCCCCCCCCCTTCCCCCTCTCCGCTTCGTTATTATTGAATTGAAGGAATTTATTGCTCTGTGTAAAAAAAATCGCAGTTGATACTGCAATTTTTTTTTCTTATTTACACTGATTTATAAATTTTTTTTTTTTTTACTGAGTGGTCGGCATCAAGAGAAGTTTACTGTTATTATTAGTTACGTTGTTTTTGTAAAAGTTCGCTCTTTCTGTTTTGTTGTTATTTGTTAACCGATTATATTTGTTACTGTTGTTTCTCAGGTTTGAAAAGAGAACGAATTTAGTCTCATTTATTGCTCTTTTTAGAGAAGATATGCCCAACGTCAGTGTATACAATTTGCGCGATTGTGTTGGATACGCGTATGATCAGTCGTGTGTGTGTGTAAAAGCACATAAGCTTCATATGTGCATATGTGTACATGTGAAAGCACAAAAGCTTTCTCTCTCTCTCAAGGATTGGGCACACCTGTTTTAGAGTATGAAAATCATTGCTCTTTATTGCTCACTATGTGTGCCACTGGGAATAAAACTCACGCGTACATACAAATAAATAAAACCAAAGTGAGAAAAAAATTGAGAAAGAAGAAGAAATATACAAAAACGATGATGAAATCCAAAAGATTTAATGGTGAATTTAAAGTGAAACTGAACTGAACTGAAAAATTTGAAGAATAAGTAAAAAAAAAAAATGGAAGAAGAGAGAAAATGCATAAATAAATACTTGAAAGCAGATGCAACAAATCTGCAGCAATGTGAAAATTTAATTTATATTTTTTCTTTTTGTTGCTGTTGTTTTCTCACAGTTTGCCGGCAACGCATAAATTGCAAGACGACGCAGAAAAGTAAAAAAAAAACTCAAGATGCAAAAAAGCTTGAAATGTGGTAAAAGTTTCTTTGCACTTTGAGTGTGTGTGTGTGAGAAAGACATAAGAGAGAAATTCGTAAAAGGAAGGGGAAAAATAACAACAGCAAGAAAAACCTATTTCCACAAATAATTAATTGCAGCATAAGAAAATTTAGTTTTTTTTTTTTTGTTACTGCTTTTTTTTGTCGCAAAAGTTAGTGTTCTTAGTTGTGTGTGAAAGAAAATAAACACACACACAAATACTCACATAAGTATAAAAATTTAGTTACTTTACCACAAGAGGAAGCAGTAAAAGTGAGAGTGCAGAAAAAGTTTCAACTGAAAAGTAAATTCTTTAAAGTTTTTATAAAATACAAAACTTACATTTAAATTCGTATACCGAAAAATGTAAATAAAAATTCAAGGCAAAGCAGTTTAAAGAGTAAAAAATTCATTGCATATTTACTGGCTGAGCAGCTGTTGAAATTACATTTTAACACTACGTGCACGTATGTATGTATTCAACAAATGTAATGCACTGAATTCCAATTGGATTTTATGCGAAAAAATAAGCAATCCAAATAGATTATTTTTTGATCAATCTTTAACAACTTGAAGTGGTACTCTACATACATGTGCATATGGGATTCGACTTCTTATTTTCTGGAATAGGTTAGGTTAGGTTGGAGTGGCTGTCGAGAGACACACTTAGGCCTGAACGGCCCATTGTGATACCACATAGTTGGACCTACAGTTTAACGCCGATTCCGAACGGCGGTGTGGCAATTTTTTATCGGCTTGGTGGTTTTGCCATTACCAACCAATGTGTGTACTTGTACACTATCTTATAATTCTCATACACTTCATATTGATAGTGAATATAAGAAAGTAATGAAAATTAACCACCAGACGAAGACGGGAATCGAACCCGAACCTCCCAGATGAAAGTCTAGTGCACTATCCACTAGGCTATCGAGGTCGGAATAACGTTTGGTGAGTGAAATCGAGGCTAGAACACAAGAATAAAACGTGAAAAAAAAACATGCAACTCTTTTCAAAAACTTTGAAATGGCAAAGTAACCGTGGTATTTATTAGTTATTTTGAAAATACTTTTAAGTTTGTTATAAAATAGTTAGTCGCAAAAATGTCACTGAATGAGGCACAATGTTGGAAATTGGCATGTAAATTTTACACAGAAAATTCAAACAAGGAGAAAAAAGTTTTTCACTATTTTAAGGAAATAGGTTTAAAAAAATTGAAATATATATTTTTTTTTTTTTAATTAATTGGCTTTAAATGAACAAAGATGCCAGAAGGATGTCAAAAAGTTTATAGAATTAGCAGATATATTTCAATATAACTGCTAGAGACTAATAAAAAAATATAAAAAGGAAAAAAAAGGTTCTAGGAAAAAATGTGTGTTTAATGATTTCAAAGTTCACACTATTTCTGAAATCAGAATACCAGCTTAGTAAAAAATAAACACAAAAATCCCCTAAATAATTGACAAAACACTTAAGTCTGGCAACACTGGAAAATATTTTGAAATTCCATATATACCAACACTAACAGAAAACAAAATACTGCACTCAATAATGAAACAACAACAAACCACAATATTCGCTCACACAAATCCAATCATAATCTCAGCTCTCTTTTTACGAATACAAATACTCCAATAACGAAGGCACAACAGTGCAATGTTGTTTATAAGATCGGCTGTAATGAGAATGAGAGCGTGAAATATGAGCACAACAAAAACAAAAAACATTTGGGTATCAGAATAGCAGAAAATCAAGCAGTCATAAAGAGAGAAAAAACAACAACAACACTTATATAAAAAATATAAGAGAAAAACACGACACTGCAAATTTCATAAGAATGGTAAAATACAAGATAACATTTCTCTGTGTATGACGTCACAACCAGTATTTTTAAATGAGAGAGAAAGAGGAAGAGTTAGATTGGATATATTTAGTACATGAAAAGTTAAAACATTGATATAAAATATTTAAAATAGTGATATTTTAGAGAAGTTATTTTTAAAAATAAAACTAAAATAAAATATTCTTAGTTTTTTGCGGTTTTCATTATAAGTTAAAATATTATACTTTTCATTCATAATTTATTCCACAAATGTAGCCAATATTGATTCAAAACGAGTGAAATAGTAAAAACACATATTGCATATCACTGCCTTAATTTGCTAAAGCCCTAACACGCATTATTCAAATTTTACAGGAGAAGCAAAAAATACTTTGGTATTTGGTTCGAAAATTTATAATTTAAACTAAAAGAAAAAATCATAAGTTTTCTGTGTAGGTTTCTAAAAATTTTCAGTGCAGATGAAAGTGAGCACGCTCACGCTCAAACTCGATGTTGAAAAATTTTATGTTAGGTCCTTTGTAAGTTAAGGCAGCGATATATTTTTTCTTTTCCTTTATTACTTTTTGTATTAAACTTCAATCAGAGTTAATTTTTGTCTAATTTTATATGAGTTTTGAAGAGTTTTGACGTTATTTAGCTTTCTAATTGCTAAATACATTCTAGCTCGGAAGAATTGCTTCTTCACGTTTACATCGCAATTTATATAGGAAGTTTTCTCTACAAGCTTCTTCAAGAAGTTATTTGTTATAAGTAACGCATTTCCATTAATTTCTTTTTAAAAATTGCGACAAAATTTGCCAATTGACCTACTAATTCTTCAGTGGGCTTCGTTAAACCACCTTCGCTAAAGTCTTTTTCCCAAGTAAAGGTTTTGGTTTTTGTTTTATTATTTAAAAGAGCTTAATTGTAGTCGTTTATGTTTACTATAAATATCACAGTTTTAAAATGCAAACTTAATTTTTAATATTTTTTTAGTTTTTTGCTGCAATGTTTTATGTATTTTCAAGCTCTCTTTTTACATGTCTTTGAATATATGTAAGTAATAGAATACTGGTTCCTACGTCACAGCCTCTCTCAAATTGTGTGAGAGCCGAATAACGGACCTGCTTGTGTCGTATCATTCTTGCAGTTTCAAAACAGTACAAATATTGGAGAACGAAAAGAAAGAGAGAGTAGCGGAACACCAGGCAGACAAAAAGAGAGAGAAAAACAACAACAGCATTGGCACGTCATATGTTAGAAAAACATCAAACTGCAAATTTCAGACATGTAAAAATATTTGGAGAGAGAAAAGAGAGAGAGAGTGCGAACAGTGTGACAATCTGAAGTATTTGGCGATAAAAATGTTAAATGAAGTTGAAGTTTTTCGTGTTTCTTTTTTTTTTTTTTGTTATTTTTCTTGATTTATTTTAACTATATTATATTTTTATATAAATTAATTAATTACTTGACTACACCAAGTATGAAATAGTTTTACGTATTTTGTGTATTAAAAATATTAACCAAAAAGCCTGTCATCTTAAACTTGTTGAAATTTCTTAAAGTCGGTTAAAAATTAATTCGAAGCAGAACAGCAAACAAAATTAAAAATTCGTTATTTTTTTCTAAACAATGACTAAAAATTAATTAGCAAAGAATTTCCCCTTAGGGGTTATTCTTCCTGTATGTCTGCAACTTGTATGCAAAACGAGCAGAAAGAAGCTACCACTTGCTGCTCCTGTGTTTCGTTTCTTTCTTCTTGATTTATCAAAAGACTCAACCGAGTGTATAAAAATGATTACTCAAGCGACTGCTGCTGCTGCTGCAAAAAAAAAAATGAATTATGTGCAAACATTTTTTTTGTTAAATGTCGCAAAATTTCTTTTTTAAATACATACAGAGTTAACAAAATAACAACGCAATATAAAAACCAACAACAACCACAACAAGAAAATTTTAATGCACTCATGCTCATTCGCAAAGGGAGTAGCTGTTATAAAACATGAATAGATCTACTTCTTTAATATTTCAAGTAATTTATAAGAACCGAACCGAAAATACGAAAATCTATGCCTTTTTAATACAACTGCTTACAAATGATGAGCAGAAGCGCAATGAAACGCAACCACCAACTAACAACAGCAAGCGCCAATAGCAACATCATTTAAATTGAAAACGATAAAATTTTGCATTGCGTTGCGTTAAGAATTTTAAAATTTTTATTGCCATTTCTCAAGTGGGTTTATTTTTTATTTTTTTTTTTTTTTTTGCAAAAACAACAACAAAAGCAACAAAAAAGGAAAAGAAGAAGAAAAATGAGGGGAAAACGAATTTATTCCATTTTCAGTTTTAACAAGCAAAGTAATGATGGTGGCCTCTTCGCGCATCGCATGCACACACACACACAAACATATGCTTTCAGTTTTTCGTGGAATTTTCGTGGTATTTGTGATATTTTATGAACAACAACAACAAATATGTATATATATGTGATATGAGTGCATACTCACACATATAAACACACACACATTCACCTTCACATATATACATAATCAAATGTGAAGCACTTTGTCATTGTATGTGTGCACACAAGTGATCATAACGTTATATGTATGTATTAGTTGAATTGTCTGCATATATGTGTGTGTGTGTGTGTCTGCGGTAAAAAGCCTGCGTGCTTTTTATGTCTATGGGGGAAAATTGAAAATAAACTGAAGCTTTCATAAACAACGTCAAACTTAAGTTGAATGCTATTTGTGTGTATGTGTGGTGTATATGTGTATGTGTTGACTTTAGGTTTATGTGTCTGTATGCACAAGTTCAAATTGTGCGCAATTATTGAAATTTTTGTGGCAACATTGAATGCCAAAGTAGAAGAATAAAACTTGAATTGATTTAAAAAAAAAACAAATGCATAAAAATCAAAATAAAAAACAAAAAAATTTTGTTTTGAATTGAAAATTTTATGTAAATAAAAATATGAACGTGTAAAAAAAAAAAATTTATGTATGTACGCATGCATAAAAAAGAAAAGAAAAATATTTATTCGCTATACTCGTGACCCATGAGTCATGAGTATAGGAATATATGAGCCGCGGTCGGTAAAGGGCATTTAGTTGGTTCTCTTTTGCTTATGATTCATCTTCCCTTATGGATTTCAAGACATTTTAGTCTTTGGAAAAATCACATAAAAGTTTGTTAATAAAAAGTTAGAAAGCTACCTGGAATTTAAAGTTGTCAGCTAATTTAGAAATATTTGTGAATTGTAATTAAAAACGAAAAAAGTCTGGCCAGACCCTTGTGTCAGACCGAGGGTTAATAAGTATCAGCATAAATAAATAATTTTATAACATTCTGATGTTGAAATTAAATTAAAATTTATTAAAAAAAAAAGTGCAAGTGCTCCATAGCGTATGAGTAATATTAATTGAGTGACACTATACAACACGAAAAAAATTTCTAAGTTCTCATATGGCTTTCCTAGAGTTGTTTTCGATGCTGATCACGAATCTATAAGTATTTTTTTTTGGGTCATGTCGAACTTTTGTGATATCGATCAATTTATGATTTTTTTAAAAATGGAATTTGGAAAAAAAATTTAATTTTTGAATTTTGGTATTTTCTATACGTTTTATGTGTTTTTACAACGTTTTCAACAAAAAACAAAAAACAAATTTTTTCGACCAAAATGTTTCAATAAATTCATGAGGGGGTATACATGGAAAAGAAAATTTTTTTTTCGATTTTTTTTATTTTCTACACGTTTTACGAGTTCTTACAACATTTTCAACAAAAACAAATCAAAAACCAAATTTTTTTTTTTTCGACCAAAACTTTTCAAAAAATTCATAATGTAACCTCCCCACATGGAAAAATTTTTTTTTCGATCTTTTATGTTTTCTACACGTTTTATGAATTTTTACAACATTTTCAACAAACAATTTTTTTTTTTTTTTTTTGACCCA
Organism: Toxonevra muliebris; assembly: GCA_963691655.1. Classification (NCBI taxonomy): domain Eukaryota; kingdom Metazoa; phylum Arthropoda; class Insecta; order Diptera; family Pallopteridae; genus Toxonevra; species Toxonevra muliebris. Next base: position 71,876,857 of record OY829329.1, read on the forward strand.
AATTTTTCGAAAAATTCGTAAGGGGACAGGGGGCCTACATGGAAAAATTTTGTTTCGATGTTTTGTGTGTTTCTATGAGGTTTTACAACGTTTTCAACCAAAAAACAATTACAAAGAAAATTTTTTTTTCGACCTAAATTTTTCGAAAAATTCATAAGGGGGGAGGGTGCATGGAAAAAAAAACTGTTTTGATCTTTTGTGTTTTCTACACGTTTTATGAGTTTTTACAACGTTTTCAACAAGAAAATTTTTTTTATTTGTTGACCCAAATTTTTCGAAAAATTCATAAAAGGGGAGAGTTCATGGAAAAAAAAATGTTGATCTTTTAGGTTTTCTACACGTTTTATGAGTTTTTACAACGTTTTCAGCAACAAAAAAATTTTCGACCAAATGTTTGAATAAATTTATGAGGGGGGTGAGGGGGGCGCGGAGGAATACATGGAATAATTTTTTTTTCGAGTTTTTGTGTTTTCTACACGTTTTATGAGTTTTTACAACGTTTTTAACAAACAAATTACAAAGAAAAATTTTTTTTTCGACCTAAATTTCTCAAAAAATTCATAAGGGGGGCGTACATGGAAAAATTTGTTTCCTTCGATCGTTTGTGTTTTCTACACGTTTTATGAATTTTTACAACGTTTTCAACAAAAAAAAAATTTTATGATTTTTTTTTTTAAAAAATTTTTGTAGAAAAAATTTTTTTTTTGAAAAATTATTTTTTGTTGAAACATAATAAAAACTTATAAAACGTATAGAAAACATAAAAAAAAAATTTTTCACGTAGTCCCCCTTTAAAATTTTTTTTAAATCATAAAATCTTCCATATCACAAAATTTCGAAAAAATATTTTTGTAGATTCGTGATCAGCATCGAAAGCAACTTCAGCAAAACCATTAGAGAAATAAAAACTTTTTTTTTTATTCCTATTTTGTTGTACAGAGTTATTAATTCAATTCTATTTTGATGAATCCGAGAGACATTCAACAATTTTCTTACTCAAAACAACCTCATTTTAAATAAATTATGAGCTCCTGAAGCACATTCTTATGTGTAAAATCAAATTAAATTTATTAAAAAAAAAGAAAAAAGTTCAAGTACTCCATGGCGTATGAGGAATATCAATTAAATTATTATATGTAAAAGCAATTTTTATATTGCACTCATAATAATAATTTTCAAATACTTACTTTTAATTGAATTGAAAATGGAATTTTAATTTACTCTCTTTCTGGGAGAGCACACACAAACACACACTAATACAAAAAAAAAAGCTCAATTACTGTTAATAATTGTTGAAAATAATTCATAACAACCTCATTTAAGCGTAAAAGTCATTCACACTCACATAGAAATGTACGCTCGTATGTATATGTGTAAGTATGTGTGCCTGTGTATTACTTCATATATACGCTTAAAGAAAATCATTAGTAATAATTAAATGCGTGACTAATTATGTAACTCAGAAAGCGATTACACATTCATAAGTGCAAGAAAAAAAAAACAACAAAAAACTAATCAAAAAACACTCACACACATACACACATGTATAAATATAAGCGAAAATATACTCATATTAAATATAATAAATTGAAATGTTCACACTCACACAATTCTTATCACATTTGTTGGCATTTAAATATTGCCATATTTAATAGCAACACACTCACGCTTACACACACACACACACACACACACATGCATATGCATATTAAAGTCTGAGCACACATATGTGTCTATGTATGTATTAACAAATTCCTATGTTTCTTCATGTCTTCTCCACATAACCAACAACCATAACGATGATGATGATGATGATGATTAAGATGACATCAGTTGTCAACTTTGCTTCTTTCTTTTTGGAATGGAGTATTTCAAATGTTGTCATCTCTCTCTCTCTCCCCCTCTCTCTTTGACTTTAACTTGTTTCACATTCCTACATTCTATATTCTCTCTATATTCAAAGTTTTTGCGGCGGCTGCCTTTGTCATTTTACCTACTATTTTGCAGCTTCTTCTACTTGCCACGCCGTCACGCTGTGCTTTCTTCCCTTTCTACTCGCTCCTCGCTCATATATATCTTACTTATTTGCTTTCATTTCCGTTTCTGTTTTGCGGTCTAATGAGTCTTGATTTATGCTATTTTCTATTCTTTGCAGCCTACTCCCTCCATAATCATATATACAATTGTATATTCACATGTATACACACATACCTACATGTAAGTATATGTAAATGTATTGCCTTATTTGTGCGAACACATCAATTAGTTGTCTTATTTCATTGTTTCTGTAGTTGTTGTTGTTGTCGTTACTTTTTTATATTGTTATATATTTGTCTTTTTTCTATTGCTTCCGAAATCTTTGCTAACATCTAAGAAATTTAACTTTAACCTTATTCTAAGCGTAATTTTTATTTTTCTTTTTTGTGTCTTTGTGTCTCTCTCTCTATTTGTGTTTGAGTTTGTATTTGAGTTTGTATTTTTTATTTTTGTTTTTCTTTTTCTTTTACTTTTACTTGTATTATGTATGTATGTTTGTACATCATAGATAAAGTTTGCCTTCTAAAGAAGAAATATCATGAAAAACAACTATGACTGTCAATGACCTATTCCAGGTGACCTTTGACTTCATTTTCCGTAACAAAACAAAGCACACAAAAAAAAAAAAAACAAGCTGCAGATAAAAATAGTTAATGAAGTTGTTTTTGTTTATTTCTTATTCATAGGGGATAAGTGCAGAGTACTGACTGAATGGCATTTAAGCTGAGGAAAGACGACCACACATGTGATATCGTGAAACTTACCAAAAGAGTAAGTTCGGTGAATAATAATTAGGTCTTAGATCTTCATTTTGTTACAAAAAAAAAACACGCTTACTAATTCCAAAAGGTTACCTATTTACAAAAAAAAAAATCCTAAATAATATTTAAATTTTACTTAAAATTCTGTTGCTTTTTTTTAGCTTTAGCACATAAAATAAAAAACTCAAATTATAAACACATAAAATTAAGTCAGACACCTTTGTTAACTCACTCTAACTAAACAGTTCTGAATACTCTCCTGAAAGTCCTTAAAGTGTCAGTGACTTTAAGTTCTTCTGCCTTGTAGCAGTTTAAATATTTAAAATACCTGAATTCATTCATTCATATATACCACCAATACTAACAGAAAGCAAAATACAGCACTCAATAATAAAACAACAACAAACTATAATTTTCGCTCACACAAATCCAATCATACTCTCAGCTCTCTGTTTACGTATACAAAAACTCGAATAACAAAAGAACAACAATGCAATGTTAAATGTTATTTAAGAGATCGGCTGTAATGGTAATGAGAGCAAGATATGTTATCTTGTGTACATGAGTACAACAAAAACTCTTTTGGTTACCAGAATAGCGGAACACCAGGCAGATATAAAGAGAGAGAAAACAACAACAACAACACTAACACAATATATGTTAGAAAACACCACACTGTAAATTTCACTAGAATGATGGAATACCAAGATTACCTGTCTCTGCGTATGACGTCACAACCAATATTTTTAAATGAGCGAAAGAGAGAGGGAGAGTGAGATTGCATATATTTAGTACATGAAAAGTTAAAACATTTTTATAAAATATTCAAAATAGTGATATTTGTTAATTTTAGCGATATTAAGTATTTTTAAATATAAAACTGAAAAAAAATATTATTAGTTATTGCGGTTTTCAATATAAGTTAAATTATTATACTTTTCTTTCATAATTTGTGCCAAGAATATAACCAACACTGATTCAAAACAAGTAAAATAGAAAACACAAATATTGCATCTATTTTTTTGTTTTCTGTTTTTATTTTTTTTTTTAAGTATTAAATTTTTGTATTGTGCAATTTTTGTTTAGTTTTATATGAATTAAGCAGAATGTCAATTTAATTTTCTAATTGCAAAGTACATTCTAAATCGAAAGAATAGCTTTTTCACTTTTAAATCACAATTTACATTTGAAGCGTGCTCTATATGATTCTTCAAGAAGTTATTCATTATAAAATTGCATCTAAATTTTCCATTTCTCCCACCAATTGTTGTTGTTTACCCATGACGACCTCGTTAGTCTAGTAGATAATGCACAAAACATTTACCCGGAAGGTTGCGGGTTCGATTCCCGTCTTGGTCTGGTGGTTAATTCTCATAAACTTCTTATATTCACTATCGATATAAAGTGAATGAGAATTATAAGAACGTGTACTTTGGTTGGTAATGGCAAAACTACCGAGCTGGTAAAAAATGTTTTTTGCTTCTCCTGTTTAATTTGAAAAATACGTGTTCGGTATTTAACAAATTAAAACAACGATATGCAATTGAAAGAATACTGATATTTACGTCACAGCCTCTCTCAAATTGTGTGAGAGCCGAATAACGGACCTGCTCGTGTCGTAAACTTCTATTCTATCGTTCTTGCACATTTCTGCAATGCAAATGCAAATATTGGAGAGAGGAAAGAAAAAGAGAGAGAGGAAGAGATTAGCGGAAAACCAGGCAAATATAAAGAGAGAGAGGAAGAGATTAGCGGAAAACCAGGCAAATATAAAGAGAGAGAAACCCACAACAAAAACACTAGCACAACATATGTGAGAAAAACACCATACTGCAAATTTCAAAAAAGTACTAATATTGGAGAGAGAGAAAAAAGAGAGCGAGAGCTCAAGATACACACTAAAGAGTCGAGCCTACACATATAACAACAATTAAGAAAAACAATGAACACCGAAGAAGACAAAGCCAATATAAACTACAAAGCTACAGTGTGGCAATCCGAAATATTCAGCGATAAAAATGTTAAAAAAAAAGAAGAAAAAAAGTGGAAATTTTTCGTGTTTTTTTGTTATTTTATTTGATTTATATGTAACAATATTTTATTTTTATATAATTTCATTAAGTACTTGAGTTAAAAAATTTATATAATTTTCTCAAAAAATATCTATAAATGAAATTAAAAGCCTGAAAGCCTCGAAATTGCTCCAAAATGTTGGAAAGTATTAAAAATATCGACCAAAAAGCTTGTTATCATGATCTTGTTTTAAATATCTAACAAAATATTTAAAATACTAAAATCTAGTAGAATTTTTATAATGTTGACTTAAATTCCACAAACTTAAAATAAAAGAAAATCGATAAAACAATCATAGAGAAAGTGAAATTTATTGCGCTTCGACACGTAAAAAAAACGCTCAGTACTTTCTTTCAATATTAAAAAGAATCACTTGAAATTATTCGCTTCATTGAATTGTCAAATGAATATAAAATGTTGCCATCAGTTTCAAATACAATACAAAAGAAGCAAACCTTTTCAAGCGTGATAAACTTATGAACTTCAAAAGGAGAAACTTAAAGCTTATAAGGACAGTAGCGATATATTTTACTATACAGTAATCCTTAGCTAATTGAGTCTCACTTAACTGCGCTCCGCTGCGCTGGTGTTAGTTAGTGGGTGGGACCAAATATTTTGTTATTCAAGTAAGTTCATAATTTATTGAAATTCTCACGTAAATTGAGAGTAGTTTTTTTTTCTTTACTACTTTATTTAAAACGAAAAATTCCTTAATATGTTGAAACAAATTTTAAATTATAGAAATCTTTAGAACTACAAAAATGCTTTTATCTTGAAACTCATATGGGAAGTATGCTCTGGCAGAAGATATTGAAACGCAAACAAAAACAACAAAAAAAGAAACATTTGAGTGAGAGGCACCCCTCTTTACTTATTTAAATAATAAATATTCAGTTATTTGTCCTTCTGTTTTTTTAAGAAAATTGCAAATTTTTTGAGAAATTTCACAACGATGCAAAGTTTTTAATGAAATTTTTTTTACATTTCAAAGAACTGAAGAGTACATGAAAAATAATTCCCGCAATTGTTTTTCATTTTATTTACTTAAGTATCGCAATTTCATTTCCATTGAAAGTTAAAAGAAAACAAAATTTGTTTGCTTTAAATTTTGGGAGCAATCAAAACAATTTTTATGCTATATGAAGAAAATGAAATTGTTATTAAATTACTTACTCTTGTCGTTGAGTTAAAGCGTTGAAGAAGCACGACTGAAATTTTTAACAACCTAACAACAACAATGTTCGATTTTGTAGAAAAATCTATTCTCATCGCATTAAATTCATACCCAAAAAACTTTGCACTAGAAATATGAAAACATGTAGCGAAATATGAAAAGCTCCCAAAAAGAAAAGTTAAAGTTTATAAAAAGACATGAAGGAGTAACGCAGCAACACCAAGAGCAAATAAAATCAAATATAAAACTGAAAAATAAAAGTAAAAAAAAAATAAAAAAAACTAAAAAGTCAAAATGGCACACTCTTGCTCCTTGCTGCTTCTAAAAACACATACAAAAAAACAAAAATAAATGGAAGAAAAACAAAATGAGGATAATATAACAACAAGGACAATAAATACACTTGAAAAAATACACATTCAAATATGAATCGAAAACGAAATCAGCAATTCGACGATGTAGAAGAAGAAAACAGCAATGGCAAAAGCACATTATAGGTATGTATGTAGGTATATAGTATTAACTATGAGCTGACTGACTTACTTACTTCCGGACGTGCCTGGAATGTGGTCATTGTGAAGAATCAGCTACTGCTGTCTCTTCAATTGATATCGTTCGTTGCCGTTGTTGTTGTTGTTGTTGTTCAACTGACAGCTGTAGTCAAAATTCATTTGTATGTATTTTATAGATTTTTGATTTTATATTTTTATGAAGATTACGCTTCAGCATGTTTACGTAAGTGTGCATCCGTATGTCGGTCGTTATGTCTGCCTGCCTGCCTGTCAGTCGATGAAAGGAAGTTAATAAAATATATGTACTTCCACACATTCTCATGCATACAAATATAAGCAACTGTCGACGACGAGCTTCCATGTACACACATTTATAAATTTGTATGGCTTATGAACATGTATTGGTGCTGCTGAGAATATGTGTAAGCACTAGCGGTTCGAAGGGGGGTGGTTCGAGGGTAAAAAACCACATCCCTTAGCAATGAAAATCTTATAGATTTTGATCAATGATCATGAAACAAAAATCGATTTTAAAAGGGAGCAAAATAAAACCCCCCTGTCCCCTCTCCCCCCAACATCCAACCTTTTGAACCGCTAGTGTGTTTGCATGTGTTGTCATATGTTTGTATGTGTGAGCACAAGGATAATCGTGTATTTTATTTTTCTTTTTATAGTTTCTTGTAATGTATTAAAATTTTGATTCTGTTTTACATATTTTAAAAGATAAAAAAAAAATATGTATTATAAAAAAACGAAATAAATTTTATTTATAAGAAAAATATTTTCACTTTATAACGACGACTACCTCTAACACTGTACAACAAATGGAAACTTTTGGAAACGAGTAGAGACGAGACAAGTGCAATTAAGGTTATTGGGGAACGAATCTGTGGACCGTTTTGCTCTACTGTCAAAATGGACATACAAATTTTAAAAATTTAAAAAAAAAAAGAAAACATGAAAAGTCCAGTGCACATTTTTGTCCACCAAGGCATCCATTTAAAAAAAAAAAAAAAAAAAAATTTCGATTTTTTTATTTAAAAAAAAAAAAGTTAGAAAAAAATTTTTTTTCTTTAAATTTATTTTTTTCGAAATTAGATAAAAATAGACGGAACGCCCAGTAATCGAAATTCGTTCACACATTAGGTATAAAAATGAGAGTGAGTACGCACATTCACACTCACAACAAAAAAATATTCTTTTGCAAGTATTGTGTAGAAACGAAAAGGAAAATGAAACACTTTATATGTGGGAGCTTTTAGCGAAAATGTGAAACGAGTTTTTCCTCTCTCAGTAATAAACAACAACAATTTACGTATTCATATCGAGCACTTTATACTTCAGCGAGAAATGAGTAAATGGATTTTTCGACGAGAGCGCGCTCAGCGAACTCGTTGACACATTACTAGTCTCGACGAGTACAACAACTTCGTTCACTCATACATGCTTAATTGCACATACATACAATGAAAAATTGCAATTTACGTGTGGAATTTGTTTTTGTTTTTACAATTCACAGAATCTATACGAAAAAAAGATCACAAAACTCTCTCTCTCTCTCTCTGACATTTTCGCTCAATTTAGTGCAGCAACGGCGAAATGCTTCGTAACACTATGCAACTGCAAAAATTATTCTCACACATCATCGTGTAAAACTCGTCACACATTTCAGCGAAAATGTGAAAAGAGAGCAAACGAGTTTTTCATCTCACAGATATAAACAACAACAATTTACGTATTCATATCGAGCACTGCATATTTCGGCAAGAAATGAGTAAATGAGTTTTATCGACGAGAGCGCGCTCAGCGAACTCGTTGACACATTACTAGTCTCGACGAGCGTTCACTCATACATGCTTAATTTCACATACATACAATGAAAAATAGCAATTTACGTGTGGAATTTGTTTTTGTTTTTACAATTCACAGAATCTATACGAAAAAAATATCACAAAACTCTCTCTCTCTCTCTCTCTCTTTGACATTTTCGCTCAAATTTGTACAGCTACGGCGAAATGCTTCGTAACATTTTACAACAACAATAAATTATTCTCACACATCTTCACTGAAATGTGTGACGGCACAACCCTGCCGGCAGCTCAGCTAACTTTTGATGCACTTTAATCTAACTATTTCGCAACTAGAGGTGGTTGATACTTGGATTATTTTTAATGGAGCCAATTGACTATTTTAACATTGTGATATCCTAGGCAGTAGTCAATTGTCCGACTCCGCATGACTTTTCAACTAACTTAAAGTTAGTTGCTTAGAAGTTAGCTATAAACTTATTGCATGTAGCTATTCGCTTATAGTATGCTTTATTAATTACAATTTATAATTAATACCTATGTATATAAGTATTAAAATGTTTGAAAGTCAATAAAAAACTTTTCATTATATGAAATTAGTTTATTTGAATATGGATCGTTTTCCTTTTTAAAAAGCTTTCTTAATATTTAACCTTATCTAATTAAGTTTCAGTTAAAGAAGTATGCTATTTTCGTAGTCGACTACCGAATTGCTTGGAGAGAAGTTATGCTGCTGTTGTTGTTGCTCTAATCCTGTGGCATCCATACAATCTTTCTCTAACGATGTACTAAACAGAACATCTTTTTGCAAGCACTTCGTATGCTCATTTAAGGGCATTTTACACTAAAGTAAGATTTTGACCGTCACTGCTTCAAGCTAACTACATAAAACTGAACGGTGATAATGCCGACGAAAAAAATTAAAAAATAGAAAAGTTCAAAAATGAAGAAAAAAAAATTTTGGACACACTGAATGGTTATCACACCAAGCTACAATTTACGATGGAAGAGGAACGAAACAACAGTATCCCCTTCTTAGACGCGAAAATTCACAAAATAGACAAAAAATTTATATTGATTGGTACTCGAAACCAACAACATCTGGACGAATGATAAATTATTTCTCTGGACAACCACATAAATACAAACTTAACACAGCAAAAAACCTTATTCGCAAAATTATAACCATAAGCAATAATGCCAAAAGGCATTTTCATAACAACATTCAACATTGAAAAAATACATACCATTTTAAGAATGAACAACTACCCACAAAAATTAACGCTTAATCGAATACAACAAAAACTACGAGAAATCAATCAAACAACAACAACTCACGGACAACGATCGGACAAAACTCAACGTTTCTTCAGTGTTAAAGGACAAGCCAGACTTCCACCGATTCCATAGATAGAACTTGTGTCAAAAAGCTAATGGGTCGTGTGAAGAAAAAAAGTGCGTAATTTTACCAAGTCTCCACTAATAGAGTAAAGTTTGTATGTAAAATTAATTGACAATAAAATATTAAAAAAAAAATACCAGAATATCTTTAATTTTGAAACTTTGGGAGATATTTAACATCAAACTAGTAAAAATAATTTTAGCACCACACTTTACTTTTGTATTCACACATCACACATCGATATGTAAATGAAAAAATACAATTAGCAATACATACATACATCTCATCTCTCATCTGTTCTTTGTTCCCTTTCCACAATACCGTTCAACCAAAAAAAAAAAGGTGAGAGAAATCGACGTTGTGTCTTCGTAAAAGCAGCCGAGAAATCAAAAGCACATTATATATTACAAAGTGCAATTGTACTTAATTGTGAGAGAGAGAGTAAAAATGAAGAGATCAAGAGAACAAGAGAGTCAAAGAGTAAGTTTGTTGCCTTGTTTTATCGATTGTTTTTTTTTTTTTTGCACGAAGGCGGGGAAACAAAAGCAAGGTCGTTTAACATCTAACGCATATTTTTTCACATAAGAAATATTAATTTAAGAAAATAAAATTATTTTTCAAAAAATGTACTATACAAAATTTTTTCATGATTTCTATTCTGGTATTCTGGAAACTAAAACTTATAGTCTAATATCGAAGTCAATATTTTGTTAATATTTAATTAAAGTTAGATTTTTGTTTGTTATATTTTTTTACAGTGAATTTTTATTCACGCTTGACTTTCAATATAAGTATGCAAATGTTCATACCCTCTGTTACACAAGGGTCTCCCACCAAATCCACTTCACTACTACATGCTTCGTCCCGTATTCCATCTTTCTTCTGATCTCATTACACCTTTTATATTTCAATTTTTTTTTTTGGTTTTTTTGCTGAAACTATATACTTACATTTTTCAATGTAATTTTTCATTCGATGCTCATTTTGTTTTGTTAACTTCACAAATAGACAAATTTACAAAACAAATCAACTTCGTAACTTAAGTAGACTTTGCATTTTTTATGCTTTTTTTTTTTGAGCTACATTCTAAATGCCAGAAATAGACAGACAGAAAAGACAGAGCATTAAGTGTGAAAGAAAAGTAGAAAATTGCGTATGAAAAATATTTGAAAATTTTTTTTATATTACTTTATTCTTTTTTTTTCAGAATAAATATGTAGCTGCGGATTTTCAAGCCAAAAACAAAAGGAGCTAGCAAAAAAAAAAAAAACAAAAAAAGCAACAATAGTAGAAGCAACGAAAATAAGTAAGAAATGACATCAATATCACCAGAGAGATTGCAAATATAATAAACGAGAGAGAGAGGGAGAGAGCAAGAGAGGGAATTAAAGATGGTTGAAGATGAAAATGTTACGTAGCATATTTGCCCTGCTGTTACTTCACTGATGCTGCTGGTGTTGCTGCTTCTGTTGACGCTGCTGTTGCTGCTTCTGCTTCTGCCTCTGCTTCTTTTTCCATTCAATTTGAATTCATCAATAAGGCTTAAAAATACACGAACTCAATATAGTCGCACTTGAATGAAGTACAATACAAAAAAAAAAAGAAAAAAAAAATAGAAAATAAATAAAAAAATTAAACGAAACAAAATACAGAAAAGAGGAATACTGTCAAGGATACGAAAATACGAAAACCAACGCATTGTAGCTTGAATTTTATTGTATCGAAGGAAGATATGTGCGTTTGAGTGTGTGTGTTATTTGTATTAAATTTGCGTATATATATTTCTGTATTTTTTTGCAAATTTTTTTTTTTCAAAAAGACGCTTATTTTCTTGTCATTGATATACTAACATTGAGAGGGAGCAAAGTATGTTGATTTTTTCTCTGTTTTGTTGATAATATAATTTTAAAAAATTTGCATCTTTTCCTCAGTATAAGAAAAAAAAGAAGAGAAACTTGTATTTATATTTTGACCTGCAGTAACTTTCAGGTAACTTTTAAATCTTAATAAAAATTTTTTAATGTATTGCCTTTGATGCTATTCAATTACTCTGTAGGATATATACTTATATCGCAAACTAACTACAAAAGGCGCTGAACCTGAAATTGAATTTTTTTTAAGGATTTAATTGAATCGAGATTGGAGTATAAATGTACATTTCAAGAGCTATAAGTTTTATGCCTGAGAAAAAGTTTTTCCTGAGGAAAAAGTAAACAGATTTTGTTTTTACATTAATTTCCCATCTATTTTCCTTACTCTCATTTCTAAAGATTTTTAGTAAATACTTTATTCGGTATGGAAAAAAATTTGGAAAATTCGTTTTATCCCAAAAAAATCGGTGTAACAAAAAATGTTTGTATAATAATTGTAAAGAATTTAGAATGCTGTTGAAGATTAAATATTTTTGAAGTACATGTAAAAAAGAAAAAAATTCTGCATTTTTTTTATTTTAAATTCTGTAATTTTGTTTTTTTTTTAGCAAAAATGTTGAAGACAATATCCTTTTACAGTAAAATTTCACCTGTACTCTTTATTGATTTTGAAATTTCTCAGACTTCAAAATTCATTTGTATAAATGATTTTTGGTATTTTGTAATTTTTATTTCTTTGTTTGCATTATTTTAATTCACATTCAAGACCGAAAAAATACTTAAAATTTAGTCGAAAAAAAAACTACTTGAAAATGATTAAAAAACAGTGTTGGGTACCATTTTTTCCCGACAAAATAGTGATCAGAAAATAAGCTCATTGTCGATTGTTTTAATCGTGCTGGGGAATCAAAACTACAAAACATTTATATAGCCTAATTTACTCTTTAGAACAGAGATGCCCACGTCCTATACACTTGGTGTACATTTGTTTTTGTAAAAGCACTTGGCATAGGCTGAGCATTTCTCATATCTCTTTTTTGCATGTACCAAAGTGCAAAGCAACAATATTTTAGTATGCTTTGTTAGCCTTCAACGTAGATTTTGTTTTTGTCTAACATATGAGCTTAAAATAGAGACGCCCACGTCCTATGCACTCAGAGTACATTTGTTTTTGAAGAAGCATTTAGTCATAGGCTGTGGATTCTAATACACACACAACACTCCGCACTAAGCAGTACGAAATACACAAACAATTTGGTATTTTTCGTTTTTCATCTCTCTTCTTTGCCTATACCAAAGCGCAAAGCAACAACACTTTCGTATGCTTTGTATAATTTCGTTTTAATAAAGTTCATATGTATTGGTGTTTGCATTTAATAAGAAATTTTTGGGCACCCCTAGTTTATAATAATAAAATTTATATGTATTGGTGTTTGCACTTCCATAAGAAACTTTGGGGCACCCCTGTTTCAGAGTAAAGTGCTGAGTAACGGGGTAAAAATCTAGGTTTTACTTTAGAGAGTGGACACATCTAAAACTAAGAGAGAGTGCTCTCTGGGGTAAATATAAATCAGCTCTTTTTTTTCTTAGCGATCAATGTTGCTAATCAAATGCGCTAGCAACAAAAGTCTTGTTTTTTATTTTTTGTTGTCGTATAAACCATAAAGTAGGCAACACTGACTCTCTCTCTTCTATGGTATAAACATATAGAGGGCAATACACTTGCGACTTCATCTCTCAAAAAGAAACTAAATAAACTACAAAATTTGGCAACTACAAAACCGCACAACTGCATAACTACATTTGCAGTTGCAAAACAGAAAAAGGGAGAAATGAGAGCAGATATACGAAATAGAAGAAGAAGAAGAATGAAGAATATAATAAAAAGTGTTCCATCGAAAAGAGCTGTTAAAAATACATTAGATTCAATCATAACCTAAAAATTGTCATTTTGGAAGTTGAGAAACTTCTATTCTCTTGGTGCGATATACTCACAAGTGCTTCCTATATTTTACTATTGGGTAATTGTTTGAATATGTTTCGGAATTCCTTTAGCTAATTTTACTTCTCACTCTACTTTAAATATTCAAAATGTCGTCATAAAATGTCGCAATGTTTTGCTGTTGCATTTTCTATAACAAAAAAAAAAAAAAAAATTTATGAAACTAATAACTTCCGGACATGCAGATGGCAGACAAAAGACCAAATCTAAGTGTAAACAAGAAAATAGAAAGAAAAAAGCGATAGTCATATCGAATTTCGTTTTGCTGCAAGCAGAACCAGCCATTATGTAAAACAATAACAACAACATCAACTTTCTGCGATAAGAAAAATATATAAAGCGCAAAAAAGCATAAAACTTTGCAAAGACCGCAAAAAAAAGTAGATAGTCACAGTGGAATGTTTTTAAATCACGCATCTTGTTTCGGACACGGATCTCTTTTTTGATTTCGCTGTGGTGAAAAGCAAACAAGCAACACAAAACAAAACTACACCAGAAAATCCCATAAAAAAAAAAAAATAGAGCGTTGAATACTTTTTTTACTATCCCTGGACAAAAAAATGACTGCAATGCAGAAGACATCATCAGCAGCAGTCGCAACAACAACAACAAAGGCAATGCCAACAACAGTAAAAGACACACATACACACTCACACACATACACAATTGACTTCACAGTAATAACTAGCAACGAACAATATTTGTTCATAGCACTACTAACGGCCAGCACTGAAACAACAACAACAACAATAACAACAGAACAACACACACACATACTGTTACACAGTCTCACACATATGCCATAAGAAAAACATATGTTTTACCGAAAGCAACAAAAACAACATTGGCAACACTATTTGCAACAGCGACAAACTAAACGAAAAAAAGCGAGCACCATTCACAGTAACATCAGTTAGAACGAGGTTATTTATTTTAACACACACACACACACATACACATGAAAATCTTTACATAAAAAAAAAAATCGAGCAAAAATATTTAACTTGTAAAATGTTTTCCTTTGCATATGAAAAAAAAAAAGAACAAAAACGTTGAATGTCCGCTGCACAGTGTATAAGCAAAAAGAGAAACTAAAAAAAAAACACAAAAACAAAAATGCGCGCTCACTCACACATACATCAATCTGATATTTGCCTGAGGCAGTAACATAGCAAAAAACAAAAAAAAAATTACTGTACCAACTTCAAAGGCAATCACCGCGACCAGGCAGCGCACAGGAGGTGCCACAAATGTCTGCGACATTTCAGGCCGACGAGCAACAGACCGATGGTGAATGTGGATGTCGATGTCGACTGCCATGTGTGCATGTCTGTAGAGTACCTACGAGTATACACACATATATAAAGTTTATTTGCTTGCAACTGCAACTGATGCAGAGACGACAACAGCAGTTGCTGCTACTGATGTTGCCGTGCCTATGTCTGTCTCTGCCTCTCTAGCCCCAAAGTATAAATGTAACGATAATGTTGACGATTGCAGTTCGTGTTGTTGTTGCGGTTGTTTTTTTGATTTGTTGGTTTTTCTTTTGGTAGTGGCGGCAGCGGTGAATTTTTGTGACATATTTTGTTGTTGTTGTTGTTGTTGCAGTTGCAATTGCAGTCTCTGTTTGTTTTTTTTGTTTTTTTTTTTTGCTTGTAATCTGCCTACAACGACGCAGTGCAGTTGCTATCACAACATAAATATTTGCATGATTTTCTACACTTGTGTTTGCAAGTGAAAAAGAAACTTGAATTTTATCTAAATAAAAATGAAATTTTTAAAATAAAACACAACACAATGTTTTTTTGCAGACTATAAATTTTTAATATTTATAGTGCATACAGTAGGTGTAGTGTAAAAAAATCGCTTATCGTTCACATTATTTACAAGTTGAAATAACTTCAAACCACAAAAACAAAATGGTGGAAAGTATTTCAAACCACAAAATATTAAGTGGATAAATGTTGGATTCTGCTGCTTCTTGTTTTCCCTCTCAATTTTTGTTGTTTTAAAGCAAGAGAATTATATTAAAAAATAAGCATTTTATTTTAAGTTATTGCTCTTGTTTTTGTGCATTCAATTGTAAAAATATAGAACTACAATAAAGGATCAACCGCATTTTATTTCGAAGTAGAATGAAACATATTACAGAAATTCTTAATAAATGCAAACGTGAGCAGAGAGAGAGAGAGAGAGCATATCCCATGATGTGTACTGAATTGTTGTTGTTTTTCATTATATGTTGCTCTTTCAATAACAGTTGAATCAACTCAGTATGCTCAAAAGAGTTGTAAAGAAGAGAACTCTTCTCCTCTGCTAGTAGCAGCATTAACTCTCTCTTTTTCTTCTCTCATTTTTTTTCTATGAAGAGATTCAAAACTGTCAAATATTTGTTTACGTTTTGTTTACTCCCATGTATTTGTTCTTGTATTTTTGAAATTTCTGGGTCTTTATAGCAACAAAGCAGTGCGTTGTTATTGCCCTGTTGTATTTGTTGTAATACTGCTATCACCTGTTATAATTCAGCCATGAGTGTAGCCTATACTATAATTACAACAACAATATACTAAACAGAAGAATAGGTGAGTGTGAGATAGAGAGTAGAGCAGTGTTGCCAGACAAATTTTCTGAAATTTCTCCCTTCGTATAAAAAAATTACCTCTTTTTGAGAAAATGCATCACTTTTAAATTTTCTCATCGATTTCATATAACTTTTTTACAACAACGAGAAAACCTCGATATTTATTTTGAATCACTGAAATTTTTTTATAAAGTCAGAATTAACTTATCGAAAAAATATAATGATACATTGTTTTGTGAAAACAAAATCTCTACCCTTTTTGTTTTACTTTATAATTTGTTATTAGTTGAGATGAATTCAATTAGTTTACGGTCATTCTGACCTATGGCATTTGATAATAATTTCTTATGTAAAATTGCATGCTGAATCCAAAAATAAATTTTTAAAAAATTAAAGGAAAACATATTTCAAGATAATGCTGAATTCCCATATTTTTAATTCTGAAAAAATGGTTTTTACTTAATTGCCAATATCTCCGGTGTTTATTTTAAAGAACTTTATGCCAAATGGAATGCAATTAATTTTCTATCAACTGATGCACACTTTTTAATTAAATTATTGGTTTAAGCACGAAAAAAGAAGTATCAAAAATATTTAAAATATATAACTTACAAATTTTCCCCTCTAGAAATTTGAATCAATTTATAAAATTCTTACCTGAAAAGAGAAGAGAATAATAAAGTTTTGATGAGAAAAGAATGTAAAATTCTGTTAAGATAATAATGTAAAAATGTATAGTAATCTCAGACCGTGTACCTATTCAGACCATCCTCCCTGGAATAAATTAAATAAATTTGCCGCTTCTATTGTTAAACAACTAAGAATTTACAGGCTACTACTAGAACCTCTAACGTGATTTATTTAAATGGAAATTGGTCTGAATTGGAATATGTTCAACTATCTATAACTTAAATAAATTTCAGAAAAATCTAAGCTTGTTCATGATTTTAGACTTTTTTATAGTCAGTGAAAAAAATCTAGTCAGTAATAAAAAACTTTTCTGTAAGTCGAAATTGGGACATGGTCTGAGTTGGAACATGTTCAACTATTTATAATTTAAATAAATATTAGAAAAATCAGGGTTTTTTCAAGACTTTAAACCTTTGTACAGCCAGTGAAAAAAAGCTGTTAATGAAACACTTTTCTGGAAATCGAAATTGGACATGGTCTGAGCTGGAACATGTTCAACTATCTATAACGTAAATAAATATTATAAGAATCTTAGCCTGTTCATGACTTAAAGACTTGAAAGTGAAAAAAATCATTCACAGAAAGACTTTAAAGGAAGTCAAAATTGGACATGGTCTGAGTTAGAACATGTTCAACTTTGTTACAGTCAGTGAAAATCGACGATTTCGCATCATTTTTTGTTCAGAAAAATTTTTAATTTTACTTCTTTAGCTCAGATTTCTTCATTGGATGTTGAAGCCCTATATATTTCATACAAAGTAAGCATCTGTCTATTAAAATCAGTGGGAAAAATAAAACTTATAAGCATTTGAGAAGAAAAAACGAAAATTAAATTTCTACGTATTTTCAATATTTTCTCCAATAAAAAAAAAAATAAATAATAAGTAATATAAATTAAATGCTTATAAGTTCTACATTTTAATACCAATTTTGATAAACTATTTTCTTTGAAATAGATCGTGTTACCAATAAAAAAACTGAGGCTAAAATTTGATTTTCTTTTTGTTAGTCACAGTAAAATCAAAATTTTGTGAAAAATGTTTGCGAAGTCGTCGAAAAATTTATGAATAATGTCTAAATTGGCAACCAGATTGGAAAGCGATGTAAGTAGAATAGAATTACCTTACATTTAATATAAAGTTATTTAAAAATCATTTAACAAGAACTGGATATATTTAAAATTAATTAAAAATATTTTTTCAAAATTATGAAAATTTGACATTATTTCGAAAACTGTTTCACTTTCATTCTTTTTAATTCATTTTCACATTCAATCCGCAATTTCTAATAAAAAATGACTTTCAAATGCATCAGATCACACAAAAAGCGTCTTTTTTGAATTCATCTGCTCTAATTCTAATAAGTTGATAAATTTGTAGTTGGAATATAAAAAATAATTATTCATTATGCAAATTTGACCACTTTTCCCTTTAAACTATCTATTTTACACTAGCTTCAAAAAAGAAGGGGTCAAAATTTACCCCTTTTTGGTAAATTTACCCTAATCTGGCAACACTGTAATATTCGAGTAAGTGAGCGTGAGATTGAGAGTGGGGAGTTTCCTGAGAGAGCACAGCAACAAAATCAACGACGCCACATATATGTACGCCATGTATGCCAATGAGGCCGTTATCATTTACATTTTTTTATTCAGTGCTTTTGTTGTTCTTGTTTTTGCTGCCTTCCTACTTCGTCACAAAAATTATTTGCTCTTTATGTGGTGAAAAATTTTACCGAAATTATTTCCTTAAGCCAATTATAAATGCATGTCATATTTCACTAAAAATTTTATCTCATAACAAAACATTTTTTATTTATAAATTTTGTGCACGTTTTGTGTTTTTCAGGTTCTTATTTTTTTTGTTCTATTATTGTGATGAATTGTTTGCATTGTTGTACATATAAAAAAGTAAAAAAAAAAAAAAAAAATAAAAAAATATTGTAAAAAACACACACAAACACAAACAAACTAAAATGTCATAAACTTAAAATGTAGCAGAAATAAATAGAAATAAAAAATATAAATAGGTATACACAAGTGTGTCCTTTTTTTGCAATGCTTCATCTTCTTGGATTGCTTTGCCCTTTAAGATTTTCTACGTTGTGTTGGCTTTTTGTTTACATTTTATATTATTTCATAAATAATATAGATAAATCCATAAAGTATCTTTTCTCCATTAAACCGAAATTACTTTAAATTACTTGTGCAAACACATATACAATGGTGTGTACCCTTAACTCTTTAGTGAACAGGGTTCCCTTTGAGGCATAAGTATTCAATAAATTTAGCATAAATATCAAGAAGAACGATGAAAGTCTAAGGCATCAAACTCTTAATTTAAATTGAATTGTTTTTAAGTTGTCTCTCGAAAAGAATATAAAAGAATATTCAAATGGCAGTTAGATTTAAAAAAGTTGCGTGAAAGAAATGTTGCAGACTTCTCTTCAGACTCATGTTGATGAGAGTTTTTCACGAAAGAGAACAGAGAATATATCGCAAAATAAATCAAGAGCAAATGTTGCAAGACAAAGTTACTTGAAAGCCCCTTAAAATATGCAAGAAATTTGAGAAGAACATGTGTTTGCTGTCTCTTTCCACCTCTTTATAAATGGCGCGCACATTTAAATTTGTGCGAAAAAATGTTGCAGACTTCTCTTCAGACTCATGAGAGTTTTTCACGAAAGAGAACAAAGTACGACTTTGGTTAATATATTGCAAAATATTTCAAGAGCAAATGTTGCGAGACAAAGTGGATTTGAAAGCCCCTTAAAGTATGCAGGAAATTTGAGAAAAAGCAAGTGTTTGCTGTCGCTTTCTACCTCTATTTAAATAGCAGGTACATTTAAATTTGCGCGAAAAAACGTTGCAGACTTCTCTTCAGACTCATGTTGATGAGAGTATTCCACGAGAGAGAACAGAGTACTATTTTGGATAATATATGTATCTGTAGTAGAAATTTACATGAAAAGCATTTAAAAAAAAAACCATACTCTGAAATCATTTATCCACCCTCTTGGTCATAAAAAGGTTAAACTTTCATGGTAAATTAAAAAAGGGTTCATTTAATCATCTTAGAATATTTAAAATTCATTCAATGCCAAAGGCGGCGTATGCAAATTTTAACATAATTTTCAATAAAATAAATTAAAAAATATTTGCGTGAGTGTGCGTGTGTGTGTGAATCGCATACAAGAATGATGAAATATTGAAATACAGCCCACCCAAAAAAAGGTCAATCAATTGATAAACAAAAAATAAATATGCTTATACTTTCTACATTTACAACAACAACAACAATTAAAGCATATACCACGTTGAAAGGAGATGTTTAAATTGAAAAAATGAAATGTTGAAATGTGGTGCAAAGTCTTGAATGAAATTAAGTACCTTTGTAAAGCTATTGAAAAATATATGAAAATAATACAAACTGAAATGTTGAAAATCCTTTTTGAAATATTTTGATGTATAAACGAATCAAATAAATTCAACGAGAACAAATGAATGAATGAATTGAGGGGAGGGGGGACAAAATGCTTTATCCGCTTTTGTAAGCGGATAAAGCGAACAATGACAATTTCATTGGTCGCGTCTGTCATGCAGTGCACACTGACAAACCTGAATGTGTCGGATTTCTCTTAGTCTCAGCGATATTTATTCCAGGGCAGTGTTTCACCTCACCTCACCTCACTTTTCAATTGCCATTTGTCATTTCGACATTTATTGTGACACAAACAATCATGTCAGGTACGGGCATTTTATTTTTGATGGATTTGCAATATATTTTGTATATATACATACGTATGTACATACATATGTATGTGTAAGTGTAGATGTAGATTGAGAGCAACAGCTGGATTTAAATTGAAATACAGGTAAAAGAAAATTGGAGCACAAAAAAAAAAAACCAAAAAAAAGCAGGAGAAGGAGGAAAATATTCGGTTCTAAGCAGCTAATAGAAGCAAGACTGCATCACTCCAAAAAAAAAAAAAAAAAAACAGAAAAATAATCCTTGTGATTTATTTTTAGCAATTTTCTTATAACAAATTCATGCTTGAGAAAATTCTTATATTATTTTTCTTCAAAACATTCTAAGCAAAATACGAATTCTAAAAACTTTTTTGCACAATGAACAAAAAGTAAAAATCTATAATCTATTCTATTGAGCATAAGCATGTAAAATTTTAGCAACCTTCTCACACACACACACACATACACAAATTCAATATCACAATTCATGCTCTCAATATAAAAGTACACCATACTCTCTCTCCCTCTCTCTACATACACACACACGCATACACATAAACTAATTACTTCGAGCTTACAACAATATTTCTCTGCAGCATATTCTTAATTCTTCACTTAACTTAATTTCAAGGTGTCAGCACATGCAGATGTCAATATGTTGCTGTTGGTTGCTGCTCCTTGCTGTTGCTACTTGCTGTCAATCTTCATTGTCTTTTGTCTTTTGTTGTTGTCGTCAGCAATTGAACCCTTTTGCCAATATGGCAGTTAGGATTATTTGTATGTCATGAATGTATATACATGCATGCATGCATGCATCTCAACGTTGGTGTGTAAGGAAGAATATGTGAGGCACTTAAGGTATCAAGTGCTTTTGTGTATTTGCCAAATAAATTTAATGAGGAAATTCCCAAAAAAGCTTCCATATACCCGTAAGTATCTACACGCTTCAGTAAAAGTAAACAAATACACACACACACGCACACGCACACACACATATATGTATTAGCTCTTATGCACTGTTTCATATTTTAGCATTTAAATACAGCGTGCTTGTGCTTGTGCTTGCCTTGCTTCATTTCAAAGCAAAGACCACTTGAGTTACGATACTCATAAATATTTACGCTCATATTTGTTTCATTAATTCAACCTTTTATGCTGTGATATAAACTCTCTTTGTGTATCATTAAGGAAAATAATAATTTTGTTCTTTTGGCAAAGGTATTAGGTATTAAGTACAAGGCTTATTATATTTTGAACACTCATAAAGTGCCTAATTTTACTCTCGCACACTCTCATTAGTTAGTTAGAGAGAATGAAAATCTTTGGCTCTTTTTAAGCATTTTTAAGCTACATTGTATATATGTATGTGTAAATTGAAACCAGAGTTCGCAAAAACTTACTATTGAGAAGAAATATTATTCACTTAAAGAACAAATTTTGAAAAAAAAAAAAATAAATTAATGTGCGCTCTTTCGTTAAATGTTTTGAGTGAATTGAACTCATTCTTTCTCTTTCACTCACAGAATGCGTTCTCTGAGTTAAAGAGCGCTCATTGTTTTTTACTCGATTATTGTTTCTCACTAGAAAGTTTTTGCAATGATAAACTCATTTTGATAACGGCATTACTCGCGACGCAACTATTAATTAGCTCTTTGCATCACTCATTCACGACCCTGCTTTCGGCATCCCTCTTTCGTGCACAAACACAAACGAGTGAACAACATCAAAGAAATAAACTTGCTCTTTGACTCTCTTGTTCTTTTGATCTCTTCCTTATCAACTAATAGTCTCTCTCTCTCTCTCTCTCTCAATTAAGTAGAATTAAACTTTGTTTATAATAAATAATGAGCTTTTGGTTACTCGGCTGCGTTTACGAATACGCAACGACTATTTCTCTCACCTCTCTCTTTTAGGTAAACGGTATTGTGGAGAGGGAACAAAGAACAGATGAGGTGTAGTTATTGCGAATTGTATTTTGGTGTTTACATATCGATGTTAATATTAGTAAAATATAAAAATGTATAAAAATATTACTTGATTAATGATCAATTATTGAAAATTTATATCTGAAAACAAAATATAGCTTAAATTTAACAAATAACTTGTTTAAGTCGGTACTGATTGAATTTTATGTTTATAGAATTTAATTAAATGAAAATACTAAATTTCTTTCTAAAACATTTTCTTTCAAAATGGTAAACGATAGAAATGATCCTACGACTAAAGGTTACACAACCATTGACGATCTATTCGCAAAATATATTGATAATATAAAACTAAATCATATTGTATCATACTTTAGTTATCATAACTCTAATATTATCATAAAATTTTGCATGAAGTCACTCGACTTTGAACAGCTGTAGGACAGAAATTTTTAGCTTTTTCTCAGTAGAAATACCTGTAATCTATAGAAAAAAATTATGTGAAAACAGCTCTAATCATGTTTCATGTTTTTCCTCTTAGGTGTCCAAGATCACATATTTTTAAAACGTTTTTGAGTAATTTCTTAATTTTAGATTTTTTTTTTAGTTGCTTTTCTTAAATTCTAATGGAACTCGAAAAGAAAACATAATTCTTATTTAGTTTCTTAGTTTCACTAGAACAGGAGAAAAATAATCACAATGAATTAAAAAAAAAAAATACCCAAAAAGTGAGTACACATATCGCTCATTTACTAAAAGACTGTCATAACTCAAAAAACGCGATTTTGCAGAAAACGCGTTTAAAGTTTTCAATTGACACCCACATTGCAGAAAAAAGAAGAAATCTTATAATTCTCACGCGCAGAGTATACAAGATATTAATATGAAATTTTTACACATAATTCTGCATCATTAACTCAAAAATCGTGTTTTTTGACTTATGACAGTCTTTTAATAAATGAGCGTTGTGTGTACTTTTTCAGCGAAGAGATTATACTTAATCCCAATGCCTGAAATTCAATCAAATATGCCTGCATATTGGCGAATTTCATATGGGAAATTCTCTCTTTGACAGGGAATATTACTTAGTGAAAACTAACTATAAGAAAACTGACCCTTGGGTAGTTTAATTTTTACGATCACCGTTTTCTGTGAACCGTATGTTACAAAAACAATAAAGTTGTAAGTAAACAAAGTCAACTCTTACAACAACAACACTAGCAGCACTCTCTCTCTCATATTTATGTATGTGTTTGTACTAAAAGAATATGTTCCAAAAACAACACGATTAACAACAGTAAATTCCTCTGTAATTACTCGCTAATTGAGAGAGAGATTGAGAGAGCCGACGTTTCTGCCCAATTCCTATGCAAAAAATTTATACATATAAAAAAAATGTCGGTTCTCACTGTCTGTTAATGCACTCTGTTATACTCTCTTTCGCTCATATTTAAAAGGAGCTTAAAGAGTTTCGTAAGAGTCAACCAGAAAGAAGCAACAACCTAATGCAGAACAACAACAACAGACACCTATAAAAAATTAAATCAAAGTATTTATTATATCCAATATTCGAAACACGAATTCTGAATATTGATATTTCAAATTTTTAATTATACATACGAATTCAAATTTAGTACCTAAATTTTGTTTCTAATTTTAAATAATTGAAAGCGGATTTTCTTCTGATTTAAATTTTCTCTACATCGTTTCACTACTACCATGTGTTCCATGACACATTTTTTTTTTTTTTTTGATTTTTTTTTTGATTTTTTTTTTGATTTTACAAAAAAAATGTTTAAAAATTTGTTATATTTACAAAAACTAAAATCAGTAACTGCTGTCAAACGATAACAGCAACAAATATTAATAGGCACTAAAAATGGCAATGGCATCCAGAGCAAATTATCAAACCTATGAGGCTCACTAAAAGCGTTATATGCATAAAGCTAATAACATAAATATTAAAATGAAAATGTAGCAAAATGTTGACACGGAAACTGAAACTCGATGAAATTGACGATGTTGTTAAGATAATAATGAGACGAGTTCAGTTCAGTTGAGATGAGATGAGATGAGCTGAACTGAACTGAGTTGAGCCAACAATGGCGAAGATGTTTGTTTGGTAATTTAAGTGCCTCTTTTGTGAATACAGACTATAATTATGCGTAGTTGTTCAACTACTTGCTGTGGCTACTGACTACTGCCGCATGCCATCACTATCAAATATGTATGCCATGTGTGTGTGTGTGTGTGTGTGTGTGTGTGTTCGACTGACGTATTAAGCAACTGTGGCAAAGATAACGCACGTTCTTAACATCGACACGCTATCCTTGCACCCTCTCTCTCTCTCTCTCTCTCTCTTTCTGTTTCCTTCAGGCATAACGTCATGCAACTACTTAAGCCAACGAAGCAGTCGACTTCAATTAACATCATTCTCTTAACTTTGTGTTGGTGATGGTTGTTTTTGTTGTTGCATTGCTAAGATGTTTGTATGTTGTTCATTCACACACACATTCCATACACACATTTGACATTTACGACATTAGCGTAAATTAATATGCTTCAATGGTTGATGATTTTATTGGTTGATTGTTGTTGAAGTCTATGCATACATACAAAGATATATTCATGCATACATACATAAATATAGAATAAAGCTCCTATATATAGAACTAAATATATATATATATGTTAGAGTTGGAATCCAATTTTATTAGGTCAAGTATAAATTATTAAAATTTTGTAAGTATGTCGAGTTATCGGAATTGGCTTTAACCACACACCATTTTCATACAAAGTTTGTATTTTGTATTACAAAAGCAACAAATTAGCTTAATCTCAATTAACAGCATTTTATCTTACCTTTTATTTGACATTATTATAGAAAATAATGGAATACTTCTATGTATCAAATAAAATTTCAATTGACTTTCCTTTTAACATAAGAACCTTTTAATTAATATTTTTCTTTGAGCTTATTTTTCATTATTTGTGCATATATTATTTTTGAATATTTACTTAACTTGATTTTATTTTAAATTTTGTCAACTCTTCTCCATTTGCCTCCCTCTGCTTGCTTAAGCTTTTTTCTTGTGTTATTTAAGGGGGCCTTCCACTTTGTCGGTTTTAAAAAATCAAACAAAAAAGGGAGCCCTGGATAAATTTAAATTAGAAAAAAACCGCTTTGAATAATTTCAAATTAAAAACAAAATATACTAAATTTGAAGGCATACGTATGCATATGTATAAGTAAAAATTAGAAATATCAATGTTCAGAATTCGTGGAACAAATTTGCGTCTAACATCAGCACATGTCTTTGCTCACACTTTCACATTTGCTTAAATTTATTGAAATTATAGAATACATAAAGTTAATTAGAAAGAACGAAAGGCAGACTATTGAAATTAATAATTTTCTTCGAATATTTTATTATATCATTAATTTTTGCTTTTGAGTAGAGATATTAAGAATTCTGAGGTTAATAATAAATTGAAACTTACCTTGAATTAATTAGCAGCCTTTGAAAGAAAAACTAAAGTTTAACAATTTTCTTTTAAATTAATAAATATTTTACTATATTTTAAGTTCACTGCACTTTTTTCACTTTCACTTATAGTTTATTACACTTTCGACTAATCACAATGAAATTTTCACAACTTTAACCAGGAATTTTTCTGTTAGAACTGTTAATCAAGAATATAATCCGTTACTGTCTTATGTACATTTGTTGTTGTTTGTGTTTCCCACACAATACTACTCTGACTAATCTGAGTATGTTGAATAGAGAATAACTGATCATTTTCGATATACATAAAACAACAACAAGTTCTGAGAGAACATTGCACATCCAGTGTTATGGTATAAACCACCGTATGCCAAAGAGTAGCATGCGAACAGAAGTACATACGAAATTTTACACGTACAAGGCTCATTTTCATAGAAAAACTACCCAATCGATCATTGTGCATGTATGGGTGGCCTCTTCGGGTATAAACACATACAGAACTATGGGCTTGCGACTGCATAATTGAAACTGCAAACACTCTCAATTGGTGTCGGTAGTCGAGAGAATAGAATTAACGACTGCAACAGCAACAACATCTGTACAATTTCAAAAAAAAAAACAATCAAGTTTTTTTCTTCAATCTTCTTCTTCTGCTTTGTATCTCTGCTCTCACTACTCTCTTTTCCTGTTTTGTTGCTGGCAAATTTGAACTGCAAATGGAATTATGTAATTTTGTAGTCGTGTAGTTGCCAAATTTTGAAGTTTTTCTTTTCTTTCTTTTTATATGAAGTTTTTACGCTCTCAATTTAAGAGAGCGAAGTTTTCGCGAAGTTTTCGCTCTCTTAAATTGAGAGCGTAAAAACTTCATATAAAAAAAAGAAACCAAAAGAGAGTGCACTCGGACGAATCCACCTAAAGGCCACTGTTGCCAGATTAGGGTAAATTTACTAAAAAGGGATTATTTTTGACTAATTTTTTTTTGGAAATGGTAAAAAGATAATTTAAAGAGAAAAATGATAAAATTTGCAAAAATAATCTCTCTTTATATTGTACAGTCTAAAGCAAACCAAAATTATTCAAACTTATTAGAATTGTTGCATATCTTTAATGAATAACGGTTTATACATTTCATAAATTCTACCAAAAATTTGTGTAATTGTAGCAGAATAATTCAAAAAAGATTTAAAACTATTTTTATATCCTAAACCAAGACGTTTTTGTTTAATAGACGTAAGAGACAATAAGAAATTAAATAAAAATTGGCTTAAAAGTGTTTTTTTTTTTTCGGAAAAATGGCGAAAAGCCAGCCACTACACATCATGTATAGAAAAAGTTGCCGATGACAGGACGAAAGCATTTTGCAAAGCTTATAAACCTCGAGGGTAAAAAACGTCTTCATTTTTCATTCAGTCCACATGGGAATGAACCACGGGTTAAAAATGTTTTATTTTAAATCAATTAAATAATTTTTTTTTTTTAATTTTATTGGCTCCACATGGAAGCCTAATGTAATTACAACAACAAACAATTTCATTATTTACTTACGTAGTGTGAGTGGCTTAGTTCTGATGCAAAAAAAAATAATCGGTTTTTGCATTATTCTGCAAAAAGTGTACCGCGTAGGTTATTCCAAAGTTTTGGGACCCCTCATATTTTTTAACATGAAATATTTTTCCCAAAGTTTTTTCAACGGTTTTCACTTTACCGGCCTTTTATCGAAAAAGGGGTCTTAAACCCTCATTTTCAAGAGAAAGGGTAGCAGATGGAGGAAAAGTGTATGCACAAAAATTATATATCTCTTTGTGCTTAACAACTTTTCTTCAGATATCAAATTCGTATCTGTTGAAATAAAGAAATTTTTTAATAGCCCATGAAGACCCCATTTTCCTGACTTCAGGTTCATATTGTGGGAGGGCTAGATGTGATGGAGAAAAACTGAATACGCAATTGTGAGCAACGACCCTAAATTATTATAAAGCCGTTCGAAAATCTCTGTGTAATTAACAGTGGAGTATTTTTTCCCCATTTTTACATTGAAAGAGAACTGTTTAACAGTTAAGTATTTTTTTACATTTTGATATTGACACAGTACAGAATTGTTGAGCATTTTCACATTGAATTGTTTAACAGTAGAGTATTTTTTTTTCTTTTTAAAATTTTTTGTTTTCATTTTAAAACAGTAGTGTATTTTTTTTCCATTTTAGCATTTCATCAGTAAAGAATCGTTTAACAGTGGAGTATCTTTTTCCCATTTTAACATTCACACTGTACAGAATCATTTAACAGTTGAGTATTTTCTCCCATTTTAACATTGAAAGAGTACAGAATCGTTTAACAGTATTTTCATTTTAACATTCCAACAGTACAGAATCGTTGGCAAACGAACACTCAAGAGAAGAGTACAATGTTGTACGCTCTCTCACTCAAGCGAGAGAGAGAGAAAAAGTTTGATGGTGTTGTTTTTGCAAGAATTGACTTTGTTTGCTTAATCGCTCTTTTGTTGTTCATTAACATATGCACATTCAAAAAGAAAATTCGGCTGTTATCGCCATTTCACTCCCCACCACATGCCTAAAGCGTCTATAAAAATACCACTTAAAAAAAATGCGACATACAACAACAACGTTGCTTGAGAAGACAAAGAGAGTGAGAGAAATGAGTTTGTTGTAATTTTTTGGTGTGTGCATAGAGAGCCAAGCAAAAACAAAATAATTCGGCATACAAAGGTTGTCGATCCAGATTTCAGTACTCTCTTTTTAAGAAGTTTCACTTCAAAAATATTTTCCTACTCTTAAAGTATGAATAATTATACGTGAAAAATTTCAGTAAAAAAAAAATGTTAAAATGTCAAAATGTTAAAATTTTTTTGTTTTCATTCTCAAAGTAGACAGACCCCTTAAGTACAATTATTGATTTTCGACTTTTTCAACATTATTCACTCACGTCTTAAAAGAAGAAAAGGAAGTCAAAGCAGAAGAAGAAGAAGAAGTCAATATCATTTAACCTCATTTCCTAGCTGCTTTCTTTCCACTCCATAGGGAACTGTACTCTTCCTAGCTTTATATTATTTTCAGCTTTGTTTAATCACAAAAGGAAATTGAATGTATCAACGCAATTGAGTATATATGTGTGTGTGTGTGTGTGTTTGTTTGTTTATTAGTGCTTGTGTGTATACAAGAGTGCACAAAAATTAGTGAAAGTTTGTGTGTGTGTGTGTGTGCGTTTGCATTTGTCTTTCTGATGTGGTTAAGTTGTTCAGAAAAGCTTTACCAATTATTTTTAATTAAATGCTAAAAGATTTTATTCTATACTTATTTATTTTACCTTAAGTAAAATCAATGCTCATACAACCTCAAAGGAAAATATTTGATCATTTATTATTGGTATGTGAATTTTATTAGTTTGTTTGGAAATTACATTGAAATATTTATAAAATAAAATAAATTATTTTCAATATAGCAAAGTGTCTCATAACTCAAACCTACATACATGGTAATGAGTTTCGAATTTGTTGAGGATAATTATTCAGTTTTTAACCAATTCATTTTAACAATTAAAAATATTTTCCACTCATTTTACTTTACTTTTACTTAATTGACTAATGTTTAAGAAAAAAAAATTAATTTAAAACTTTATTGCATGATTTCAACGTATTTATTATTTTCTAATTAGTTAATATAAATTAATTTAATGCACGCAAATGTAACAAATTAAATTTACCTATAATTAACCACATGCAACAGTAACAGAAACGCCCCATCATCAAAACATATCAAAATTGTAGAACAAAAAGGAAAGAAGGGCAAGTAAATAAATAAACAAATGTAAAGAAAAGAATTTCCTGTGAACATAAATAGCCAAACGAAAAAAAAAAAACATAAAAATAAAAAATCTTGACAAATGTCAGAAAAAAGGACCGACATAAAGGCGTCGCCACAATTACTTTCAGTACAATGGCAGCAGCAACAACAACAACAACAATAACAGCAACAACAAGAAATGCCTACAGTGTTACCCTTTTTATGCCACAACTATGAATTATTTAAAAATATTTTACTTGCATGCCTTTGTATGGGCATGTGTAAGTAAGTTTGTGTACGCGTGTATGTGTGTGTACGCAGACACGTAAGTAAATGTGAGCGGGCACATTCAAACCCAACGGGAATTTCATCACTGAAACCGCAGTTGTTTTCAGCACTGATTGTAAAGATAGAAACAGACTGAGCCTACGCCATGCCACGCCACGTGTAACACGCTGAAGCCAAAGCATCGCTCGCCTTGGATTTCATACGGCAAATTAAAGTTAAAAACCAAACATATTTCCAACACGCCACGCTATCCCTTGCTGCCAATGCCCCTACCATACCGAAGTAGTGCTGCCAGATATGCTGAAAATTTTTTTCTGGTCTGGAGACGAGATTTTGGCGAAATAAATAATTTACATGAAATCTATATATCAATATGCTAAGGAAAAGTCTTTTGCTCTTTTTAACCTATATTCACATGTATCTTTTTTTTCATTTTAACATTCATACTGTACAGAATCGTATAACAGCAGAGTAGTTGTTATTTATTTTAAGATTCAATCAGTACAGAATCGTTTAACAGTTGAGTATTTTCCCATTTTAACATATTTTTTTTTTTTACAGAACCGTTTAACAGTATAGTATTCACCCCCCCCCCCCCCCCCCCAATTTTACATTGAAACAGTACAGAATCGTTGAGTATTTTTTTCCATTTCAACATTGAAACAGTATAGAATTTTTTAACAGTTGAGTTTTTTTCCATTTTAACATTCAAACAGTACAGAATTTTTTAACTGTTAAGTTTTTATTTTCATTTTAACATTCAAACAATACAAAATCGTTTAACAGTAGAGTATTTTTTCCATTTTAACATTTTTTTTTTTAGTTTTAACATTTAGACAGTACAGAATCGCTTAACAGTAGAGTATATTTTTTTTTTCATTATAACACTGAAAGAGTACAGAATCGTTTAACAGTTGAATTCTTTTTTTTAATTTTAACATTCACATAGTACAAAATCGCTTAGCAGTTGAATATTTTTACCCATTTTAACATTCACAAAGTACAGAATCGTTTAACAGTTGAGCATTTTCCCCCCATTTTAACATTGAAACAGTACAAAATCGTTTAACAGTATAGTAATTTTTTCATGCTAACATTGAAACAGTACAGAATTATTTAATAGTAGAGAATTTAACATTCAAACAGTACAGAATCATTGGCAAATGAACACTCAGAGGAAGAGTAGAATATTGTGAATGTAAATGTACGCTCTCTCACTCAAGCGATCACGAAGCGAACGATGTGCTTTGTTTTTCTTCATTCAATACAACATTTACAAATAGAATAATTTGTTTTGCCGTATGTGCACGCTCAAAATATCGTTTTTTGGAGGAGTGTGATCGGATTTCGATCACTGGGCTTCCGACTAGTTTTTATTGTTGTCTTTTTATAGCGTTAGCAAATCAATTTATTCTCCAAAAAATATCAACTTTTGATTTTTGGCTGACATGGAATGACTCATCAAGCGATATTTCAATGATTTAGTTTATTTAGATGCTTCTTAATTTAGTACAATCATTGAACGGGTATCGGAGTTTCATTGCACTCATATAAAATTAATAAGAAACGAAGTTATGGCGTCGTTTGTGTTTAACAAGCAGAGAATATTGGGGTCGGCTATATACAATCAAGCAGAGCGTCGGCTTCTCGCAGTTTTATGTGCTTCAGTAAGAGAGTCGACACTCTCTTTCGCTGATTTCATATAGCTGAGCTTTCCTTTTATGTGGTATGTATATACATATGTGTTCTACATTGTGTTTGTGCTGATAAGTGTAGAGAGTATCAAGAGAAAAAAAAACACAAAAATATAAAAAAGAAGTCTGCTAAAACTTTAACAGTATGTGTTAATAAATGTTTTCTGATAATTTTTAACAGTTTCACTTCTAATGTGAGTGCCTGCACACACATAATTATCATTTTTTTAAAAAATTTTGGAAAGACAAAAACATTGAGCAATGGAATTGGGAAAAGTGTTAGTAAAATAAAAAGCTCTAAATTTAGGGTTTTTTTTAGAGAGTTCTTAACAGAAAAAAAAAAACGTAGAAGACTACAAAAAAGCGCTAAATAGAGTGTGAAAAGCACAAATTCGGTAGAGTCAGTGTTGTCTCATGTGCTCTACTAAATCTTCCTTTCCAAATTTCAGCACTTACTTAATTTCCCGTAGGGTATATGCGCATAATACACACACATACACACCACTATTTCCTCCATTCACATATGTATCTACAAATGAGTGTTAAAATAAAAAAACATGAAATAAGCTTAAGCTAAAGTAAACAGCCACAGAAAATACAACAATAACAGCTACAACAAAGTAGCAAATTTGCTGTTGCTTTCTCTATTCTGCCGTAATTGTAAGAGGAAAAAAACGTATAACCAAAATGTTACTCCTTTTTATGTTGAAATATATTAATATAGGCTCACTGAAAAATATTAGTTAATTAGTTTTAAATTTAGTTTTAGTCAGAAATGCGTCAAGGATGCACTCCATCACTAATTCTCTTTCTGTTAGCAATTGAGAATTTTCTCCATCTTGCCATCGAAGAGAAAAAAAAAACTAAATGTGTCATGATAGAAGTGAAACTATGTAGGGAAAATATTTTACTTTCTTTTTAATTTTGAAGGCAGCCCTGGATAAATTTAGATTATAAGAAAGTCCGCTTTGAATTAATGTAAATTCAATACTAAATTTGAATTTGTGCATATTTGTAATTAAAAATTGGAAATACTATTGTTTTTGTTGTTCTGCATTTGATTGTTGCTTCTCTCGGGTTGACTATTACGAAACTCTTTAAGTTCCTTTTTGTACCAACTACCCTATTTTCACTATTTGCTTTTGATATTGTTGCTTCAACATATTTCTTTAATCTGTAATTGGATTCTCTTTTTATTCATTATTACATTTTAATGTTAACGCTATGTTAAGTTAACATAGTTTCTGTAAAACTGTTTTTCATGAATTTAGTTTTAAAATAAATGAGTCAAGATTTAACCTCTCTTGCAATCATTACACTTTAAAATATGAGAGAAAGAGCGTAGCATAGAATACATGAACAGATAGTGAGAGAGCCGACATCGTTATGGGATTTTTTTATATGTATTAATTATTTGCACGGGAGTCGGGCAGAGACGTCGACTCTCTCCATCTCATCTCAAATTAGCGAGTGATTGATTTCTGAGGAATTTACTGTTATTGTCAGTCATGTTGTTTTTGAAAGAAATTCTTTTAATGCAAATACATACATAAATATGAGTGAGAGAGCGAGAGAGAGAGAGTGCTGTTCATGTTGTTCTTGCAAGAGTTGACTTTGTTTGCTTAATCGCTCTTCTGTTTATTTACATACATATGCACAACCAAAAGTAAAATTCGGCTGTTGTTGTCGTTTCACTCCCCACCACATGCCTAACAAGCCTATAAAAGTTTAATATAAAAAAAAAGATAAAGAGAGTGTGAGAAATGAGTTTGTTGTAATTTTTTGATGTGTGCATAGAGAGCCAAACAAAAACAAAATATTACAAATTTTACACTCAAAATTTTACCCTCCCTGAGGCCACTGACTTTTTGACTAAAAATATGCAAAGTTTTTACAGCCACCAGCAACAACAATTCTTATAGTGGATTAGACACACTTTTTTCTCCGGCTATAAGGCAATTTAAAAGCAACCGAAAAGAAAATCGTGTTGAAAAAAGAAAAACAAGGAATCCCTTTTAAAAATTTACAATTTCATAAAGCACGAAAAAATAAAGAACAATTTAAGCAAATAGTTTTCTTTATTTTTTGCAGGCTACCAGCCTGTAATAAAACCGGAAACGGAAGCATATAGTTATGGTGCGCGCTAACAATTGTAATTTATAGTTATATGTATTATTATTTTCTTCTTTTTTTGTTGTTGTTTGGTGAATATTCTGCAAGTATGTAACATCATAATTTGTATGATATGACGCCAGTTTTTTATAGAACGAGTACTACAACTTTTTGTTTATTATTATCGCTCAAAAAAAATAAAACCTTCATGAGCGAGTTTGTGTCTGCAAAATATGCTAAATACAGCAAAAAAAGATTTACCAAAAATACTTTCTTTTATGAACTTATTTGAATTTTCTGGAGTTCATGATATTCTTCATTGGTTCATAATGATATACTTTGATTTAGATTCTTTTTAAGATGATTGCCTCCGTTTCTCATGTTGACACACATAAAAAGTAAGCAAAGTTTTTTTCAATGGCGCCATCTCTCGTCAAGTATGCTTCGCCATCAGAAGTTCTTAACTAGAATTGCAAAGAGGTAATTTTAATTCGTATAAAATACATACATATGCAGATTACACATTTGATGATGATTAGTCTGTATTCAGTTTGTGACTTTGTGAAATTAGATGTTGCACCTCTGTCATTCTCTGAAGTTTCTTTGATTTTGATAAGTGCCACCTTCCTATTTCTGATTTGTTCACATTACTTTTAATATGTTTTCTGACCCCAAAGCTTTGCTTGTAGTTGAGTTATCTTCTAGATTTACATGTGAAATGTAGAACACACACACACACATACATATGAACGTAATACATGCCTACATACATACGTACATACGAAAAGCAGAAGCTCACATTAGCAATGCAAGAACGCAACAATAACACCAACAATAACAACAACAACAAAAACAACAACAAGATCAACGCAAACATCACAAACAACAAGAACAATATTAGCAGTTAATAAAAAAAAAAAAAAATGAGGCCTAGAATAACAACAACGAATACATTTAGAGCCTAATTTGAGAGCTGGAAACTCAAATATGTAAACGTAAAACATAACAGGTTGAAGGTAGAAGATAAGGTAATATACAAGTACTAACACACAAACACATACACACATATGTACATATATATTTATACACATCTACCTATACACATGGAGTATAAACTCGTGCATATACACAAAATACACCTGAGAGACGACAATAAGCACGTAATCTGATGAGTAACAAAACAACAACAAACATGAAACAACATAAGTAACAACAAACAACAACAGCAACAACAAAAATAACAAGGGAGCATTAAGCAAAAATACTAAATAAATTAGCAGTTTGTCGTTTTAACAACAGCATAGAGTCACAACGGCAGCAATGGCAGCAGCAGCAAGCAACAACATCATCAGTAGCAGTAGCAGTAAAGAGCCACACAAAAAAAAGCAACAAAAAAATACCTCTAAAATTGTAACAAAACCATCAAATACCAAATAAAATTGCGCCCATTAATGCCATTTCGACATTTTTCTTATTGTTGTTGGTATATGCTCATTGTTGTTTTTGATATTTAGTAAAACCTGCAACACCTGTGAAACTTCCCACAAAAACCACATACCAATTAGTAACAACAGAAATTCGAGCATAATACTCACTCATTCGCTGGGTGACCATTCAACATGCACACACACACACAAACATACATACATTCATAAAACTAAAATAGATAGATACATTGGTAATTTAGTATTGTTGTTGCTACTGCTACAGCCCAGTTGAACTTAAGATGATCGTTGAAGTAAGTTTCGAGCTCTTCACCGCGAGTAATGGATTACTCTCTATTGCTCTAGAGCCCTTGTATTTTGTATTTGTTTTTAACATTGCATGTTCTAAGGTATGAAGTACTTGTTTTAACCTCCTCGAAAATGAGTAATAAAAGCGGACATGATTAGGAACACGAGCTCTCTCTCCCTCTCACTCTCTCGAGATTTTTAAAATGTGCGATTGAGTGGAATTCATTTGCTCTTCTATTCCTCTCCTGTCTTTTATTCGATATTATTGGATTGAGTAGATTTATAGCAGCTTAAGCCCAAACCTTGCACGCAGGCAAATGAGCGTACATAAATTTCACATATACTCCATAGAAAGAGTGCTCAATCGCACATTGTGTATGTATAGGTGGCCACCGCTGATTTATAGCTTTAAGTAAAAAAACAAAATGGTCGTTGATACTGCAATGCTGCGTAATTTTATAAACACATAAAGGGCTACAAGTTTGCAACTCCATCTGACAAAAATTACAATACACTCCCACATTTTAATGAAACTGTCAAATTTGGCAACTACACGACTGCACAACTGCATAACTACATTTGCAGTTGTAGTGGTATTAAAATTTATCTCTAATTTGACACCAACAAACCTAAAAAAGAGAGAAGTAAGAGTAGAAATACAAAGCAGAATAAAAAGTTTTATTCATTTTAAAAATCTTTCTGGTTTCACAATTATTTAATTTAATGAAATTTCTCGATTTTTTTTTTTTAATAAACATTGATTTGCTTGTTTTTTTTTTTGAGCACTCCTGTACACGAAATCGAACGCCTGGTTGTCATTATGTCAAATTCAATCAAATTTGCCAATATGTTGGCAATTTCGTATAGAAAATTCTCTTTTCCTCTTTCTTTGACGTGGAATATTACATAATGAAAACCAGGCATAAGAAAAAAAATCTCTGCTCAGTTGTTGGCATCAAGAGAGATTTACCGTTATTATTAGTTGCATTGTTTTTGTAAAAGTTTTCTCGTTGTTATTCGTTAGACGATTATATTTGTTATTATTGCTTCTCAGGTACGAAAAGAAAAGAGAACGAATTTATCCAAGTCTCATTTATTGCTCTCTTTGGAATATTGAAATCATTGCTCTTTTGAGAAATACTCACAATTTGTGCAACTGGGCACTGCTACTATTAATACACGTTAATAATGATCAAATGGTCATTGTTGTTGCTTGTATTCTTGCTCCTCATCTTGATGATTATGAACGAATGATATAATTTGGCAAAGTTGAAACACACGCACACACACACACAAAGCACGGCATCGATGAAATGTGAAAATTATTCGATAAAAAGGCAGATAAAAGAGGTAATCAACAATATACACACATACGTGCATATAAGCAGGAAAACTAATTCTAATACATGCATACATACATACATACATACATACATACATACATGCATACATACATGCATGCATATGCAGATTGATACACAGAGTTGCAGCATTATATTGAGGTAGTAAATAGCAATTCTTCCTGTGTTGGTAATTTACAATTGTTGCAATTTGTTGCCTGCTGCAATTTTGTCGCATAACTGTATTGGTTGGAAGTTAATCACATATACATTTTCACCTACACACTCGCGTACATATTTGGCTCTCTGCTTAAATGCATGTATGTATGTGTGAGAGTTTGTATGTTTGCACTTACACACCACGCACGCAATTCCACTCAACTCAACTGTGATTTTCGGTTGCATTTAATTACATCTGTTCGATTTGCATTTAATTCACAATGTAATTGCATTGTGAGCAGCGATGACAATATACGATTATTTACGCCTGCACTCACACACACACACACACACACACACTCACACGAGACAAGTACAATGGCATTGTAATTTTATTATACTATAATAATGTGCTGTAATTCATGTCTTTTTACGCACATGTGCAATCAATATATTGCACAATAATTATGTAAATGATCCACATTAATTACAATTTTGTTTTAAATATTATAAAAATTAAATGTAGAGTAAACCTGAAGAATGTACAGGTAACTTTAAAATTCAAGAGAGCATTAATGAAATTATTTATCCAATGAGGAGAAAGTTAAACAGGTAGAGTACTTATATAATTTGTAATTTTATAGCACACATGGAAAATTAAACGCAACAAATTTAAAGTATCCTTTGGTTTATTTGTTCTTATGTAACTTTTCCAGTCAACTGCTGTAAAACTTTATCTACTCTAATTACATGTTTCCCTTGACAACAACTTTATAATTTTAGATTTTTATCCTTTGACATTTATTCATATTTCAAAATATTTCTAAAAACTTTGATTTACCACGCAAAAATTAAATTTAATGAATGAAATAAATATTTTGTTGACTTTTTTTTTTCTTTTGTACTTCAACATAAAAGTTTTTTAATTATATGTATTTAGTGTGTATTTGAATAATGCGTAGATTTATTCAATTAAATACAGTTTTATTATAAATTAATATGGGTTGGTATATATGCTATGCAAATATATAGAGGACAAAAAAAAAGAAAATAAAGTTCAGTTCAAAAAAAAGAATCCGAATCCAATGTTCAATTTGCAATAAATTCTTGAAGAAAAACGAAAAAAATGTAACCACTTAAATACAGAGTAATATAAAAAATTTAGGTAGCTCTCCCATTTTTTTCTTCTCTTAACTTATTGTAAATGTTACACACAAATTAGTCACACTCTATATAGTTTCATATATATAGATTATATATATATAGAAGTACAACATCGTGGTCGTCCGAAGCAATTTAGTTTAACTCAACTCCATTCCAAATCAATATCAATTCAGACAGTGGAACGCACTCAATCATTTACAGAACAAATATTTGTAGGCAATACAGTACGCAATACACACACACACATATACATACATACCCAGTTAGTATTTCTGGGCCCGGAAGATTATTTCAAGATTCAACGAGGAAAGCTATTTAATCACTGGCTGTGGTGAAACTATGTAGAGAAAATATATTATTCACATTTGAATTTTAAGACAACTCTGGATAAATTCAGATTGGAAGAAAATCCGCTTTGAATTCTTTCAAATTAAAACAAAAGATACTAAATTTATATATATAATTAAAAATTGGAAATATCAATGTTCAGAATTCGTGTTTCGAATTTCGAATAAAATATAAAATAAATACTTTGATTCAATGATTTTCTATAGGTATCTGATAAATA
This sequence comes from Toxonevra muliebris, assembly GCA_963691655.1. Taxonomy (NCBI): domain Eukaryota; kingdom Metazoa; phylum Arthropoda; class Insecta; order Diptera; family Pallopteridae; genus Toxonevra; species Toxonevra muliebris. The sequence continues at coordinate 71,915,805 of OY829329.1, forward strand.
CCGCATCTATTATTGTTGTCCTGCATTTTGTTGTTGCTTCTCTCGAGTTCACTCATACGAGACTCTTTAAGTTCCTTTTGAAAATGAGAGAATGAAGGTATCATACAGTACATGAACAGACACTGAGAGAGACGACATCGTGAGCAGACTTTTTTCATAGGAATAAATTTTTTGCATGGGAATTGGGCAGAGACGCCGGCTCTCTCAATCTCATCTAATATGAGCGAGTAATTGATTTCAGAGGAATTTACTGTTGTTAGTTGTGTTGTTTTTGCAAGAAATTCTTTTAGTGCAAATACATACATAAAAATGAGAAAGAGAGAGAGAGTGTGGTTCGTATTGTTATTGTAATTGTTAACTTTGCTTGCTTACTCACTATTTTCTTGTTTATTTACATACATATGCACATCCAAAAGTAAAATTCGGCTTTCGTTCGTTTCACTCCCCACCACATGCCTAACGCGCCTACAAAAGTTTCACGTAAAAAAAATGCGAGCATACAGCAACGTTACTTGAGAAGATAAAGAGAGTGAGAGAAATTAGTTTGTAGTAATTTTTTAATGTGTACATAGAGAGCCAAACAAAAACAAAATAACATATTTCATCACACAAAAGGTTGGAAAATCCGATTTACGAATAGGCAAAATTTAATTTAACTTATAATAACTTCTAAAATACTTTGTTAAATACATTTGATCCCAGGGAATACATATTTTCTCATGATAATGCGAGATATTTTTATTTTTTTTTTTACACCTGATCACCTTATTATATCCCTTATTGAAGACATGTCAAAATTGTATTTTAAAAATTTTCAAAACTGAATCATGTCATTTAGCACCGGACAAAATGAGTTAATGTGTACAAGTAACTAAAATATATATGGAAGAAAGGAGAATAACTTTTCTCTGGTGTTATCTACAAAAACATCTTGGAGGATTTTCTTTTATTTTTAATTTTTATTGCTTTGAGTGATAAAATCTATTATTATTTAACTATTTTAAATACAAACACCACCGCAACTAAGAATCCAAACACAGAAAAATTACTTGCAATAGAACTTTCAATCGCTCAGACGATGAAAAGATGAGCAAAGATGTACAGACAAATTAAACATTAAAGAAAAGGGAATACAGAAACGCTTTTTAAACGATTACGACAAAGAATTCTGCGCAAGTAAAATTCAGAGTCTATGGATTTTGTTAGAGTAACTTTTCTAACAATTAGACGAAAGAGTCCCGCGTTGATCGCAATTATTCAATAATCTCCTCAATGCTAGCTGGGTAGTCGCAAAGTAGTTTATGAAGTGTACACTTGATTATTGTGTGAGTATATACAAATGTATATATGTACGAATGTATGTGTGTTTTTTTTCTTTTATATGCATACGCGTGCGTGTGTATGTGTCTGCATGTAATTCAGCTTCATTAACATCATTTAACATTGATTTCTTCATTTGCGTTTTTTTGTTTTCTTTTTTTTATATTTTCTGCTGAGTTTATCTTTTGCGTTTATCAGATTGTTTTCATCATTCTCTTTACTTTATTCTCATATACAATAAAGTCATCATACACATTCATATATGTATGTATATGCACACATTTAATAGCGGATCCTGAGATTTCCTAAGAGAGGGATTCTAAATTTTCTTCCCCTTACAAATATTTTTTTTTTCCATTCCTTATTAACGCTCAAAATTTATGAGATTTTCAACGGCAACCCCAAAATCCAACCACTCTCTCCTTCCCTCCCCCCTTTCCCCCTCTTAGGTCCGTTGGTGTTTATGTTTGTGCTTTAATTTATGTTTATTAGTTTCACCACTTTTTCCAAAGAAATAAATATCATGCCACTAAAATTGTCTAATTTTCTTTACCTATTTACTTATATTATGCAGTTATAAATTAAAATCCTTTTAGAGATATTAATTCTTGTATTAAAGTAAGGGTACGAGAATAGAAAGAATGGTGGGATAAGTAAATTATATATTAGATTCATTAATTAGTTACTCACTTTGATTATAAATTGTGTTCAAGGTTGAAAGTGAATTATCTACTTACCTGAAATAAAGAAAGAAAATTTATGTTTGAGTTAATAAAGTAAGTAAAGTAAATGTGAAAATAAACTAAAAGAATTGAGTTTCTTTGCTTTCACCCGCAAAACAATAACAACAAACAAAACTCTTATACAAAAAAGAGTGCGGCACTCTCTTTTGGTTTTTTGTTTTTGTTTGTTTTTGATATGAAGTTTTTATGATCTCAATTCAAGAGAGCGAAAATATCATATAAAAAAAAAACCAAAAGAAAATGAGGCACTCGAAAAGAGAGATTGCATCTATCAAAATTTGTTGTTCGGTTTCTCTTCAAATATTTACTCTCAGAGCAAAATTTAATTTAACACGTCAAATACGTAATGGTTTATATTACATGAGAGAAGAAACAAAAACAGCAACAACAAAAGAGTTATATATTATTAAAAGCTTTCCCTCTCCCTTTCTCTATACATTTTCAATACAACCAACACATACAACAGCAACAATTGTAGTTGTTGTTCTATAATTGCTAATTAAACAAATACAATTTGAATCCTTCTAGAAACACGACAAAATAAACCACATAGCGCCACATTTAGCCATTGGAAAATATACTTAAATATTTTAATGCAGAGAACTGCAATTGAGAGGATAATGTAATTATTTTCATACAGTTTATTGCAGGACGACACATTTTTTGCGGCAGCTGGAAAGAATAAATTACAAACAAAAAATTTAAAAAAAAAATGGATATATGTATGTAAGTACTAATAAATTTTATATTGCGGTTGATACAGGAAAATAATAAAATAAATTTTTAATACAGATTTACGGACTGAAATAAGGAATTAAATTACAACAAGAACAAATATGGCAAAAAAGGATTATAAAGTTGATTGAAATTTATTTAAAAAAATTTTTTTTTTTTCCTGTGTGAAACATTGTAAAAAGTGTGAAATATGAATGAGCAAATTGAAATGTGAGCATAGATTAAGTCTTATTTTATAAAGTTATTTTTTATAATAGTTTTTGAAAGGTAAGGGCACCACTGTCTCACTCTGTCGTTCCTTATATAATATATTATTAATGCCTATTATGAAATCGATAATAAAATCGAAATACGTACACACATAATTCCATCACAAATCTCAATTATGAAGTCGTTCAATCAAATTGCTTGCAAAAACCACACATGCACGCAAAAAAATCATCATCGAAAAAAAATAAATAAATAAAAAAAAATAAAAGAAAACTGAACAGCATACGCATTAATAGAGCATGAACTCACAAATACACTTGAACTTATGCATACAGACACACACTCACTTATACTTGTATGTAGAGGCAAAAAAAAAAAGAGTAAATAGCCACAATTTGCCGCAGCCATACAACAACATCAGCTACAATAACAAAACTGAGAAAAAAGAAAGAAAAATAAAAATGAAAAAATAAAGGATTATGTCATTAATACATGAAACATTTATAAAAATATACACATGCAAACTTATATATACAGTCCATTTCACAATTATATCAACAACGTTTTATTTGGATTTTTTTATAGAAACATTTTTAAAATTCACAAATCTATTTTTAAAGTGAAACTTCTTATGGAAGGATACTGAAATCTGCATGTGTGATGAATTATTTTATTTGATTTTAGTTTGGCTCTTTATGCACACATCAAAAAATTACAACAAACTCATTTCTCTCACTCTCATTGCCTTCTCTCAAGCAACATTGTTGTTGTATGTTCGCATTCTTTTTTTTTTTAAGTGAAACTATTATAGACGCGTTAGGTATGTGGTGGAGAGTGAAACGACGGAAATAACCGAATTTTATTTGTAGCTGTGCATATGTAAATAAACAAAAGAGCGAGTAAGCAAACAAAGTCAACTCTTACAACAACAATACCAACCGCTCTCTCTCTCTCTCTCATATTTATGTATGTTTTGTACTAACAGAATTTCATGCATAAACAACACGACGAATGCTTAGTTTTTACTATGCCATATTTGCCATCAAAGAGAGAAAAAGAGAGAATTTCCCATATGAAATTTGCCAACATGCTGGCAAATTTTATTGAATTTGACATAGGGCGATGTTACACGATCAATGCTTTACTGTCAAACAATGAAATTGTTGTTCTGTTTGAAAAATGAACACTGAAATTTTTTTACCAACGAAAAAAACTTGCATCACTTCAAATAAAATGGGGTTGCTGAAGATACACTGTTGCATTTTATTGAAAAATACTAGACTTTTCACTAATTTTTAAATAATTTTTTTCTTTGCCACCCTTTGCGTTCTTTGGCTTTTGTTTGTTTGTGAAAATGAGTGCTGTTTAAAAAATTACTTAATAATTTTTATAAAAACATATAAACCTGGTAATTCAATGGCCAAGTAACAAAGTGGCGGAGCTTCTTTTAATAGTTCGCAAATTTAAAAGATTATTTTCTGCGTTTTTCACATGTAAATGCAATATTTTTTGTATAATTTGTTGCTATTTCCACCAACATTATCTCATATTGTCATTATAATTAACTTCCATCCAATTCCATTCCAATTGTTGAATTTTCATGCACTCCAAAATACAATTAAATACTTTTTAGTTGGAAAAACATAGTTGGAGATAAAAGTTTTAAAAAATAACATTTAGCAAAAAACTGATAGTGTAACAGGGCATCAAACAAAACGATGAAAAGAGAGTAAAAACAAAAAACATTGACAGCAAAACATTGATCGTGTAACATCAGCCAATAAAAACAGTAAATTTCTCTTATGTCAATCACTCTCTAACTTGAGATTAGATTGAGAGAGCCGACGTCTCTGCCCAAATCCTATACAAAAAATTCATTCATATGAAAAAAGTCTGATCTCTCTCTCCCTCATATTTATCTATGTATTTGTACTTGAAGAATTTCTTGCAAAAACAACACAACTAACAACAGTAAATTCCTCCGAAATAAATCAGTCGGTAGTTTGAGATAGGATTGAGAGAGCCGACGTATGAAAAAAAGTTTGAACACGATGTCGGCTCTCTCACTGTCTGTTCATGCACTCTATAATACTTAAAGAGTGAACCCGAGAGAAGCAACAATAAAATGCAGAACAACAACAATAGATGCGGTATTTATCAGACACATATAGAAAATTGAATTAAAAGTATTTATTTCATATTTTAGCTATCATAAGTAAACCAATTGTATCATTCCTCCAAATTCGAAACACGAATTCCGGACATTGATATTTTCAATTTTTATTTATTCTTATGTATAAATTCAAATTTTAGCATTTTCTTCTAATCTAAATTTATCTAGGGTTGCTTTTAAAATATAAAAAGAAAATCTTATATGTTTTCATCGCATTTATGAAGATATATTTATGAAATAGACTGTATGCATACAAATATATGAGCACTGAAAGTTTTTGGCTTACACACGTTCACTCATATATATATATATATATGTATACACTTACGCTACTTGCGGTCATTTATGCGTTAAACGTCATTTTTATACTCAAACCATTCAACCATTCATTCATTCTTTCATTCATTCATCCGTTCACTCTCAGATTCCGATTGATTTCTTTTTACGCAGAAGTGATTTATCTTGTACTATATTTTTTTTTATTCTTTGAATATTTATGTGTTAGGGAGTGTGTGTATGTGCGTTACACACATGCACACGCTCACACTTTCTACATATGCCACAAAATTATTTCATCAATCTCTTTTATACATACTTTTCTTCTTCTTTCTTTGTTAGTTTGTTGCATATGAGCATTGGACATACATAGGTAAGCACTGGGGTCAAACCAGGCGCCCTTCCTCCCCCTCCCTCCCTCCCTTACTGATGGAAATTTCATACATTGTGATTGTTGGTCATGTGGCATAAAAAACAAAAAAATTTAAAGGGGTTAAAAAAAATTCACGCTTTCAATCGTGATAAACTAGCGAGAATGAGAGCAGACTTAGGTCTTGAAAAGGAACTGACGCTATTAAATGCCCCAGTGGGAACTGTGAAATCAAGTCTACACCAAAAAGCGGAAAAAATAATCAAAAGATCCTGGCAAGCCCTGCAAGTTTATAAAATACTCCGAAGTTTATGAAGTTTATGAAGTTTATATAAGAACTCCGAGGAGATTCACTGTTTAGAGGGAAAAGAAACTTGAGTTTTAGTCGGGGTAGTCACAGATTTTTGTGGTATTGGGGCAATATCTTTGAGGATTGAAGTCGCAGCACGAAACTACTGCAGAAGCTGCAACAACGAAGAAAAGGAGAACATTCACCACCTTCTCAGTAAATGTTACAATCTTCAAATCCATAGACTTCGTTTCTTAGAAGATAGGGAATTTGCATAATTATAAGGTTCAGCAGGAGTACTGAGTGGTTTTAGGATGAATTGAGACAGAGCATAAAACTGATTCACGAAATTTAAATTTCTTGATTCATGAAAATCAATTTTTTGACACACTCTCCTTTGAACCAGCATTGCTAATTGTTCATTGCCAGATATAAAAGCCCTATTCAAAATATTCTCAAGTGAATTCCCCGGGAAATTTATTTTTTTCCTTCTTTTCCTATTGGAATACGAGGGAAAGAAACAAATTTTGCCAGAGATTTCATTTTAGGAATATTTAGAATTGGGCTGAATATCTTCGGCCAACATCTTCGCCGCAGCAATCGGCGACAGAAGAGAGATGAGCTGGGTGGTACAAACCAGAGAGTCACATTTTTGCGACTCACACATGCAAAATAAAGTGCAAGTACATACAGGGAGATAAGAAACCACCACTACTACTGCAACTACTCTTACAAGAGAGAATAAAGCATCATATAATCCGTTGTGAATATGAGTAAATAGAAAGAGTAAAATTCGTCAACGAGCATATCAGTGTTCGGTGTGTGAGTGAGTAAAGACTCTCTCTTTCTGTTCGGGGCAACAACAATTTCACCGTACTGATTAGTACTCTCTTTCCCCACCCGAACTAATACTTCACAGCATTAAAAATTTAACGACTCAAATCACTGACGTATTTTTCTTGTAAAATGTCAGTTTTTTTTTTGGAAATTTACGCTCTTTTCTCATGACTATATGGAGAGTAAGAGAGATAGCATTTTAGTGCTACTTGTGTTTAGTGTTACCATATTGAATGATTTATTACTGTTTTTTTAAACATATTGTAAGCGCAATAAAAATATTATACAGCTGCTTTATTGTAATTTGAAACAAAGAGTTTTTATTTCCATTTTATTTTTCAAAAGCTAATAATTATTTCACACTCTCACTCTTTGTCTTGTGTGGTACTTGCATTCATATATACAAACTCATCTCATATTTATAAACATAAATATAGATAGTTATCGCTCCGAAAGAAAACAAAACAGAAGTCAAAGTTTGGACCTGAAAATTTAATAAGACGATACTTTCAAGGGTTTTGGCAACCTTTGGATCAGAAGTTGCAATTGCTATACCTTATGTTATACTCTGGGTAGATCTTATCATATCTAATTTGTGGCTGTGAAGGAATCCATAATGTATAAGGACAACATAATTGTTAGTTTTTCTGAGCACTTCTCTTTAACCTAGTCTAACCATGCAATATAAAAAAAAAACAAAAAATAAACATAGCGCAACTTTAAAACGATTGAGACCGATTCGAAATACATTTGTAAGTATTTTTATTTTCGTTTTCTTCGTTGGTTTATTTTGTTTCTACGACTATTTGTCCACATAATTGACCCCATCGTTGTTACAATTGTTGTTTGTGTACTACTTGCCACACATTTCGTGTGTTGTAGGTAATTCATTTGTTTTTCCTTCATGTGTGTGTGCGTGTGTGTTTGCACAAGTCCCTTATAAATATTTTGCGTAAAATATGTTGCCAATCCATTGCGCATCAAAATAATAACAACCAAATAATTGCGGCTAAAATGTTCTGTTTGTTTTTGGCTAATAATAGCCCCCAACATATAAATATGAAGTTAGAAGTGTGCTTGTGTATGTGTGTGTGTGTATGCATCTGTGGCAGCAGCATTCTCTTCTAATGAAATTATAATTGCGGTTATATTTTGGTCTGGTACGATTTGTTGAGATTTAGTATTTTTTTTTTGGTACATCTTTTTGAGAAATCTGTTGAACCTATTAGTTTAAAATTAATCATTTTGAAATATTTGTGCTATTTTTAGTTACGAGTATTTAATCGTTTTTTTTTTTTTTGTGAATGAGTTTTATTGTATAAATTATATGAATTAGATAAAAGATTTCAAACTTTAATACAAACGTAAAAAAAGTAAGTCACTACCCAGTCGGCCCGAATGAAAGAGCTTGGTCTTTTTTTTTACTACATTATTGCTTATTTTGAAATCGAGCCAGAGCGCCATTTAAATTCTCTCAATCAAAACACTCTCTCACTCTTATGAGTGCTTCTTCTTGTGAGCATTTCATAGCATTTCAAAAACTAGTACACACACACGAATTTTGTCCAATTTCCCTCACCGATTTTTACATATTCTCTTTAGTTATCTTGTTCTATCGGCGACACAACGATTTCGATCAACCGATTTTGTATTTCTATTCGTATTACATGAGTGGAACAGAGATGCAAAACCTTGTAAAAGATAAATGTAAAAAACCGTTGTTAAATTGTTGGTGCAGCCGATTGCGAGTCGTTCACAAACAGAAAATCGGTGTATGTGAAAGCTGGCTAACAAACTTCAGACATGTTAGACTCTCTTGTTTGTTGGTATGCTGAGTATTGTAGAAGAGCGCCCACCCGATTGTTGTTTTCATTTCTCTCTGAGTTTTTTTTTTAATGATATCATCAGTGATGATAGTTTCTCCCATGAGTTACTCGGTTTTGTTATATCATGGGAGTTTTTTATTTTATGCTAGTTAAAATTTTTTAGCACTAAACCAAACGTTTATTTAATTTCTTTTCATAAGTACATATGACCTTGAAACCTTTTTTAAAATAATATTTCACTAAAAAAAGTAATTAAAAGATTTTCATATTGAAAAAACTAAAATGAGAAGAAAGATATTAATATTGCATACAAAAATATACTAAAAAAAGTTACAAATTATTTGATTAAAATTTTTTTATTTATTTATTTATTAACTTCTTTCTAAACTTTAATCAAATAATAATATTAGCAGTTAGAAGTCAAGTCCCATAAAAATGAAAGAGAAAAAGAATTACGGAGAAATTAATAAGTGATACAAAGAGCTAGAAAGAGAAAAAAATGTGTAGTGCCGTTATCGAAATGATATTATCATTGCAAAAACTTTTTAGTGAGCAATCATAAATGCGCGAAAAACTATGAGCTCTCTTTAACTCAGTTTTTTAAAGAGCGCATTCTGTGAGCGACTAGTATTAAAGAGAAAGGATGAGTTCAATTCTTTCAAAACAATCAACGAAAGAGCGTTCAATAATTTTTTTTTTTTTTTTGAAATAAGTAAATAAATTGAATCGTTCTTTAAGCGAACATTCCAGTTTAAAATTTAAAGAATATCAATTTTTTCTTTTTTGATTATTGAATTACTTATAGTTTTAAGAATACTCTACTAAAATATTAGTAAAAAATTCGAAGTAAAATGAAAGTTATTCATATAATTGTGCCTTGGTATACTGAAAAAGAGACCTGATGTCCAAAAACAAATTTTCGAGAAAACCGCGGTTATAGTAAACAATTATTTGGCGTTACTCAGTGGTTTTCAGGGTCGCTGATTTCGAATCTGATATAAAAAATTTTAAAATGCAAAATGGCGAATTTAATATGTTGGAGGAGTTTTTAATCAATTTGATCGTATTCGGTCGATTCGGAAAGGGAAAAATTTCACTTTTTTATAGTTCAATGTGCAGAGAAATGTTCAGCAAACAAAATCATTTTTATTCAAATATGTTGCCAGAAGAATGTTGCCAAGTTCAGAGAACTACCAGTTCAGACGATCATTTCCCAACCCGCTACGGTTTCTCATCAGTGATCTTTGTGATAATTTCCTCATTTCAACAACCTATACATATAAGTGAAAATAATGCAAAGTAAATGAGAATTACAAGACAGTATACTTTTTGACATTCTTTTTTGACACTTTTATTATTTTTTATTTATTTATTTATTTTAGCAGGCCTTCTGCTTCTTTTTTAATATTTTTAATTTCGAAAAATTGTTTACAAATTTCTTCCAAATTTTGCAGTTAGTTCACATTTCTGATTCATTTCTCATTTTTAGTTTATGTCTTTATTATGAAGCTCGAAATCCATCCTACCATCAAAAATTGTTTATGTCTTTATCTTTCTTAAGAAGCTCGAAATCGATCTTACCACCAAAAATGGACTTTTCTGAAGATGTCCTCTACTGCCATCATCTTTAATTCAAAGTAGTCAACAACATTTTTTTTGTTCTTAAATAAGATACTTATTATATCTCTAAACAATTTTGTAATAAAGTATCAAAGTTTAATTAAAAAAAAAAATTTCCCAAAAAATGTAGTTTTTCTAATTTAAAACTGGAATATGCCTTTAAATGAATAATATTTAAGAGGAGGAGAAGGAGAAGGAGGAGTGTACTATTTCGTCTCAATAATGAGTTCTTGCGAACTTTGAGTCCATTGATTTATCAAGTCGATCAAACAAAAGTTATCTCTCTTAAAGAGAGTCAACAAAGAGAGTCTCTTTGTAATTGTCAAATTTACAAATTTTCACACTCTCTTTTTACGCTCTCAATTTAAGAAAACGAAAAACTTCATATAAAAAAAGATCGAAAAGAGAGTGCGGCACTCTAACTGCAATCAGCAATTGACAACTGTATTGCGTTTTTAAAGCTTACAGCGGAAATTAAATGGAGTAAAAGAGAATACCGGTTTTGCAAGAAAAGAGAGTCCAGTTGTCATTCTCTTTTTCAGTGTAAAACTCTCATTGTACTGTTTGCTCTTATGCTCACCGCATAGAACATGCAATGTAAAAAAGTAACGGTGAAGCAAAGACCTTTTTTGGTGATTTATTTCTGACTGAGTAACTAGTATTTATTAGAGCTTACTACACACGTTCACACACATACACACACACACACGCACATATACACTAATAAAATACCAAATTTCGATTTTACGCTTTCCTAAAATTTAGTGAAATGTACACATTTAATTTTCATTTACTTGTAACAATTTAGAAAATTTTTCACACACAACAAATTAGCCAAGTTATTATTATGCTTTCACACCTACTATTCACCGAAATCCCTCCCCATGCTCATTTCTTTTCAACTCTGTGTCCGCAACCAAACAACGACCACCCAAAATGTTATATAGAAAGAAGCACTTGAATTATGCTCCATAAAACTCCCAAAGTTACGCTTAATTCATTTCAATCAACGTTGGTAGCTAGCTGGCTTCCCGACCGCCCGCCACTGAATTTCATACTTGCTATTGCCACACACCGCTGCCCGCTACCCGCTACCCGCTACCACTACCACTACCACCACCAGAGAAGTGCAATAAAAAACACTTAAGCGATTTTTCATTTGCTTGCCAGAAAAAAAAATAAATAAAAAATAAAACACAAAAATGAAGTACAAATTTTTAAATTTTTCCACAGGGAAAACGAAAAAAAAATAGCAAAGAAAAATAAAAGTTTAGAGCATAAAGTTTTTGCTTTAGCTTTAGCAAAAAGCGAGCGAGCCAAAAAAAAAACCAAAAAAAAAAATTACAAGAAATAAAAATAGGAAATGAAATTGGCGGCGACTGCATAAAACATACAAAGAAAAACACAGTCGTACAGACACAACTGGATGGACGAATGGACGGGCGAGCGAACAGACAGACAGACAGACAGACATACCTAAATATCCGGGGCGTGTTAATTCGCATTCATCATGGCCCAAAACGAAGAATGAAGCAAACAAACGAAAATAAAATGAGTTATATGTATGTGTATGTGTGAGTGTTGGTGTGTGTATATGTGTGCGTGTGTATGAAAATATTTATATTTTTTCATTAAAGTATAAATGAAAATGAAATTAAATTATTACTGCTTTTCTTTTCATTTCAACTTTCACTTTTACTTTCTAGCATTTTATCTAGTTTCCTGGTCTTGTTATGCGATTCTATACACATTTGACTTAATTTCTGCGCACGGTGCGTATTACGAATTATCCTTGCAGCAAATGAAATCCTACATCCTGCCATCCTGCGCCAGAATAATTCTCACATGAGCGCGCATTTAATGTTTACATTATTCATGGTCAGTGGCGATTTTTCATCACGCAGTTATACACATTTGTTTTGTGGGTGTACGGATAGTGTGTGTGTGTGTCTGTGTGTGTGTGTGTGTAGCGATAACACAATGGCGCTGACTGAGAGCGAGAAAGTGAAAATACCGCATTTTGACCGCACTTGAACGCGTAAATTACATTAAGCGGATGCTAAAGCGAATTGAGAGTTTTCGGTTGTTTGTTTTTTTTTCGCACCGACTAATATAATAAATATTCATTTAAAGTTAATTTTTAATAATTTTTCATTGTAAAAATTTTATACCTCTCTACTTAATGTTATTTGTAGTAGATTAATGCTGCCTGCCTTCCTTATTTGGTAGTAAATATAAAAATTGGTGAAGTGCGTCTACAAATTTCAACCTGAGTATATTCTGCTACAATAGTTTGAAAAAATAATTTGGATATATTCAATTTTGTATAGGAGTCTGATAAGTATTATTGTTGTGTATTTTGTTGTTGCTTCCCTCGGATTGATTCTTACGAAACTCTTCAAGTTCCTTTTAAATATGAGAGAAAGAGAGTATCACAGAGTGCATGAACACACAGTGAGAGAGCCGACATCGTGATCAGATTTTTTTCATATAAATACATTTTTTGCTTGGGAATTGGGCAGAGACGTCGGCTCTCTCAATCTCATCTTATATGAGCGAGTGATTGATTTCACAGGAATTTACTGTTATTGCTGGTAATGTTGTTTTTGTTTTCTTTTTTAGTGCAAATACATACTTGTAAAAATATGAGAGAGAGAGAGAGAGAGAGAGTGTGCGTACCGTTCGTGTTGTTGTTGCAATAAATTCTTTTAGTACAAATACATACATAAATATGAAAGAGAGAATGCTATTCGTGTTTTACTTGTAAGCAGTGTTACCAGATCGACGATTTTATCGTAATTTTGACTATATTTTTACCCAATGATTTTTGTTAAAAAATTACGATTTTATCGATCAAAAAACAACTGCAAAAATGTTCTTTTTATTTTAAAATCTCTTCTGCCATTTTTATACATACAGTGCGCGACACAATTGTGTAAATGTTTTATGTGTATGAAACCGATCTGAGAAAAACCTTTGTTTTGAAATCTTCATTAGTGAAGTAATTATTTAGTAGAAAAAAATTAAATATAATATAAATTTTATTTAAGAGAAATTAAATTTTAAATAAAAAGTAATTTACAAACTTTTGGGAGCAGTATATCAAAATGCAATTCTATTAAACATGGTGAAATCCGGCGAGCACGTTGTAGTGCTCAGTAATTTTCAGTAATTTATTCTAGAACTTAGAATATAAAAAACTCCGAGGGTGAAGAAAAGAAAAGAAATGGTATAAAAGTTTTCACATTAATATTTATTTTGAATTCTCCCATATTGTCGACATTATTTCTAGTTAATAAATTATGTACCACAGATTTAAATGCCACAGCAACTCCCCAGCAGCTTCATAATGAAATATTGCATTTTAATAGCTCCCAAGAAATTACTCCACTTGTAGTTTAATCACTTAAATGCATTTCTATCGCATACACTACACAACTAAAGCAAACATTTTTATGCGAATCACGCTGAAAGTACTCAGCTTCTAAAGTACTTAATACAATTCTACAATTTATTTATTTATTTTTTTGTTTTTTGTTTTTTCACAATTGTACTTTTTTATTTTTTGATTTCATTGTAGAATTCTAATTTTGTAAAATTTCTACCCTTCAGCTGCATCTCAACTAGTTTTACTATTACTACTATTAACAACAAACCATTACTACTATAAAAAAAAAAAAAAAAAAAAAAAACAGAAAAACAGCAACAAATTAAAATTCAAAACACGCAATTGTCAGTGACAAATGTTGCAATTTCAAATTGCACACTACAAAATGATATAAAACAAAAAACAATCAAAGAGGGAAAGAGAAGGGAAAAAAGAGAAATGTTATATGGAATAAATAAATACGAAAAAAAGCAGAAAAAAGAAAGAAAATACCAGCAAATTCAAAAAACGTAGAAAATGCAAGAGAAAGCTTCAACTTTTCTTTTTTCATTTTTCATTTCTATTTCTACTTCCCTAGATGCAATTACTGCGTGCCCCAAAAGTATGCAACACTTGTTGCATACACATTTTGTATTTGCTAAACATTTTACGCACACACACACATTTTCTACATTTGCCTCTCTCTCTCTTACTCTCTCTCACACACACACTCTCACAATCTCTAACATCACTCCCTAAAGGAATACACAGAGATTTCGCTCTCAGCAAATGCCAACCAACAAACATCGACAGTACTACATACATAACAACAACAAGCAGTATGTTGTTGTTGTTGTTGTTATTTCTGAATTTGATAGTAAAACCAAACACGACACGACAACTGCTGTTTCTGTGTTTCCGTTTCCGTTAACAAAATGAACAACTTCAATACTTGAATTCCTTCTCTTTGCTCCTTGCTGCTTACAGCATTGAACCAACATCGTAATGTATTTTTCTCGGCTTGTTTTTTTGGGGAAGAAGAAAATTGTAAATTAACCAAGACACGTACGAGAGTTGCACGTAAACATTTACACAAAGTATCCTGAAGATAGATTTCTATCTCAAGGCGTAGTGCATATACATATTTACAATAAGTAGAGAGAAAACGTAAACAATGTCAACAACAACAACAACAGCAACAGTAAGCAACAGTAAAAACTATAATGAAATACAAAAAGAACATCTGCTATTGCTGCTGTTGAACTGATCTTTTCCTTCTCTTTCCTCCCACCCCCTCATATACCAACTCTGGGTATTTCACTCTGTTCTGCACACTTGAACAAAAGCAAAAGAAAACTATTCGAGTGGAAATTGCGCTTTTTGAGATTTAGAGACTGCGACGCACAGCAAAAGCAACAGCACAGAAGTGAAGGTAAAAAGTAAAAATTTTAAGAGCAATTTTTAACACACTGCAGTCTGTGTTGGGCGGCACAGAGAGGTTGCCTGCAGTTGCCTGAATGCAACTAATGAAGCAGAAATTTTCGTGAGTGAATCTCAATTACTTTGAGTGTTGTTATGCACTCATGACTGGCATATACATACATACATACATATACGTGTCTATGTATAAGTGCGAAGGGACATACCACAGAAATACACAAACACTCAACACTTTTGGGTTTTACTTTGCTATCAATTTATGAGATTTTTATGTGAAGTTTGATAAATAAAACACATTAATAGTTGGGAGTCTCCTGCATATTAATTTGAATGATATTAAGTGTCATCATTGTGGAAATTTTATTGGTAAAAGGTAAAAAAAAATATATCTACATACTTTTTTAAATGCAAAATGTTTTTTAGAATAAAACATTTAAATAAAACACTACAACAACAGCCAAAAATGAAATAAAAAAATCGTGACTAATTAAACATTGTTAAAAATTTCACTATAAATTTTTAGTGGTTCTAGGTTTCCATTTACACCCAAAAAGATTTCTTGCCGGCAAGTCAACTTCATGGGCGACAGAAGCAAAATGAAAAGAGTTCGGTACAAATCAGAGAGTCGCGTTTTTGCAACTCACACATGTAAATAAAAGTGCAAATACATACAGAGAGATAAGAAACCACCACTACTATGGCAACTACTCTTACAAGAGAATAACGCATTGTAGAATCCGTTGTGAGTATGAGTAAATAGAAAGAGTATTATTCGTCAACTAGCATATCGGTGTTCGGAATGAGAGAGAGAGAGAGGGGGAGAGAGAGTAAATACATTCTCTTTGTATTCGGAGCAACAACAATTTCATGGTATTCGCCGAGCATATTTCAAATATAACCATCGTCTAACGGAGATGTTATGCAGACAATCAAATAATCGCGGATCACGTCATTTTTAAGCTCTCTTTTTGATTTTTCAACTCTCTGCCTAAAGTATGTTATGCAGACAATCATTTGACCGCCGATCAATAGTACGTTTTTGTATAGTACTTTTTGACTACTATTTTATTTGAACTTCGCAGTAAATTTTTTTTTTTTTGTGCCAAATTTGTGAAATAAATTTCTTAATAACAAAAAAATAAAAATGGACAATATTACATCAGTAAACTTCTCTTGGTACCGACATTTTGGTAAGTTGAGATTTTTTTTTCGATTTATTAAATTTCATATTTTCAAAGAGAGAAAAAGAGAGAAATTTCCATATGAAATTTACCAACATGCTGGCAAATTTGATTGAATTTAACATAGTGAAAACCAGGCATTAGTTTTTATCTTCGCGTACCGAAATGCACAAAAAAAAAACCGAATCGGTGCTTATAAAATAAAAAAATGATAAATTTCATTGAATCAAATAATCGTGAAAAACAAAAATGTATAAAAATGAAACCAAAAAGATTTAAAAATGAATGAAAATATTTATTCGCAACGTGACAATGTTGAAGAAAATAGTGAAGCGGCAGAAAATATTGAAAATATATGTATATGTACAGTGGAAATTCAAATTAGAATATACTAGAAGAAAAAATTCACCATGAGCAGAAAACTTAGATTTAGAATATTTTTATATTTATATTTAATTAAAAAAGTGAATATTTAGAAATTTATATAAATGAAATCGTCGTTGAAGTAAGTTAAATTTCATTTGAGAATTTCAGCGCGGTATAATTCAAATTAATAATAAAATGCAATTTGGCTTAAGCAGCATTGCTGCATCAACAGCAACTTTTCCCCTCATTTTTTCTGCGATTGAAATTGCGAAATATCAAACTATTTCTTTTTTCAACTTAAAGCAGTAAATCCACTCAATTCAATAATAATGAAGCAAAGAGGAGAGAGCAAATTCATTTTAAAATTTGAGAAATAGAGAATGCTGTTCGTGTTCGTAATCGTGTCCTTCTTTATTACTATTTTTGGAGGCTAAAACGTATACTCCATACCTTTGGACAAGCAATAACAAAAAAAAGAGTACAAAATGCAAGAGCTCTGGAGCAATAGGGAATAATCCATTGCTTGCTTTGAAGCGCTCGATGATCATTTCCTACGATCATTCTAAATTCAACGGAAGTGGTACTTGCATACATATTCATCTCATACTTATAATTGCATATGATGATTTACGCAACACATTGACAGGGAATCGAGATCAAGGTAACTACTGGCGACGTGAAGCCAGTGTATGTAACATACTGAGGAAATTTAAATTGAATGTCGTTTTATAAATACCGCTGAAATTTAAAAGAATAGTAGTGGGTAGTAGTTCACAAAAACATGGTACACTCCAGTAGACTTTACTGTTGTCTACTCGCTGCAGATTTCTGGTACAAACTTGACCATTCCGGAAAGTTTCTTCTTTCTCTTGCCCACAAAGTCGACTTGCCGCAGCAAGAAATCTTTGTGTGTGTAAATGGGGACCAATATCAATATTAAAAATTAAAAAAAAAACTAAATCTGCTATGGGACACATGATAGAAGTGAAACTACTTATGTAGAGAAAATACCATATATTATTTTTTCCCCTTAATTTTTAAGGCAAAGAAAATTTAATATTTCAAATTAAAAACAAAATATAGATACTAAATTTAAATTCCTATATACTTTATAATTAAAAAATTGGAAATATCAATGTTTAGAATTCGTGTTTCGAATTTTGAGGAATAATACAATTGGCTTATGATAGCTAAAATATGAAAAAAATACTTCGGATTCAATTTTCTATGGGTGTCTGAAAAATACACCACAATGGTTGTTCTGCATTTTGTTGTTGCTTCTCTCGGGTTGACTCTTATGTCTGGTTTTCACTATGTCAAATTCAATCAAATTTACCAACATGTTGGAAAATTTTATATAAGAAATTCTCACTTTCTCTCTCTTTAACAAGAAATATGACATAGTGAAAACCAAGCGAAACGAAACGAAAGCCGACATCGTAATCAGACTTTTTTCATATGAATACATTTTTCTATGGGAATTGGGCAGAGGCGTCGGCTCTCTCAATTTCATTTCAAATTAGCGAGTCATTGGTCGCGTTGTTTTTGCATGAAATTCTTTTAGATACATAGATAAATATGGGAGAGAGAGAAAGAGAGAGAGAGAGATCACAATTTTTTCATATGAATGCATTTTTTGCATAAGAATTTGGCAGAGACGTCGGCTCTCTCAATCTCATTTCAAATTAACGAGTAATTGATTTGTCAGAAATTTACTGTTATTGTTAGTCGTATTGTTTTTGCAAAAAAAATCTTTTCGTACAAATACATATATAAATCTGAGAGAGAGAGATCAGACTTTTTTCATATGAATAAATTTTTTGCATGGGAATTCGGCAGAGACGTCGTTTCTCTCAATCTCATCTCATATGAGCTATTAATTGATTGATGTTAGTCGTGTGTTGTTTTTGCAAGAAATTAATTTAGTGCAAATACAAACATAAATATGAGAGAGACAAGTGAGAATGCTGTCAGTGTTGTTTTTGTAAGAATTGTTTTTGGTTAATCGCTCTTTAGTTTATTTACATGTACACATCCAAAAGTCAAATTCGACTGTATCGGTTTGTTAGAAATTGAAAGTTATTTACAATGAATATCAATAATATTTTTATCACTTTTACTTATTTATTTCGATTTCTCTCAATTCTAAACAAACTTTTCCCAAATGAATACACACATCAACACAAATGAAAGCAATTTATAATAATTATCTTTATCTTTCAGCAGAATAAAACTTAAAAAAATCTACTTTCAACATGAATATTGATGTGGTTGATTTATATATATATATATATAAGCCAGCCAATACTAAGTGAACATCTTCTGCCAAGCAAAAACACAGAAAAAAAACTCAAATCACTCAATTCAGCATTCAGCGAGTGTACAATTGCTACTAACTACTTCAAAAAAAAAAAAAAAAAAAAAAAGCAGCAGCAAAAGGAGAAAAAGAACAAGAAATAGCAGAAACTGAACTTCAGTACAAGCAACACAAAACACAATTGAAAATTGATAAGGACAAAGTTTTCCTGATGCCAACAAAACAAAATTTCAACGCTATATAAGATGAAAAACTTTAAAGTAAACACGAGTACACGCGCACATAAACACACACACACACACATATTTATATATATATATATCCATTTACAAAGAGCTCTCTATTTTACTCTAACTCTCCCTGTGAGAGTAAGACGAAATCGCTTATAAAAGTTTGGTTTCAATGTTACATACTTATAAAAAAAAATAAAAAAATATTTAAAAAGGAAGAGGGGGACAAAGGAAATCTGAAAGGTCTTTACTCAACAAAATTGTATATGTATTTTACTTAAAATGATCCAGATACATTTCCTAAAAGAAAATACTCATACAATGGCATACAAAAGTATTACGAAAAGTAGAATGAAAAAAAAAAAGTATCAATTGCAGCAAAATATTCAAGTGTTGCCAAGTGTGCCAGACTAGCAACTGGCAACAAAATACAAACTTTACATGTTTTTTTTTTTTTTATTTTCAAATTTAAATTTCTTAAAAACAAAATGTAAATTAAATAAGAAAAGAACACGCAGCCATTAAAACTAAAGTTAAGCAAAAAAAAATTACACAAATTTTCCCAACTTAATTTTCGTGAATTTTGCATTTTCACTCTTGAAAAAAGCTATGAAAACTTGAGGATTCAATTGTTCCAGCCGCGCCATTTTTATGTACCTTCATTGAAGTTTAGTAAACAGCTAAAAATTATGCAGTGAACAATTTATTATTATTTGTTTGACTGCCAGGATAAACTTTTCAAGGACGCCAATTGTATCACAAAGCAACCACAGTCAATTCGTACTTGCATATATACATATATCCATACAAAAACAACAATGAAACAAACAACTAGAAAGCAAAATCAGCAAACATTGAAATATCAGAAAAATAGAAAAATATAAATTTATTGCATAAACTTTGACTGCAGTAGTAGCACCTTTTATTTGTTTTGTTCTTTTATTTTACTTGCTTGAAGCTAAATTACGATCGTTCACACATACTGCAGCACATTTGCTACTTAAATAATAGAAGTGCAACAACAACAAAAAAACACTTGTGTGCCACAATGTTGACCCTGTAACTTAAGTAAAAAGCTATAACTAGTACGATATATGAATTGTTGTGTATGCCAAAAAGTATGCAACGAAACAATGAAACAAAATAGGTAAATACACAACAACAACAACAAGAGCAATGACGACAACGACAACAACGATGGCATCGAAAACTTTTACACTTTTTTCTACTACCTTTTTCTGACCAGCTCCTAAAAGTATACTTTATTTTTTTTTTTTTTTGCAATTGCATTTTTTTTTATCATAGTGCGGCAAAGTTCAGTGCAACAACATTTTTCAAATGAAACGACGATGAAGGAAAAAAATAAAAACTGGTTAAATGTGAAATTTCATATTAATTTTTTATTTTTATTTGTTTTCTTTTGTTATTTCTTCAAAAGCAAATAAGTTTTTAATGAGCAAAAGCAAAAAAATTAAAAATAAAAAAAAAAACAAAAACAAGAAAAATAAAATTCTTCAATGCTTCAAACCCCCAACAACAAAATATATAACAATGATACAAAAATTAATGAGCCTCATATTGAAAATTCGGTAAGGAAAATTTTATGCCGATAAATGAATGAAAAATGAGCGCTATTTCTAGACAACACAGAAATCTTCAACTTCTTGCCAAACTGAAAAAAAGCAAATCACCTTCTTTGCAAAAAGAAAAAAAAAACAGAATCCGGCAAATCCCGGAAATAATTTTTTTTAAAAACTTTCATTATTTGGCGGCAAAATGGCGAAATGACAATAGCGCAAAGCACACAAGAAACACAAATATAAATACTACAACAGCAAGCAAAACAAAGAATAAAATAAAATAAAAACCAGGAAATGTCAACGAGAAAATTTCCAGTTTATAATTCCCAATAAGAGAGAAAACGAAAAAAAAACCTGAACAGGGCAAAGTAGAAAAAGTAAAGAATTCGAAATGAAAACTTTTTTAAAATAATTTATTGAACAAATTTGAGTAGGAAATCAATAAAGCATAGCATAATTTAAGGCGCTTATTTTGCCTTGTTCTTATTTCCGTGCTGTACAAGTTGTTGTTATTGTTGTTGTTGTTGCTGTTTTCTTTGTCGACTAGGGAGTTTAAGTTTAAGTTGAAGTTGCCGCTCTGCTTCGTTTGTTGCTATTACGGTTGCTGCTGTTACTATATAGAAAAAAGGTAATTGTCCGAAAATTGACGTAAAATCTTTTTAATATTTCGAATTTCAAGTGGGAGTTGTGGCAGCGTGAAGGTCTCGCATTGAAAATACCAAGAGCAATCAATTTGTTTGTTGTGGCAGCAAACAATTTTATGAGCAATTCAGTTGATGATGGTGAAGAAGGACCAAAGAGAAAGTATACATAGTAACAAAATCAGCATAATAGACGGAAAATTTACTGCGTATTTAATGTGATTTAATTTTTTGATATTTTCAATTGATTGCGGGTTTTAAATAGAAATTTAAAAATAGATTTAAAGAATTTTTTAAGTAGAATACTTTTAATGGTCTTTAAGTATGCGATTAGAAATGAATCAATAAAATCACTTCTGCTCTCAATTTAAATTGTAATTTCAATTCGTATTCTTATTTTCAAAACAATTCCATTACAAGCCTAAAAGTATGCACAACAAAATTTCAATTATTCCAACAGCGCATGTTCTTAAAACCTGCCCAGATATGGAATTTCACTTTAATTTACTAGTGAACAAATATCCTCTGCTGGTTACTTCCCCAATGCTTTATGCCTAAAGAAAAAAGAAAAAAAACAACACTTCAAAATAACCATTCAATCATTTTATTTATATTACGTTAATTAACATTTCAACTTATTCTTGCAACATACACACACACACACAAAACACGAAACTCACAACAACTCGAATTACTACAATAACATCGAACAAACAAATGAACACAAGAAATCACAATGTGAAAATAAAACTTCATTTAATATCTTTTTGACTTATTCATTAAATTAATTAGGTAGTTATTCAATAGAATCAAAAGGAAAATTCGAAGCTGTCGTTGTTATTGAAATGGCAGTTGCCTAGTAATAAACTTGTGAATAGTATACAAAAAGAAAGAGTCATACATTTAGATGCTTTTAGATTGAAATGAAGCGTTAATTTGCCTTTGTTGTTCATCTTCAATGTATACTTACTTACTTATTTACAGTTTCAATTTTCATTATGAATAGCTGTTTATTTTTGCGGTTGATTGACCTTCGTTATTAATTATTTATATTAAGTTTTGAGCAATGTATTCATTTGTATTAATAAATTTTTGTGCCTAAATGTATGCACACAATTTAATTTACACATAAACACACATACCCGCAAAAACCCTTTTTCATATAATTTTTCTTTCATTCACACACTCACTCACACATTTAGTCAAGTGTCATAAATTTCAATGGAGACAACTTAAATTTAAATTTTGTAAAACTTTCTTAATTTTCTTTGTTTTTAATAGTGATGTAACGAATGTCAGTTTAGCGAATGCGGATGCGAATATGGAATTTCATTTTATAGTTATTTCCATATATTTCTACCAAATAAAATTGTATGAGAAGCTGAGCAAACATGTTCACAAACATAATTAAAATCATCATCTGTTTGAGCGCAGTTTGCTCAATTTAAGCATTAGGTTGCAATGGGTTGCCAAATTGTTAGGGACAATGTAAAAAAATAGATTTTTCATAATAAAAGGAAAGAAAAGAGCAAAGTAATTTCGAAAATTTGTTTTCTTATTTATTTGTATGACAAATTAAAGAATTTATGACAAATAAGAGAATACGGCAACGAATACGGCACCTTGTGAATACCCTAATTATTTATTTGTTGAATTGTTTAACTGAGAATATAAAAAAAAACTCTCTGTGTGGCATTACACACAGTGGAAATGAAAATTTTTTTAAACTAATTAACTGAATAACATAGAAGAGCGAAAGATAGAGAGAGCGAGAACTTCATCATGGAAAAGATGGAAGAGAGAGTGACAATATAGAAAATTGATACACACACATATACATAATACATAATACAATTCTAATGCACCTCATCTGCTCTCGCTCTCTTGTGCTCATCACAATACCGTTTAAACAAAAAAAAGGTGAGAGAAATCGTTGTTGCATACTAGTAAATAGAGCTGAGTAGTGCAACCGTTCTTAAATGTCAGAGTATTAGTTGAACAAGAGAAGATCAAGAGAACAACAAAGTCAAAGAGCAAGTCTGTTTTCTTTCAAGTTGTTCTCACGATTGTGTTTTTGTATGAAGGAGGAGAGACGAAAGATGGGTCGTTTAACATCTAATGTCTGGTTTTCACTATGTCATATTTTATGTCAAAGAGAGAGGGAAAGAAAGAATTTCCTATACGAAATTGACATGTTGGCAAATTTGATTAACCCGAATTCTCCTAGCTTGTCTATATGGACAGATGCCTGATTCTCACTATGTCAAATTCAATCAAATTTGCCAGCATGTTGGCAAATTTCATATGGGAAATTCTCTCTTTTTCTCTCTTTCACTGCAAATGTGACATAGTGAAAACCAAGCATAAGAAACCCGTTTATAGATCGCATCCAAAATTTGAATTGACCTTATTTCAGACGTAATGAATTGAATTTCATTGAAAGACAAAAAAAAAGTGGTTTTAAAAATCTAAATTTCTTTTGTAAAAAAAAAATTAATCGTTAACTCGATTTTATTAACACTTCTCGTCAACATTACAATAACAGTTAGAAGATATGCATGAAAATTCATTTTGGGATTTTTTGCCTTCTTCAATTATTTTGAGTTGTCTGAATTTTCTGTACTAACCATGCATTTTTGTATTTATTGAGTACAATCCCTGAATAAAATATTAAACTCAATTAATTACAACAACACAGTATTTGCCCAACGAATTTTACGACCAGGTTTTCCTTAAAAAAAAAAAAAAGTGCAAAAGTCTTTGCTAATACATCAGACATCTAGAAAACGATTTCAAAATTTAATTAGGCCTCCTACTTTTTGAGTAATAGTTCAAAACCAACGAAACTGTCGATTTTATTCATTCGTTCTTAAAGTTTAACGCGCGTGTAGCGTGTATTTTGCTCGACAATTTTTGCAAAAAGGGGTCAAAATTTCTAATTTGCCAAGTTTCGCAAGATTTTGACAAACGTAAGTAGAAAAATTTCGATTGTAGTTAAATGTAATTTTAGCCAAAACGAGTTCGTATTCGAATTGAAGTTTTCTTTTTTTTTGGGGAAGAAGTTGCAAGTTAAGGGTCTTCTGAAAGAGGGAAACTCCAGCTATTCCAAAACACCCCAAATCATTCGAATTCCAAGCACATCGGTGGCTAATATCGCGAAAAAGTTCAATAACGCATCTAATGAGATGACAACTTTCCACAATAATCGGCAAAATTGCAAAAACAAACGGACGATCACCAAGAGAGAAGATAGCTTAATTGTGAGAAAAGCATTGGAAGTTCGAGTTGCAACATCACAGGGTATTTTAGAAGACGTGAGAGACATACACTTCGTAAGCGATTTCGATGCAAATGTAAGAGGACAGCGAAAAAGCCGAAATTAACGGATTTGATGCGGCGACGGCGCTTTTGTAGACGCAATTACATAAGGATTATGATATAAATTATTGAAACAGGGGTCAGTTTTTTTAAATGTATATTTCTTGATTTTTATATTTGAGAGAATGAAAACCATTCAATTTTAGCTTTCTAATTTTTTTCGTACATCATTTTTAGCGATGAATGCCGTCTGGAGGCCGTGACTGAGATCGCAAGTTATGTACAAAGAAGGGTGTGGGAACGGCTTTCTAGCCACTATATCTTTCCTAGAAATAAACATCCACCTGCAGTTGTGGTTTGGTACTGAATTTCCAGCGAATAACCTGGCCCTATACAATTCGTTGAGCGTACTATGAGCACTGAACAGTACATTACTGTTCTAGAAAATGTTTCGGTGCCACATCCAGTTCCAGTATGAACTGTTTAAATTCATTGAATTTAGAGGTACTTTCGTGGCCTGGCAATTCTTCGCACTTTAACCTCATCGAAAATTGTTGGGCTTACCTTAAACGAAAGGTCTATCAACGTAAAAACATCAGAGTTGCAGTCTAAAAGATAACATTAAAGACGTGTGAGAAAATCATACGAACTTACGAGCAATGATAGAGAATTGTATTGGCAGCATGCCTGATCGAATAAAGGTTATGTTGAAAAATAGAGCTGGGGTAACAAAATATTAAGCGTATGCAAAAGTTAATAAGAAAAATAAATTGCATGTCTTGATGAACAATTAAAGTCCAATCATGTCAATTTCGAGACAATACTTTTGTTTTTATTGCGTTGCTACTCAAAGTTAAACTAGTGCATTTTTTTCATCGTTCGTAGAGCATTGGAGACGGTTACTGAGGAAGCCGACGTCAGCGTCTCTGCCTCTGCTCATTTGTATTAACCCGATCGTATAGAGTCATATGAAAGTCACTCGATACCCGACGAAGACTCTCTGAGAGTCGTTTCATGTGCTCTATGATTACAACAACAACATGGCTTTATTCGCTTTCTTTGACGAATTGGACTCGTGTTTTCCGTTTTTTCTTGTTTTTTTCATATGCTAATAATAGCAATAACAATGCTTTGAGTTATTACAACAACCATATGACTTCTACAGCATAAACAATAGTAGAAACAGATAAATTTTGTAATTTGTTTTTGTTTACAATCAAATGTTCATAAAACTAAGAAGACAAAATGAATTAAAAATTATATACTGGATTTACTTAAAAGAAACTGAGTAAGCAAACTTATTTAATAAACATAATTGAAAAAATGTATATGAGCTCAAGTTTGCTCAATTTAAATATTCGTTTTACATTCGCAAAAAAAATAAAAAAAAACATATACGAATACGGATGCGATTGTTAAACTTATGCGAATATTTCGCATGTAACGTGAATATGAATTTCAGATATTCGTTACTTCATTACTGTAAAACAAAAAATAAAATTCATAATTCTAATTCTGTTAATACGCACTCTAAGCAAATGAAATATTATTAAATCTCATTTGTAATTATTAATTTCCCTTAGGTAATTAATTTTGTCTGCATTTTGTTAGACGAAGATAGAGCCATGGCAAATGTGAATACGAGAATGTACATGCCTTATCACACTCACACACACACACACATATATATATATATATATATATACACTTTATTAAGCCAATTATCCTTTCTACTTTTTGTAATTTATTATATAAAAGTTTGTGTATAACTCATTACTTTCAAGTGTATATTAAATGTGTGTGTGTGCGTGTTTGTACTCCAGTTGTCTGTCTTCCTTCAGCTCAGCTGTCACTCATATTATTCCCAAAATTAAGCTTGATTGTCTATTTGATTGGCAATAATAAAATACCAGTACCACGCTTCAAAAATTTTAATGATAATTACAACGATCATGCAGATAATGATGATAATGATGATGTACGATGAGTGAGTAGAGTATAAAATATAATAAATTAGAAAATTTATGTAAATTTATTATCAAATTTAAATAAAGTGCAGTTATCAATTATAAACTGTCAACGACCTGTAGCGTCTGTGTACTTCAACTTCTTCTGGTCCTAGACAATTCACTGTAGACATTTAATAAAATGCGTTATGCCTTTCACTGAATAAAAATTTTAACTCAATTTCTTGTACTATACATTCTTATTTGAAATTATTATTTACATAAAAAATAGCTTAAAAAGTTCGCCTCATTCCACGACGCTTCATTCCCTAAGTACAAGCGCAAATTTCTTACAAATTTTCATCAAATCAACTCTACTCAACTTTACTTCATTTTGAAGTGAAATGTGCAAGAAGCATGTCATCGTAAAAATTTAATTTATTACTTTTGTTTCTTTTTTTTTGAATGAAAGTAGCAGAACACATTCACTCACTTGCACATGAACGAGCGAGCGAGCGAACGCGACCGCCAGCGTGAATGGAGTGGAACTATATGCTCTAAACGCTCATAACGAGTAATTCACGTCAGCCACAAATGCTGGCAATTTCTGTTGTTAATAAGTTGCAAAAGTACTAGCAACTTCAGCAGGACATTTGTTTCGATAATTAAAAGGTTATAAAATTTAAAATTTATTGCCGCCGTTTAAATGATGCTGAAAAATGTGAACATAAAAACTTTCAAACGTAAAATAAAATTTGAAATTGTAAGTGAGCATGAAATGAATTTCAAATTCCACATACAAAGTAAAAAGTCTAAAGTGTGAACATTTTGAAGGAGGCACACACACGCGTGGAGCTCCAGTGCATGTGAGAGATTTAGCTATTGCAAGTATTTTTGCAATTTTCTTATTATAAATTGCAATGAAAATAGCTTTTCTTGCATTTCTCACATGAATATTATCGCTATACACAAACGCTACACACACGAATACGAGTACGAACACAGAAACACATATGCATCAAGTCAACGCAAACTAATTGGAATTGCATTCCCCAAAGGTATAAAGCAAGCAAGCAAGCAGGCAAGCGCAAGCAAGCAGCAGACAAGGAATTGTAAAATAAACATCATAAAGAAGAAAATTATATTACTGTGTAAAACATATGAAATACACAGAGAAAGACAGAGAGAGAGAGAGAGAGGGAGAGAGACGGGAAACGACACAGCAGACACACTAAATATCAAACTATAAAAGCGCATATACATATGCAGATATTACACAAACTGTTTGATTTATGATTAGTAGTCGTCTCCATAGCAGCAAGCACATATTTGCACACAGACACACACACACACACACATATGCATACGCTTACAACGAACGAACCCAGTTGAGCTTAGGTTGATCGTAAGAGAGTAATCATCGAGAGCGATAACGAATGGTATACTCTCTATTGCTCTAGAGTAGTGATGGAAAGGAAAAGTAAGTACAATTGTACTTTTTTCCGACTTTTCCCAACAATAAAGTACATTTAAGGTACAATTGGTACATTTTAGGTACAATTTGCACAAAAAAAGGTTTTAAGCCCAAGTTACAAAAAATAATATTTTTTTGCCAAAGTACTGTTTCGCTCAACTCTGCATTCCTTTAAAACTTCAACTGCGTTTATTTAAAACAATATGTTTTGCATTTTTTAAAAAGTTTTTTGCTTATCATGTAAAAAATCAGAAATGTAATTTAGAGCCTTTCTAAATATTGATCACGATATACATATAGAGAGATTTAAAAAATTTATCACAAAAAACAAATTTTTGAGCACAATAAATCGAAAAGTAACAGTGGAGAAAAGTTTTTGATGTGATAACATATTAACACGGTGTTGAAAGAAAATTTTTAGTGGAGTGAATTGATAGTAATTAAAATCAAATGTCACGTCGGTGTCGTGTGAGGTTTCATGGTATGTGTGTGTTTCATCAAATATTTTATTTTAAGCCCAAAAGTATGCAACACATAATTTCAATAGCAAAAACGATTGTAGAATATATGTTCTATATTCAGAGCAAAAACGGAATAAATCACTATACAGTTTTTGCTCTGAAAGATTTGTTATACCATTTTTGCTCTTACTTTTAAGTCGTTTCATTTTCATTCTAAACCGTATTACTTGTACCGTTCTTGCACTGAGATACTAAATTATTTCACTTTTGCTTTTATATAAATTTTAGTACGCTTTTCCTCTCGGCCTGTCAAATATGTCTATGGGATCTCGGTTCGACAGTCACTACTGCAGCGATGAGCGAACGCGAAAGTATCCAAGCGGGAAATAAATCTTATTTGTAGCTGCACAAAAACCTTGGATCGTCGTTTTTAACAAAAACAACAAAATTGAAGCTATACGAAACAATAATTCGCTCTACAAAAATTGTGGGAGGCCAAGTTTCAACTAGGACCGTCGCGTCAATAATGATGATGATGAAATTTTTCTTTTAGCTTATTTTTATTTGAATTTCCACTATACATATATATATTTTCAATATTTTCTTCAACATTGTCAAGTTTTGAATAAATATTTTTATTCATTTTTAGTAATCTTTTTAGTTTCATTTTTATTTATTTTTATTGGCTCTAAGGGCCAATTTTTTTTTTTACAGAAGATAAATTTTGTTGCACATATTTATCAAGCCTAATATAATTGTGAAGAGTTTTATGTCTTATCTATTCAAAAAAAAAAATAACAAAAATACGAGAATATTTACTTGGGGTCATAGTAAAAAAAGAAGTATGCTAAGCCGAATTCTCCCCTCTTTAAATGAATGAAATTTTTGAGATTCACTTGATTTTAATATCAAATGGTTCTCAAAAAAATGATTGTCAGAAAGTTTTTGGCACTTAGACCCTTTAGACTTACATCCCTTCAATTATTGAATTTAATGAAATTTATCATTTTTTTATTCTATAAACACCGATCTGCTTCTTTTTTTTTTGTTGTACACTCCGGTACGCGAAGTCAAAAACTAAGAAAAAAATCTCTACTCACCGATTGTCGGCATCAAGAGATTATTAGTTGCATTGTTTTTGTAATAGTTTTATCTTTCATTGTTATTCGTTAGACGATAATATTTGTTTTTGTTGTTTCTCAAGTTCGATGAGAGAACGAATTTATCGAAGTCTCATTTACAGTTGATTTTGGAGGAGTATTGAAACCATTGCTCTCTTGAGAAGTACTCACGATTTAAGCAACTGGGATGAGAGACGACGACGACGAAAGAGGAATTATGTCCACTCATTCAATCACATACATACATATTCTTTTATATGTACGTATGTATGCATATAGCATATGTGCACCCAATTACACAAACACAAGCACAAGCACAAGAGTTTGTCTTTTTTATAGCATGTGGATATTTTAGTATGCGACAAAATACATATAACAAAAACAAACAACAAAGAGCAATACAGAAACAACACCAAAAAAGAAAAAAACCGTAGAAGAGGAAATTTTATACATTTGTGTGGTTTTTACTGGACAAGTAGAAGAAGTACGACAGGAACGATATGTACACGATGATAACAAATAAAAATATAGTGCTAACAAAAAACAAAAACAAAACAAAAATACCGTAACAAAAACAAACAAAAAGTACGTATCCATAAAACAGAAGCAACACTAAAGGGGAAAGAATTCGCAAACTAACAAATAAACAAACAAACAATAATTTTGCAGACATTTGGGAATTTTGCAACTACAATTGCACATATACAACAGAGAGACAAAAGCAGAGGCAGAGACAGAGGCAGAGAGCGAGAGAGAGTAATATATATTTATATATATATATATATATAAATGTCTGTGTGTCACTGTATTTCTTCTGTGTACACATAGTTGAGTTATAATAATAATAGTAAACCATAAATTATTTTGGGAAGTAAATTTAATTTAATTTCTTTTTTTCGTTAGTTCATACAAAAAAGCACAATTGTATACGAAAAAAAAAAAAAAGAAATTCTTACTAAAAATGGCATGTGGAATGTGGCAGTGTTATTGTTGTTGAACAGCATAATGTATTACAAATTTGTTTTCTGTTTTCTATTTTTACTTTTGTGCATTCACTGTAATAAAAAGTCATCATTTCGTTTGTCTGTTTCCGCTGTTAAGAGTTAATTTCATATCCGGTTTCATTGTCGTTAATTTTTTTATTTTCATTCTTGTTGAACTTTTGTGTGAAAGTTTTTGTTTCAAATTTTTTTTGTGCTGTTTTTTTTTTTTGTCTTTGTGTCATTCAAATTAATTGTAATTGTAAATCGATATTGAAGTAAATTAAAATAAATGACTGAAATTTTATTCACAATTTCAAATAAAAAGTAATGTGAGTTTTAATCAGGGTCGTAGAAAGAAAATCCGGGTACGGAGTGGGTGACTTCTCCGCCTCTTCCCCCCCCTTCCCCCTGTCGGCGGCTCTGGTTTTAATACATAAAAATCAGAGCTCAAAATACTGAAAAGTAAACAGCTTTAAAGTCGTAAGCTAATTTCATGAGCTCAGAAATCTCAGCACAAAAGCTATAAGAAATTCAGAAATTCTCGTTATCGTCGCTTTTACATTTTTAAATGCTTTGCAATATAAATATTTTCTTATTTTTATATAAATAATATAGCATATAAAAGTTATGTGTGTGTGTTTGCTTTATTGTTTTTACAGTTTTTAATAAAAATAAATTTCACTTAAACATATATGGGCCAACACATACATATGTATGTATGTATATATGTGTGTATATGGAAATACAGCAGCAACAGCAAGTAGAAGAAAGTAAATTGCTTGCAACTTTATACATTTTTCTGCAAGAACATAAATACAAAGGAAAGCAGAAATTTTGTTAGGAAAAGAAAAAAGAAAATCTTTCATGTAGTCGGCAAGTATGGTATATGGTACTTTTATATTTACACCCTACACTCAAGTGCTGCGGTTATTTTCCAATATTTTTGGTTTTACATTTGCTTAGCAAAGAAAGAAAATCTTTTTATGTCTCATGCATAAAGTTGTTGAATTTCGTTATGACCACATATGATTGCTAACTTGATTTGCTTTTATTCAAACCTTATTTGATTTTTATTGTAAACACACACATTTAAAATTGGTTTATGTGAAATTGCAAATGTATTGTGTGTGTAAAAATGTTGGCCAACTTATGATATTCAAATACATACAATTTAATTTAAAGTGAGTTTTAAGTTTGTATCTGTTACATATTAGTAGAGTGACATAGCATTTTCATATAACATTAACACCTAAACAGAGCTGCATAAATTATTATTAGAATGATTTTATAAATGAAAGAAAACCATATATCACTCCTTTAGTGCCACCATTATATCCAGAGTTTGGTAGTAATGATTCGAATTAAAATTAAGAATTCAAATTCCATCTTCATTCCAATTCCACGGAATTGTAATAGGTAATTTATTTCAAAATCAATTCCTTATTAAAGGAATTGGGAAAAATTTTAAGAAATTCAATTCCTTTATCAGGAATTGTAATCGAGAACTAGAAATAACTGGGAACAGACGAGGCAAAAGCTTTCAGGGGGCTATTATGTATGGTATACAGATGGCTCCGAGACAAACGATAGAGTTGGGGCAGGAGTGTATGGGGTTAGACCAAAAATTATGTGTCTGCAGGCAGTCACTGAAGAAGTGAACTTTGTTTTGTTTGAAAATTATTAGAAAACATTTATTAACACATTCTGTTGAAGTTCTGCAGTCTTCTTCTCTCTATTTTGTTGTTGCTTCTTTTCCGTTGATACTCACTACACTCATCGGCACAAACACGACGTAGTACATGTAAGTATATAACACATGAGAGGAAAGATCGGCTATATGCAATTAGGTCGGCTCTCTCACTAAAGCAAATGAGATAAAACTGCGTCGAGGAGTCGACTCTCTGCTTGATTGTATGTAGCCGAACTGCCAAACTTCGTTTCTTACTGGTTTCGTATGTGTGCAACGAAACCACAATTTTTGTTGTTGTTGTTGAAGTTTTTCACTCCTCCTCTTTTTTGTTGTTGATACTCTCTACAGTTATCACCACAAACATGACGTATGACGTATATGTATATAAAACATAAGAGGAAACTTCAGCCATGTATATGGAATCAAGCTCTCTCACTAAAGCACATGACATAACAACTGCATGCATGACTTCATTTCTTATTCGTTTCATTTGAGTGCAACAACAACGCGATTTCGATTCACCCTCGCTAAGGGCGATGTTACACGATCAATGTTTTGCTGTCAAACAATGAAATTGTTGTTGCTTTGAAAGATAAACACTGAGCAGAAGAGAGAATGAACACATTTCACTTTAAATTTTTTTGCTGACGGAAAAAACCGACATCACTTCAAAATCACTCACTCAAACCGAAGATTCACTGTTGTATTTTACTGGAAAATACTAATATTTTATGGAAAATATTATAGTTTTTACTAACTTATAACTTGCGCTGTTTGGCTTTTGTTTGGTTGTGAAAATGAGTGCTGTCTAAAAAAATACTTAATAATTTTTATAAAAACATGGTAATTCAATGGCCAAGTAACAAAGTGGAGGAGCTTATTTAAATAGTTCGCAAATTTAAAAGATTATTTTTCTGCGTTTTTCATATGTAAATGCAATATTTTTTGTATAATTTGTTGCTATTTCCACCAACATTATCTCATATTGTCATTATAATTATTTTTCATCTAATTCCACTCCAATGTTGAATTTTCATGCACTCCAAAATAAAATTGAATACTTTTTAGTTTGAAAAACATATTTGCCGATAAAAGTATTAATAAATAACGTTCAGCAAAAAACTGATAGTGTAACAGGGCATCAAACAAAACGATGAAAAGAGAGTAAAAACAGAAAACATTGACAGCGAAACATTGACCGTGTAATATCAGCCTAAGAAGTTTCACTTCAAAAAATACTTTCTGTTCAATTACTTTTTCAATTCATGCAAGTAATTGAAATATGGTTTTTTAATTACAAAATTAAATTCCATGTAATGGAATCGATAAATCTTTCAATTTCATTACGCGAGAATTAAAAAATTTTGGATTGATACTTTTATTAATTCCATTACCAAGTACAATTACAAATTCAAATGGAATTGGGATTGTAAGTAATGTAAATGAATTCTACATAAAAATTGTTGAAAAAGTTTTTCAAAATGGTGTACTTTTTCTAATGGCAAACTTCAGCTTGTTGTTAAGTTTTTTGCAAAACTTTTTAAAAAAATTTCGAAGTCAATTGTTTTCGTTTTTCTATGTTCTATTTCTATTAATTTCTCGATATTGCATAAATAATTACATCACTCATACGCTCTGAATACCTTTCATTTAAATGCAAAGTTTTAATACTTTCTCTTTTCTGCGGTTTCTTCTTAAACTTTTGTATTTACTATTGTTTAATGTTTTCATTTATTCTATTAATCTACTATTTCTCAAGGTTATAAACAATATAATTTCGCGTGTAAGTGTGTGTGTGGGTTTTGTCTTTATGTAATTACGAAACTCAATTATGCACTCACTTTCTTTAGTAGATACTCATGCTATAGCATTAGTTTTGCTTCTTTTTTTTAGATTTTAATTAAATCATATACATGCATGTACCGATATATACACACACACACACACACAGGTATACAGACAGACAAACATAAATATACATTTAGATTTTCTGCACTATATCATCTCTTTATGGATGTATGTGGGAGTGTAAGTTTGAGTGTGTTTCTATATATATGTATATGAAAACTTTATGCAAGTAAGTATGTTTCACATAATAATCATCATAATTTATGTTATTACATACTACTACAAATATAGCTACTACTACTACTACAACAACTACCATTACTATTATTATTATTATTTGTAGATGTTGCTGCTGTTGATATTTCTGCCAATTGTTGTTGCTGTTAATATTATAATTATATATTGTTGTTGTTGTGTTGCTACTACTGTTATAGTAAATAGTAGTAGCAGTTGAATATTTCTCCAAAAGAAATTTTACGCACGCTTTAACACAAACTTACACCTACGTACTACCATACACTCACACAAATATAGAGAAACCATATGCATGTGTATGTGTGTATGAGATTCATTTTCTTATGCTTCTTCTACAAACATAGATAGAGATAGACATACACAGTTAGAAGGATAATGCTATTTAGTGTCACATTGCAACATAATTCACATGTTTCTCACACAAGCACCTACACATAAGTATGATAATACTTCTATACAAACATATGCACAAATATGTAAGTGCAAGTACACACACACACACACACAAAGACATTTCTTACTGCTTCTTCTGCTCTATTCTATTCTGTATTCTGTGGTAACTTTAACTAAATTTTAACTTTGTATCGTTGTATATCGTCATCGTCATCGTCGTACATCATGAATATGTTGTTGCCTTATGTTGCTACCGCTAACTAAAGCTAAAATGTTGTTGTTGTTGTTGCTGCTGCTCCTCTGCTTTATATCTGAAAATATCTAATAGAACTCCTATGTATGTGGGTATGTATGCATGTGTGTGTGTGTGTGTGTCTTCTTGTTTATTTCAACTACACCGCACACACCATGAATATGAATTTGAATATGTTACGTAAATAATTCTACATGTCACAGAAATGACAAGTATGTGTGTTTTTCTCTCCCCCTCCCCTTCTCCCTTTTCCCTTTTCTTTACCATTCTTTCCAGCAATTTTCCACTTTATCTTTCTTTTCTTCTTCTTCAGTATATACACATTTCACTTATACTTTTCTATGAGTCATAAAGTGTTTTGTGAGAAATTCCATACTGCAGTCATAAAATACAAGCAAGTAAAATACAAAAAAAAAGCGAAACACTCGCATAATAAAAAAGTTAGTTAGAACGTATACGTCAAGAATTCGTTTGTAAAAAAACAAAAAAAAAAGTTCGTTAAAAAAAAT
This sequence comes from Toxonevra muliebris, assembly GCA_963691655.1. Classification (NCBI taxonomy): domain Eukaryota; kingdom Metazoa; phylum Arthropoda; class Insecta; order Diptera; family Pallopteridae; genus Toxonevra; species Toxonevra muliebris. Next base: position 71,951,577 of record OY829329.1, read on the forward strand.
TGTTAACATTTTTTACAGATGCTTGTAAAATTTTAAATTACCTTGTTAAGTTTTAGAGAGTGGAATAAGAATAAATGCTAAATTAACAAGAGAGAGAGAAGAAAGCATGAAAGCATTTTACCCCACACGGCGTATACGCAATATAAATTATGGTTTAAAGAATTCTTCTTCTTTTCTTTTAGGGCACTTCCTTCCAATGTTGATTGAGTTATATTTGTACAGAAATAGAAGCAATGGACCTATAGTTTAATGCCGAATCCGAATGTTGAAGTGAAAAGCTTTTTTTAAAGGAATTTTTCACTATCCCGAGCATCGAAACCGGGCACCTTACGGAACTGTTTCGCTCATTAACCACTACGCCTCGCTCTGGTCTGAGGGTGGAAAAAAAAAACATTTTTTTATTTTTGTTTCAATAATTATCTAACTAATATATATATTTATATTAAAATTTTTAGTCTAGATATGGAAAATATCGGTAATAAGTTGATAAAAATCGTTTAGCTTAGAACTGGTATGAAATGTTGAACCTCAATTACTTTGAACAAATGATTTCTCAGCTTAAATGAAATTTCTTTTATTAATAAATAAAAAAAAAAAATTGTTGTTGTTGTTTTTTATTAATAATTGAAAAATAGTCCTTTCGAAAGGCTCATTCAGCCACTTTAGCGAAGTATATCTTCTGATCATCGTCAACCGGTATGTTCTAATTACTATTAGAAGAAAGCCGGAACTTTTATCAAGCTTTAAAAAAAATTGGCTGCTACTCTTCTTTTTACGTTCAAAACACTGAACTGAAAATATTGCAAAATAAATTCAGTTTACATAGGCAAAAAGTTTTATTTTTCTTTGTTTTAAATATTTTTAACTTATACACAAATACAAAAACTATTAACTATACAAAAAATTTAGAAAAATAATTAAAAGGGAATATACTGTTTTTTTTTTTTTCTTTCTTTTTAGGGTGGTTGAATTTATGTTTTATGTGAAATTACTGTTGAAATCAAGTATTTGATTTTCTTTCTGTTAAAAAATATTACAAAAGAACAAAAAGTCATTTAAAAAGGAAAGATTATATTTTTGCAGGCACTCCCAGTAGAAGTGCAACTTTGTTGAAAATTATTATGTCTGCTTTTCACTTTGTAAAATTTAATCAAATTTGTCAGCATGTTGGTAAAATTTCATATAGGAAATTCTCTCTTTCTCTTTCTTTAACAAGGAATATGACATAGTGAAAACGGTGCATTAGAAAACATTTATTAACACATTCTGTGAAGTTTTTGCAGTCTTCTTCTCTCTCTGTTTTGTTGTTGCTTTTCTTCTATTGATATTCTCTACACTTCTCGATACAAACACAACGTAGTATACGTATATAACACAAGAGCGGAAAGATCGGCTATATGCAATTAGGTCGGCTCTCTCACTAAAGCAGATGAGATAAAACTGCGTCGAGAAGTCGACTCTCTGCTTGATTGTATGTAGCCGAACTGCCAAACTTCGTTTCTTACTGATTTTGTATGTGTGCAACGAAACCACAATTTTTGTTGTTGTTGTTGACACTCCTCCCCTTTTTTTGTTGTTGATACTCTCTACACTTATCGTCACAAACACGACGTAGTATACGTATATAAAACATGAGAGGAAACTTCAGTTATGTATATGGAATCAAGCTCTCTCACTCAGTCACATAAAATAAAACTGCGAGAATTTGACTCGTTCGGTAAACACTAACAACACTAACACTGAAAATTTGTTACATTGCAAAATTTTCAATTTGCAGCCCTACTAAAAAAGTTACACTTAAAAAAGCTTGTGTTACATTGGAAGATAACTTGGTTTCAAAAATAAAAATTTTTCATACAAGAACAAATATTTGTTTTTTTTTTCGACTAATCGAATTTAGTTTTTTTTCTCACTATTTGCTTTAAAACTCATCTAATTTGTGTGCATTTTAAATATAATATTTTTTTAAATTATCCTTTATCATTTTAGACAATGAAATTTACGAATTAATGTCATTTATAAGTTTATATTATATTATTTTATGTATATATTACTTTTTCATGATTTTCCAAATCATTTCAAAATCAATGCACACACACACACACACACACAAACCACTTCCAGTTCCATACAAATATTCAAAATAATTCATTATTTGACAACATTTTTAATATATCATCTATTATGCAATACAGTATGAGTATTTAAATATGCATGCATACATATATACACGTTAAAATTAAAGTAGTATTGCATAGAAATACAAAAACAAATGTTTAAGTTTTAAATTATTTTATTATGCCAAAATAAGAGAAAATTGCAGTTTATTCAAAAAAATAAAAAAAAAGCGGCAAAGAAAAATAAACTTACTACAGTGCTTTGCTATTGTGGATATTAAAATTTTATTTTTTTTTTTAATAATATTATTGTTGCAAATATAGGAATTTACTATAATTTACTCATTACGCATGTTGCACAGTGTCACATTACAGCAAGAGAAATCTATTCATACTCATAATCTTCTTTTACGTCATTAATTTCTTAACACTCTCTCTCACGCACACACACACACATATACACGCCCTCTCATATACACATTTCATGCCTCATTTATTTCGATTATAATATTCGCTTTTATATAAAATTCATACACGCTTCATATTTTATTGCTGTCGTCGTCATTGCTTACTTTTCAAAAAAGTTTTAATTGCTTCTTGTTACTTGCCCCTACCTACATCTCTCTTCTCTCGCACTTTCTTCTTTTATAATTATATAATATCATTTTCATTTTATGATTTTATATAATAAAATCATTTCAGTGTTTTGTTTCCTAAATAACTTTTCTTAACTTCTATTAAATATTCACCTTAAGGCTTTCATAATTTCTAGCAATTTAGTTTTTTATATAATGCATACATAAACAATACTCCTCTGGTTTCGCTAGTGCATATGTAGTATATATGTGTGTGTGTGTGTGTGTCTGCATTTATAAAGTAAATGACATGAAAGTGCAATTCTGTCAAGATTTTATTGTACAATACCAAACTTCTTTTTTTTTTTGATTGTTATTATTGACATTAAAATGAATATGTAAAATTCTTAGGAAATCAAAGAATTATTCCAAATAGAAGTAAGAATTAGTTACAATTGGAATTTAGATTTAGGAAATGTCACACACACACGCACACAAACACATTCAAACTGCAGACTCCAGTTCAAAGAAATTTACTGCATGCACTTAAAGGAAAATTATCTGTCAGTAATATCATAGTAATAAATGCATTTAGGCACTTGTAAATAAAGCTAACAGTACTTTCTAATTAGAATGCCAATTTCGTAAGATTTTTGCTTCATAATGCAATTAAAATTATATACTAAATATAAATGCAAACGTGTATAAAAAATGTTTATCGCAGAATGAAAGATTGTTTAGAGAAAAATTTGAAGAAACATTCCGAATCAATATAACGCCAAAAAACTCAAGAATTTACATTATTAAACTGATACATTTAAAATCTTTTATCAATCTTAATTTTTCATAGAAATTCAAAGAAATTCCTGAGTTCTCATATGATTTTTCTGGAGTTGTTTTCGATGCCGATCACGAATCTACAAACATTTTTTTTCGGGTCAGGTCGAACTTTTTCGATATCGATGATTTTATGATTTTTTAAAAAATGGTAAGGGGTTGGTACTTGAACAAAAAAAATTTTTTTCTTCTATTTTTTGTGTTTTCTACACGTTTTATGAATTTTCACAACGTTTTCAACAAAAAAACAAATTTTTTTTTCGACCTAAATTTTTCAAAGAATTTTTTTTTTTACGATTTTTTATGTTTTCTACACGTTTTATGAATTTTTACAAGGTTTTCAACAAAAAAAATTGCAAACACAAATTTTGTTTGTCGACCCAAATTTTTCAAAAAATTCATGAGGGGGGAGGAGGGTACATGGAAACCAACAATTTTTCGTTCTTTCATGTTTTCTACACTTTTATGAGTTTTTACAACGTTTTCAACAAACAAATTTTTTTTTCGACCATAATTTTTAAAAAAATTTCTAAGGGGGATGCATTGAAAAATTATTTTCTTTTTAAATTTTTTGTGTTTTCTATACGTTTTATGAGTTTTCAAAACGTTTTCAACAAAAAAAATGTTTTTTCGACCTAAAAAATTTTTAAAAAAATTCATTCATGAAAAAAACAAAAAAAATTTTTTTTTAAAAAAATTCATTCATGAAAAAAAAAAAAAATTTTCGATTTTTTATGTTCCCACATGTTTTATAATTTTTTTTTTTATTGAAAACGTTGTAAAAACTCGTAAAACGTGTAGAAAACATAAAAAATAAAAAAAAAATGAAAAATTTAGGTTAAAAAGGAAAATTTTTTTTTAAATTTTTTGTTGAAAACGTTGTAAAAATCTATAAAATGTGTAGAAAACCGAAAAAACAAAAGAAAATTTTTTGAGGAAGAAAAAAAAAAAAAATTTTTAGGGCGAAAAAAAAAAATTTTGTTTTGAAATTTTATTTTTGTTCAAAACGTTCCCAAAACTCATAAAAAGTCCAGAAAATACGAAAAATCGAAAAAAAAACAATTTTTTTCCACGTACTTGTGATTTTTAAAAAATCATAAAATCATCGATATCACAAAAATTCGACATGGCCCGAAAAAGAATTTTTGTGGATTCGTGATCAGCATTGAAAACAACTCCAGAAAAATCATGTTGTATAGTGTTATTAATAAGTAATGAAACTTGAAAATAAAACATGGAAAAATATGATGAAAAGCTTCTTATCATTTTGAAACAATCGAAAAAACGTTTTTGTTCAACAAAAATGTTTTTTAATTAATAAATCAATGAGATTTTTGTTTATTTTGTTCCTAAAAAGCAATTTCCTCAAAATTCTACTTTGCTGTTAAAATTGTTAGTAAATTTTTTATTTTTTTTTTTAAAGCTGTGTCTTATGATTATGAAACCCGGATGAATAAATTCATAAACGAAGCATCAAAAATAAGAAATATAAAAAGGTTTAAAATTTATTACAATCTAATGCATTATTTAGCACTCATACGACATGAATGCCAGCATGTTGCATGCATGTTGCAGCATAAAAATGGAAATAAAAGAAAACAAAATGCACTGCAAAATGTTAGTGCTTAATTAGTTATGCGCAAGTATGTAACAAAAGTAAATATGAAATATTTTTGTCCATGAGTTTTTGTCCTTTTGTAAATGTTTTATTGTCTTATTGTTTTTTCCATGGAAATTTTATTGTTTATGAAAGATTAAGAAATGTGAAATTAACAAAACATAAGCTGATTTAATTTAATTTATACAAAATAAAGGAAACAATTTAAAGCTAATGTAAACATACACACACACAAATACAGACACACAAATGGAATATTGCAGACATATGCATGCATCAGAAACTTTTGGTTATTTGCATATGTCACTCTCAAACAAACAATCATACATACCATATTTGTATAGATTGTACATAAATACACAAAATTATAAAAACAAAATGTAAATTTTCAAAAGACAAAAATACAAACAAACAAAGTGTCAACAAAAGATAACGATATAACAATAACTAAATGAAACAGATACAATTTCAAAAAATATAAAAATTATAAACCTAGAAGGCACTCAAACAAACACAAACACACACACACACACCCATATATGCATACAATAAATCAAAGCATACAATCAATGCCTACAAAATGGTATCTTCCCGAAAGTGTGGAAAAGACAACGGCTGGTTCTGCTACAGAAGCCCAAAAAACCATCGGGTGAACCGAGTTCCTATAGACCACTGTGCATGTTAGATACTCTAGCTAAAATTTTAGGGCGGATTATTAGAGACCGATTAGAAGCAAATGTAGAGAGCGTGAAGTGAATTTCCGAAAACCAATATGGTTTCAGAAAGAAACGTTCAACAATAGACGCGTTTATGAAAGTGAAATCCATTGCCGAAAATATAATTAGTTAATTAACGAATATAACAAAATGTAGTATACATCCTATTATGAAATATCAATTAAAATATTTCCTTATTTTATGAAGGCAGTGAGTGTGTTTTATTAGATTTTTCTATTCAACTATCTATCAATCAATCAATTTATCATTCACAAAAAACTTGAGATATATTCACATGAAATATATACAAAATTTTGATTTGAATTTCTTTGTTTCTTTGTGAGGTACCCACATACAGACATGTGCATATGATAAATTTTTCACCCTGACACGTTCAGCTGTTCTACATATTTACAGGGATAAAGTTGTTATCGTACATTTGTATCATTTCGGTATCTATCTATCAAGATACACTCATCTACATAAATGCTACAAAATCGTATGTATTAAAAATGGTTCCAAAATGCTTAGGAAATTATGATAGAAATATCCAAAGGCAAGGGTTGTGGTAATATAAAATAAGTACTGGACAATACCCAACATTTTTTAGTTGTAGATAGATATTCCTTATTGGTTCTTCATAATGTGTTATGAAAATTATGAAAACAAAGAGAAGGAGCCATATCAAATATATTTTCCTTTATATATCTGATATCTGGTCCATCAGTATGAAGAAAATTGCAAATATCTAAAAATAATAAACTCATGTAAAATAATTTGGAACATACTTAAAATGTGCCCGGTTTGAAGGATCTACCTTAATTTGCTAAAGCCCTAACATTCAATTTTTCAATAACGAATTTTTAAGGGGTATTCTACACGAGATGTTGCGAAATATCGATGTTTTCAAATCGTTGTAAATGAAAAGCTCTTCAATATTTTTATTCGAGGTTTTTTGCAAGTTTTTCTACAGGTTTTGAACAATAATTTTTGTTTTTAATGTTAAAATAATGGTTCATTCGACGCCTCGATCTTGAGCCTGCCTAAAATAGTTGCTCTATGGTGGAAATGATATCTCCGATTTAAATATTCTGAAACACAAAATGTATTTGCAAACAATCCAAATATTTTACGTATATTTTCCATTTTAACATTCTCTTCACGCCGCCATTATGGACGCAACAACAAAAATGTGTTGTTATTATTTTGTTTATATCTGACGCAACAACAAAGATGTGTAGTTTTTGCCAAGATGAAATTGTTGTAATCTTGCTATCACCTTCTACATGATTTCACCATATTCTAAAATTATTGTTCTGCATTTTGTTGTTGCTTCTCTCGGATTGACTCTCACGAAACTCTCTAAGTATGTGTTCAATATGAAAGAAAGAGAGTATCATTGAATGCATGAGCACACAGTGAGAGAACCAATATCATGATCTGACTTTTATCATATGAATAAATTTTTTGCATGAGAATTGGGCAGAGACGTCGGCTCTCTCAATCTCATCTCAAATTAGCGAGTAATTGACTTCAGAGGAATTTACTGTTTTTATTAGTCGTGTTGCTTGTGCAAACAATTCTTTTAGTACAAATACATACATAAATATGAGAGAGAGAGAGAGCGGTTCGTTTTGTTGTTGTAAGAGTTGACTTTGTTTGCTTGTTCACTCTTTTGTTTATTTACATATGCACATCCAAAAGAAAAATTAGATTGTTTTCGTCATTTCAATCCCCACACGCCGAATTCGTCTATAAAAGTTCCACTTAAAAAAAAAAATACGAACATACAAAAAAGTTGCTTGAGAAAACAAAAACAAATTTTTGTAATTTTTTGAGGTGTACATAGAGAGCCAAACAAAAACAAAATAAAATGATTCACCAGCAAACCAAGAAATGTATACTCCCGACAAAACGTGCATAAAATCGGATGCATCCGCTTTACTCGTATGAAAATAGTATGTTTCAATATCTCATTGCAAACCAAGAAACTGACATTACCGGCTGGACGTATGTAAAAACGGACGCACCAACTTTTCTGGTATGAAACCGTCATGTTTCTATATCTTTGAAACGTGGACGCACAATCAATAATAAAGAGAATGAGAGCCCAAAAATCGTACTGTAATTTTTCCCAGTTTTGTCCTGTTTTTCTTTTTGACTAAAAATTTATTTATATTTATTATTTATTTATTATTATTTTATTATAAAAAGGTATGTTTATCTAGTGTGCAGAACTTACGTTTTTGTACCTTGGAATACAGTTCAAATTTCATGTTTTAGTGCCGTCCAATTGGTGCTTTTCTGTACTTTTTTTTGGGACGTTTTTTCTGTACGTTTACGGATTTTCACTTCATACGTAAAACTTACCGTTTCCTATCCGTTTTCGGATGCGGAAACGTGTGTGAACTGAAACGTTCTTTTTCAGAGCGAATGGTTTGTTGGGTCGACACACAAAAAGTTTTCGATGCAGTTTTCAGTACCCTCCCATAAGAAGTTTCACTTCAAAAACAAGAAACTCAATCGATAGAAAAATTATACCCTCAGATCAGGGTGCGTAGTCTTATCACTGCAGCTACATTGATTTCAGAGCTACTAAGAGTGCAGTACATAGTAGGCAATGGTAGAAAATTTGCAATTCAAGTGATGGTAGAAATGCAGAATTGGAATAAAACTCCTTTAAAACTCTAGCATCCACTTGCTTTTCAATACCTGCAATTATCAGTGTATTTGTATTTGGGGGTAGTAGCAGTTTTTCCTATATATTTTCTTTGCATAACCACTTAAAAAAAGCACTAGCAACATCTATTGCTTGGTTTTCACTATGTCATCAAAGAGAGGAAAAGAGAGAATTTTCCATATGAAATTTGTCAATATGTTGGCAGATTTGATTGAATTTGACATAGTGAAAACCAGGCATTAGAATCATTCAACCAGAATCCCGAGGTCGAGAGAAATGCCACTTCTGCATGTCTTACATTCACAGTCTATTTTCTACCTACTAAATGCTACTCTTAATCTCATTTACTCATTATTTTATCATGTATAAAGTTGTAGCAATAACCCTTTGGCGTTCTAAATGTCCTACTGATCTCTTTATTGAATGTGACACATTTCGCACGACTGAATTTGACTCTTTATTTATTAAATAATTAAGAAATGTATTTCAAGCACACGCCCGAGGTGTGTATAGCAAGGCAATTAAAATGTTATTGCATATAATAAATACATGCATGCAAACAACAATAGCTTAAAGGCGAAAGGCCAAAGGAAAATTATACGAAAATTACGCACACACACACAGACGCAATAATATGTAAATTTGTATGTGTGTGCATATAGAATTCATATATACTTACCCAATGATTTACTATGCATTAAGTGTTGTTGTTGTTGCTGCTGTTGCTGCTGTGACTTAGATTGACTTGCTGCTACTGGTGCAATTGCTGATGTCGTTGTTGTTGTTTCTGTTGGTGGCATTGCTGTTAGAAGAAATGTCAACAATAGCAACAAAATTGTTGTTAAATCATTTGTAAAGCACATGATGATGATGATGTTGTTTCACAATGATGCTAATGTTGTCGTTGTTATTTTTATTATTTTATTATTATTGTTGTTTTTGTTGCAGCAGTTATAATGCCAACATATGTTTCATATTATTCTCATTTGAATTTTAATATTTCTATTATTTTAAATTGAAGCAAAATTTTATTTTAAAATTAAATAATTCACACACTTTTTTTTCACTTATTTATTTTACTAATGAATTTTTTTAGTATATTTTATTTTGAATTTGATGCGAGTGTTTTTAGCTTAAATATTTAACATGCACAAATATTTAATTTTTTTATTTTTATTTTTATTTTTTTGTTTTGTTTTTGTTGCTTTATTGTTTCGTTTCGCTGTCACAAAGTAAAGAAAAATCATTTTTATTTACTTAATTTGGTTTCATTCATTCTAATATAAAGTGTGTATGTGTGTGTGTTCATATATTAGTATGTATTACAACGCAAACACGCACAGAGGCATTCGCATTATTAGACGCGCCTAAAGTTATGCTATTCTAATGCAAGCAATGGTTGATTCGTAAATAATAATTTTCATGCTAATTTGAAAATTGATTGATTCTTTATTTGCATTTGGGTGCTATAAATGCAAATGTGTGCGTAAACATGTAGTTGTGAGTGTGTTCGGGTTGATATATGAACGTTGCTGTTATTGTTCACATTTATGTATTATTAATTACCGCTGTCAACAAAGCCAGCTCGCTTGTACTTACTCACACACACTCTCTCTCACACACACACACACAAACGCACTACGGGAGTATTTACAATTAAAACCACTATTTTATGGAAATTGTGTGAAAGTTATTTGCATTTTGTATTAAGTTACCATGCATTATCGCACACGCTCATCGTATATATGTATGAATTTTAGTATATGCATGAATATGTATTCATTTTTCTACGCATATAATTATATTATTTGCAATTTCATAAATTTAATAGCTTGTTTTAATTGAAATTGCCAGTTAAGCGAAAATTCAATTTGGAAAAATCACTCATTCACATTTATGACTAATTACATAGAATTTATTGAAATTTTTATGTATGAATTAAGATTTTTTTTATCCATTTTTTTCTCATTTCTTTATCACAGCTCAATAAACAAATAAACAAACCAGCAGTGTGAGAGAGATTTTCATTCTCTGTACAGTTTCAGTTTACTACATCATTATTAAATATACAAAATTTTTTATTTAAGTTTAAATTTATATGCTTGTATATGTAAAATACTCATAAATATTCGTTCTATCCTTTTGCATAATTTTAATCTTTAGACTTTTACAGCAGCTTCATCTCATTTACATATGAAAATCGTTGAGACAGTCACATAAAATTTTTGTTTCTTTTTGCATATTGAATATTTTAGTTTTGTTTAAATGAGTTTATTTTTAGAGACATTTCTAAGTAGTAAAAAAAACATCACTGCTTTAATATCAAGTTTTTCCAATATTTTTAATAAATATTTTATGAGAATCTGTGGAATTTTTGAAGTGAAGCTTCTTTAGTGGGGCTGTGAATTGAAAATTTTTAAACGGAAAAATGTAGTGGTAACGAACTTTCATTACACTCAAACGAAACTAATAACAAACGAAGTTATGCATGCAGTTGTTAGTGTTTACCGAACGAGGTCATATGGGGATCGGCTATATGCAATGAAGCAGAGAGTCAACTTCTTGCAGTTTTATTTCATGTGCTTCAGTGAGAGAGCTTGATTCCATATACATAACTGAAGTTTCCTCTCATATTTTATATACATATACTACGTCGTGTTTGTGACGATAAGTGTAGAGAGTATCAACAACAAAAAAAGGGGAGGAGTGAAAAACTTCAACAACAACAACAAAAATTGTGATTTCGTTGCACACATACAAAATCAGTAAGAAACGAAGTTCGGCAGTTGTTAATCGGCTACATACAATCAAGCAGAGAGTCGACTTCTCGACGCAGTTTTATATCATCTGCTTTAGTGAGAGAGCCGACCTAATTGCATATAGCCGATATTTCTGCTCTTGTGTTATATACGTATACTACATTGTGTTTGTACCGAGAAGTGTAGAGAATATCAATAGAAGAAAAGAAAACAACAAAACAGAGAGAGAATAAGACAGCAAAAACTTCAACTGAATGTGTTATAAATGTTTTCTAATAATTTTCAAATAAACAACAAAGACAATTTTCTTTTTATTCTCTCTCGATCTCTCTCTCTCACCCTCTCGCTCTAAGCAATCATAAATTTTACATTTATTTTATTGAAAATCTTTGGGCCCATTTAACATTAATTCTATAATTTACAGTGTTTGGAAAAGATACCATTTGGATATTAAGTGCCATTGGCAAGATCGAAGACAACAACGACAAAACTGAGCACTTATTTTGTGAATATTTGGCACACTCATCACTAAATTTATGCCCGGCAAACAATTTGAGTCCAAAAATACTCTTTTTGATTCTTATTTCGAAGGTTTAACACACACAATGAGTTCATTAAACGCACATGAAAGAATGTGGAAAGATAGTTTTTTTTCTCATGAAAGTGTTCGTTCTTTATGAGCTGTAAAAGTGAGTCCAAAAATTTTCCTTTAGTATGACTATTTAAGAGTTTTCGAAATCAGAAAAAATGCAGAGAAAAGTCAAGAAAGAGGGTAAATAAAAATAAAAAAGACTCCAAAGATAAGACATAAAGACTCAAGAGAGGGTAAAAAAATTTAAAAAAAAGTGTGAAAATAATACTACAGAAAGGGAAAAGAATAAAAAAAAATGTTAAAAGAGTAAAAAGAAATATTATGAGACTCGAAAAAGACGAATAAAGAATCGAAAAAAACGAATAAATTGGTCAGAAAAGAGGTAAAAAAAAAAGAGCTTAAAAAAGAGCTCAAAAAAGAGGTCAAAAAAGAGCTCAAAAAAGAGCTCAAAAAAGAGCTCAAAAAGGAGCTCAAAAAAGAGATCAAACAAGAGGTCAAAAAAGAGGTGAAAAAAGAACTCAAAAATAGCTCAAAAAAGAGGTCAAAAGAGTCAATTAATAGCCAAAGCTCTCAAATATTTAAAGATCATTTACGATTGATTGTAGATTTTTTATCCAAGCAATAAATAAATATACCATGTATTTATGTACTTGAAGAATTTTGAAATACAAAGTAGTAATATTTTTCAAATATGTTCACTTGAATATTCAGGTGCGTAAATATTTTCTTCTGTAGTTGACCACCGTATTTAAAAATTTGTAATTAGTATTGCCGTCCAAATAAAATATTGCATTACTCGCAATCAAATAGAGATAATTTGCCGTTGACCCTTCGAAAATGCTTCAACGAAAGACAATGTTGTGAGTCATATTTTCGAAAGACCAGAAATTATCATAAAACACACGTATTTATATATGAGGGTGCTTAGGAAACGATCTTAAAAGAAGAGTTTTTTAAGTGTCAGAATTATGAGTTCTCAGAATATTGTTTTTTGCTGGGTGTCTGGTCGCCTTAATTATTGCAGATGAACAAAAAGTATGCGAAGTAGTACTCAGATAATACTTCAAAGTTTATTGCTAATATAACAGTTAAAAGGGAAAATTCTTACCTCAATTGAAATTTATTATTCATAATTTCTTTTTATGAAAATTACGGTTTCTCTTACGGTTACTCTCAAAAACTCTTTATGAATGAAAATACACCAATTTTCTGATAAAAATAAATTTTGCTTTAAAAATGATTTACACTTTAATTAAAATAATAATTTCTAAAACTGTTTCTTTGTTGTTGTTATCACAATATCTCGCCCGACAAAACGGAAATTCAAATTTCTTAACTGTTAAAATAAAATTAATTTGTGAATGCACTTAAACGATTTGATTTTCAAGATTTCACTGAACACAGTTCCTCAATAAAAAACACAATTTAATTTAAATAAAGTTTTCGTTTTATATTTTATATTAATCAAATTATTATAATTATTATTAAGAGGGAAGCCAGCGCGTCTTGTTGCTTGAAATTACACAAAAATAACTGAATTCATCTCAACATTTCGTTATTCAAAGCTTATGCCGTTAGTTCTAATGTACTTTGTTGTTGTCTTGCATGCCAAATTTAGTACTACTCAGAGAGTGAGAGAAACCAAAAACAAATTTTAAAACATGAAGAGTGTCATAACGGTAAAAACCAATGCTAAGATTACCACAAATATCATCAGTAAATGAGCGTGAGATGCTACAAATATATAAGTTTTTGTTGTTGTAATTTTAGTACTAATCAACATACTCACTGAATCATATCTAAAGTGGAGAGTGGTCAAAATTCGCGAAAACGTCGCTACTGAGAAAAAATATTACACTCCTCCTCCTTCTCAATATTATTCACATAAAGAGCGATTCAATTTGTTATCTCTTAATGAACGCTCTTTCGTTAAATGCTTTGAATGAATTTAACTCATTCTTTCTCTTTTACTAACAGATTACATTCTCTGAGTTAAAGAGTTAAAGAGAATTCATACTTTCTCTCACTTGCAGTGATAAACTCATTTCGATAACGGCACTATGTGTGTAGATACATATACTATAGCTAAAACCACAACGAGTATGCCTAAATTTCTGAATTTTCAATTTTATTGATGCTGGACTGATATTTGAAAAATTTCTTCCAAAAATTTTTACTTTCATTATTCATCTAATAAACTTATTCAAGGGACCCAAATGTTTTTAAATTTTGCGATTTGTTTTTTTTTTTTTAGACCCTTGAACCAAAGTAGCTTATTTGTATAGAGTATGAATCACAGTTTTGAATTTTTCCAAATGCAAAATAATGGTTTTGGTCATTTGAAACCATCGATAATATCGAAAGTAATGTATTCCTCAAATCATTTATTCAGATATGGCCCTTTTTCTAATATAATTCTGCTAGAATCAGATTCGGTATAAAATAATCAATCCTTGGGAAAAAGATTTTTCGGACAGTTTTTTCAAGTATACAAATTTAAAGTATACAACAACTTCTTTAAAAATAGAAGCCCTGAGCTAGTATGTAAATGACTACTGCAAAAAGTGGTGAAAAACTACTTACGAGGGGTCAATGTATGACCATCGATATATTCATTTAAACAAAACTACAAATACTGAGTATTAATTATTTATAAAAATTAAGTTTTCAGCAAATTTCTTTTGAAAGTTCACTTCCTCATCTCCTTCCTTTGATCCACCACTGCATTTATATATTTCGTATATATATTTTTATTTAAAACATCTCTATGGGAAAATCCTGCGGTCGGGCATTGAGTGTGTTTTTAATTTGGCTCACTTCGTGATAAATTTCATAAAATGACGATTTCTCAAATTTTTTTTCATCAGATGTGAAAAATTAAAATTATTCCAAATTGTATCTAAAATGTTTCAATAGTGCCTTAAGTACTTTGAAGACCAAAAAAGTCGGGAAAAGTTCGAATTATACCTAAAATATCAACACTGGCTTTAACAAAGTAAGAGCACTCAAAAGAGTAAGAGAGAATTTTGATTGATCTACTTACACTGGTTTACACTCACTAGTTTTTGAAATGATATGCTCACATGAAAGAGCAACCAAAAGAGTAACAGAGAGTCTCTCTCTCTCTCTCTCTCTGGTAGAAAACAACCTACACATATGCAAGAAGAGTAATTATTTTAATCAAAAAATTGTTTTTTTCTCACTATCCAAGACTAGCTACCACTACATTGAAAACATTAGAGAGTGTACATTCTTACTTTTTCTAAATGTGTTAATTAGTATTACTTGAGCTCATTTAAAACATTTTTCATTAACTATGATTACCATTTTTAAGCTAAACTAGCTAAACTCTCGAAAAATATGAAATTAATTAAATAACTTGTATTGAATGACTGAACTTTATTATCTTCACAAATAATGCCAGCAACACCCTTGCATTACGAGGATGTACGAGTACCTACGTTCATTACGTTGAACCAATAAACTTGAGTGAATACTTTAAATGCAAAATAAAAAGTGAAAATACTTGAAATTGCATTTTCATTCAGGCGACCAGCAACCAACAACAAATTGGCACACTCTCATCAATACACAAGAGAGTTTGTTAGTGTATGTGTGTGTGTGTTTTGGTATGTATATGTAAGTGACCCTTCACGTAAATAAACAATAAATTCAAGTGCAACGAAAACGTGCACAGAAATATGGAAATAATAAATTTATTCAATAAACTATAGAAATGTAGTTGTTGTTGCTGTTGTTTGCATGCATTTGTGTGCGAGAGTGTGCTCGAGAATGTACACTTTATGGCCAAAAATGCAATTTTAGCAATAAAAATCTAAAAAAATAAACAACAATAAAGAAACCTGCAAATGGAATTCCAAATGGCTGCACAAAAACTAAAAAAAAAAAATATCTAACACACACACGCAAACACATATATACAAA
This sequence comes from Toxonevra muliebris, assembly GCA_963691655.1. Classification (NCBI taxonomy): domain Eukaryota; kingdom Metazoa; phylum Arthropoda; class Insecta; order Diptera; family Pallopteridae; genus Toxonevra; species Toxonevra muliebris. Next base: position 71,967,416 of record OY829329.1, read on the forward strand.
ATTATCTAGTAATTGAGAATTTGTTTTTATTTATATTTTTACCGAATGCAAATTTATAACTGCCTTTTAAATTTACAGTTATTTTGTTATCACTGTCGTTTCGAAAAAAAAATTATAATAATAATAATAATCACGCACTTTTAACCAGTGACAATATTTCCATTTAGATTAGATCTTCACATTGACACTCAACACGCACGCACACATACAAAAAGGAAGCGGACGCACGTTGTAGTAGTAGTAGTGGTAGTCGCTGTACACTACTCGCTGCTCACTTTTATGTATGCTACATACATACATATGTATTGATGTTAAACGTACACGAACGACGCACACATACGCGCATATAAACGAACACGCTGACCGGAAGCGACTGCCACATTGGCAGCAACGGCAGCAGCTGCCATCGGATGTAAGCAATAAATTAAGTGCAACTGCTGCTTAAAGTTAAATTGCCACGCCACGCCACAACGCAACGCAACGCGTCACACACTACGACAAGTACAATACACAAGAAGCTGAACACTGACCATGCCCACCAGTGCTTACATTGAAACACTTTTTTTTTTGTTTTATGCTCACTCACGTGCCGTGTTGCAACAACAACATTTAAATGGCTCATTTACGTTTCACTTGGGCATTCTTGCAGCCTTGCGATTCGATGCCGTCGTCGTCGTTGTTGTTACCGTTACATACAAAATACTTTGAGGTTAGGTTAGGATTACTCTACTTTTACTTTAGATTACTTTGAATTTGAATATCTTTTTTTTTTTGTTTTTTGAATTCACACAATTTAGAAATCCACAGACAACACGAAATTTTAACTAGAAATAAATTTATGTTTTTTGCCCGCACGGAATTCACAAAATATGTTCACACAAGTCTCACAAAAATTGCTCGTCTGCACGTTTGTGCTGTCGCAAACGAAATGCTGTTGTTGGTCCATGTTGCTTCATGCTGCTGTGCGTTTTGTTGGCTGTGGCCATAAAACACAAAAACGAAGAAGTCAAAACTGTAGTTTATTCCGAAAATTTAACATTGTTTTGTTATGTCTTGAATTCGCCGTATTTACTGTGTTGCGGTAAGCTTTTGTCTGCTAACTACTAACTGTTCTCATGTGCCCACCATTCATTCTCATGTTAGTAACATTTCGTATGTTGACAACAGTGACTGGTTAACTGTTAGCAGTAGCTTAAGTGTTATATAATGTTGTTTGACAGTGGTAACTGCACTGTTAAACTTATGTTAACAATTAACATTGTCCCAAAAAGCTTTCACTACAGCATGTTAACTGCAAGAAAGTTTATTGTTTTATAAAAGCTTTATTTTAATAGAGCTTACAGCTTTAATTTTATTCGAGTTTCATTGCGGTTTGAAAATTAGATAATCTATTTCCGAAAACGAATTCGCAGTCAGTTGCATTGCCGTTTTTGAAATGTTAAATTAGTAGACTGCGTTTTAACACACATCTACATACATATGGAGTTCTAACTGTTTTAGGAGTACGAAATCACATGGAGTGAAATCATGCAAGGTTCCTGTGATAGCGGTAATGGGCGGGAGGTTTCACCCTACGTTCATTCTAAATTAAGGTTAAATTTAATAATTTAATTTGGTCACGCACAAGTCTCAACTTGTCTTAATCCGCAATACTTTTACAGAAATCTGTGGCTACTCCACTAGTTATGGAAATGCAATTAGCTCTTAAGTATACAAATGAAGTATACTATTTTAGGTACATTCATGCTCATTAGGTCAATTAGGTACAATTTGAAATTTGGAAATTTCATCACTGCTTCCTATAAACAATGAAAAGAGAATGTCGCACTCAGTCGGTAAATATGCCTTAAAAGCCAATGAGATATCTACTCGAGGAAGGAATGTTACGCGTTAGGAACCGTCCGTCTTCTCTCTTAATATATATGAGGGACAAGAATGTTTTTGGACAGCAACTGGCCTAACTCAGACTGGATCTTTTATTGCTTATATCGGCCTACATAACTCAATCACTTTCTTGTATTCTCTAATACAATCTTTTTATGGTTTATTGAATTTGCTTTTATTACAAGTGTTACAGATCAACCTGGTAAGTTTCTTTAGGTTACTTAGGTATCCATTACAGCATACAGGAACTGTAAGAAGCTTTGAAGATAATTTATAAGGCTATGAAAAGATATCAACCATCTCATGAGCATGAGTAAATTTGAGTATTTATTTTATTTTTTTTTTTTTTGTGCCCAGTTCCAACTCATTACTCTAGCATTTATTTATTTATATACATATTTCCTTTAACAACTTGCATTTTAGATAAATATAAAAGTACTCATTTAATGCAAAAAAGTTTGCTCAAAGTTATTTCCTTACTATGTAAAACTTTTCTGTATGCAAATCCATATATCAAAACGAACAAAGGCATGTTTAATTTACTAGTAACTAATACTAGCTTCTCCTGCGCCGTCACTGTCGCCTGCCACCTCAAGTGCCATCAATTTACATAAATTAAGTCTTGAACTAAATATTTCAACGCATTTTAAGAGTGCGAGTATCCATCTATAGGCTCATAATAAATTTTTCTATTACTCACACTGCCGCACTCTTTTGCGTATTTCCTCTTTTCGTTGTGTACAAATTCTGTGGTGCACACCTTCTTCGTTTTCTTTTTTTGCCATTCATTAACTTTTTCCTCATAATATTTTTCGTTTTTTGATACGTTTTGTATTTTGTGGCATGTTCTTTGGACCCAACATATTAATCTAACCGAAAAAAAAGAAGAAAATATGTATATAAAAGAAAAGTAGACAAAATTCCAATTCCACACACACACATACATTTATAAGTATACTATATATATGTATGTATAGGAATACACCTTTGCTGGAATTTTCAAGGATTAAACTTTCAATTATCGCCTATAGCGAAATTTTTAGACGCATGGCTAGATACTGGATTAGCCTCTCATATTACCTTAACAACATGAGGTTCATTCACGTGTTGACAGTTAGACAGACAGACATACAGACAGACAGCGACTACGACAACCGGCAACAACATTATATACATATGTATAGTTGGGACTTTGACAGCATTTCCTTTGTGCACAGTAGCGTAAAAGACAAATCCGCAAGAAGGAAAGCAAAGCAAAGCAATGGAAAGCAAAGAAAAAAGCAGCAAATTTGAATGCGAACAATTTAGAGAATTTAATTTTGCTCAAGTGTAATGATTAGAAATACTACCACCAAAGCTTTAGATATAGTTGCTAGTGCTACGCGTGTATAGTTGAGGCTCCTTCGGTGTGGCCAAATAAAAGACAGCTATGCTGCTCAGTTGATGAGTATATATTAGGATATGAGATGATGGTGATGATGAGTTGGAGAGATAACGCTAAGCAGCAGGAATTAGTTAAGTTACTTTAATTTTGCTTTAGTTTCATGCCACTGAGTATTTTTTACAATTTACTAGGAAAAACTAGGAAATTAAGCATTGAATTTTGTTGAAGAAATTCATGCAGTCTTTAAGAAAATTTTCTGTGTAACTTTGAATCAAGTTTTAGACTTTTTTGTATTACATTAAGTGCGTGAGATATATTTTTATTGTTCTCAATGTAAAGTTTTCTCATAATAAAGTATTCACCGCACTTGTCTAGCTCACATATGAGAGGCTGAGAGGAAAAGTGGTATAACTTTAACGTTCAGAAAAAAGTGGAATAATTTTACTCAAGAGCAAAAGCGAAACGAAATATGTTCAAGCAAAAACAAAATAAATTACAGTGTCCTGTTTTTGCTCTGAAAAAACTGTTGAAACATTTTTGCTCTTACTTTTAAGTCGTTTCATTTTCACTCTAAGCTTGTTCCGTTCTTGCACTGAGATACTAAATTATTTCACTTTTGCTCTAACATAAATTTTAGCCCTCTTTTCTTCTCGTCCTGTTATATATTTCTCGAATACGTAGTTATTTTCCAAACCTTCCTAGAACTCACATTTCTAACCTAGTACTTTTACATATGAGAGGCTGAGAGAAAAAGTGAAATAATTTTACTTAAGAGCAAAAGCGAAACGAAATGTGTTCAGAGCAAAAGTGAAACGAAATGTGTTCAGAGCAAAAGTGAAATGAAATATGTTCAGAGCAAAACCAGAATAAATCAGTATGCTGTTTTTGCTCTGAAGGAATTCGTAAACCATTTTTGCTCTTACCTTTAAGTCGTTTCATTTTCACTCTAAGCTGTATTACTTGTCCCGTTCTTGCGCTAAGATATTAAATTATTTCACTTTTGCTCTTATACAAATTTTAGACCGCTTTTTTTCTCGGACTGTCATATAAAGGTCCTTATTATGAGCTGCTTTCGATATTCGATCTTTGCTAGTTATCGAAAATCGAATGTAAAATTCTTATTATGAGCAGTGCAACCCTGTCGAAATTTTCTCTGCGCATCGAATTTTCTGTCTGCTTTCGATACGGTGCATGCTAAGCAATAATTTGTAAAAATTTAAGTATTTTGCTTCTTTTTTTTTTGCTTTTTGAGGACTAAAAACTAATTTTAAACGGTTTTTGTAAATTTTATGCAGGTCGAAAGTAGTGAGCAAAAAATTGCCATTAGAGAAACTTGAGTCATTGATAGAAGCAAATCCTCTGATGGCAAAGAGTTTTCCTCAAAAGTTCTGGCGACAAAGAGATTGAAATAATTCTCGTTGGAACTAAATGGTTTAGGACCAACCAATAATTTCCAGCATTCTGCTTTTATTAACAAAATATACTGTTGTTTGTTGCAGTTCAGTCTCCGTAAAATTGAATTTTATCCATCTTTGGCAAATACAATTTTTTCAGGACATCTAAAGCCTGTGATAACACCTAAGACACCGTGGGCTATGCAAGTCCAAGAGTATTCTCATTCCCAATGCTTAGTTGGTGTGATCGCAGAACTGCCAATTTCAATACGTTTGGAATTGACCTTGCTCATGTGCAATGCTTGAGCAGTTCATCTGTAGTAGTCATCAAGTTCTGTAGAAATCTGTACACGAATTTCGTAAATGCCACAGCTTTTTCGAAAGGCTGCACTTAATCATTTTCTACTTCTGGCCAGTTCCATCAAGCTCTCATCCTCTTCCGATGAATCGTTGAACGATTATTTATATTTTGACCTTATTTTTTCCACTTCATTTTTAAACGAATCGTATTTATTTTTCAAAATGACGATCAGCTGATAGAAATAAACTATTGTGAACAAGCCAAAACGAGCGAAATTCACAATAGCGTTATTCTCTGCAGAAACACATCATAAATAATACCAAACTCAAATTCGTTCAATCAGGGCATTGGACTACAGCCGAAGATCGAACGCAGTTTATAATAGGGGACCAATGTTTATTTCAGATTTTTGTAACCCCGGGGCATTAATATTCAGATGGGTTTAGTTTTTGTGCCATTTAATTTTTGTATGGAAACATCTTCAAATCGATTGGAATTATGCGTCGGCGAGTGGTTGGAGGAATGTCTAATTCCTGAGAATGATGATAGCTCGATGTCGTTGGGAGACTCCAATACTCAATACCGGCTGGTACGGTTTCAGTATTTTTATCAGAACGTCTTGTTCATTGTCTGGATGCGTGGCTGGCATTACTAAAATACCGGAGCTCACAAATTCTGCATATAAATGCTTTATAGTGTTATCACCTGGAGCACTTTTAATTTCTTCTTTTTTTTTTGCGAAACGCTCGTTTAGTTTTCACGATTGAGATCTTAAGGACTGTATTGAAAAGAACTCACATTGTTTTGCTTGTAACTTACACTTTTTCGCTTGCAATTTTTTTTATATTAATAATAAATATATCTAGATATTGTGTTGTTTGTGAAAAAGTATAAGGCGACGCTTTGGACACTTTTTCTTGTAAATTTCGGGGAACATAGCACCCTTTGTAAAAAAAAAAACCGAAGGTCTTAAGACCGCAAGAGCAATTAACCTACCAGATGAGAACTTTCTCACCGAATTTTTCCACTTCAATTGTTGACACTAACTGGTCGATGGTACCTCCTTTGTGTTTTGTGTAAAATTGAAAACCTGGTAATGTTCTTGAGTCCATTTTAACATACCTTTCATTATCCATTACAACTCACTCAACAACATCTTGAAGCAAAAGATTATACAGTTTTCGAAGACTTGTTTCCCCAATTTTCACTTGTCTACCACCATTTTTTTTGGACTTTTTGTTTGCAGTAAATTTTTAATTCTTGCTTCACTCTTTCAATCATAGAAGCACTGTTTCTACCTTTTTTGCCAAATCTCGCACTGATATTGAGTTGTTTTGAGTTTATTAAAATCCTGTACTGTTTATTACAAATTTCGGATTTCGTGTACATTTTTTTCCTCCACATTTCGGCAAATCTTTGAGAGAACAGGTATCTCCAAACTTGATTGCAATATTTTTGTAACCATTGACACTGACTTTGCCCTGTTTGGCCAGCTGTCTGTAAGAAATTCCTTTTCAGCATAGTAATTGGGCCGTGATCTTCAATTGGAGGTATTGCAAAAACTAGAATTAGAATAGCAGAGAAAGAAGTAACTATAAAAACAGAATCGATTACACATTCTAAAAGTGCTTACTGCATTTTGATCAAACGTCTACACTGTGAGAAATATTGAATTGAAAGTGTGCCGTTTCTTTTCGATTCAGTCCTTCTTTCGGAGTGTATTGTTCCATGGTATAAATTTCATTCGACTGACGCTTCCAACGCGGTATGTCATGAGTCAATCCGACAGTGCTGTTAAAGTTATATGATTGCCAGATGCTTCCACTTTAAATGGCCTACCCTTTATAATATACATATAAGTTATACATAAAGAAGTTATAACAAATAATGTTCATTAAAAATACGCACACATTTCGAAAAATTTTCAATTTTTTTTATACAATTTTATTTAGAAATAAAAAAAAAAATGATTTTTCATTTACAATTTTCGAATGAATTTATTTATTTAGAAAAAAAAAATCGTTGCAAAAATGAGACTACTAAAAGTTTGAAATAGTAAAAAATAATAAGATTGGAATATGCTGCGAAAGTAGCTATAAATAAAAAAAAATAAATTACAAAATGGAAATGGAGAAGAAACAAACGGCAAAGGCAAATGCCATTTGCAATTTATATAAAATAGTGTAAATGTTGCAGAATCAATTAAAATCACATTGAAACAATTTTTCACATTCAAACAATTTGGCGTGCAAAAAACTGCCATGGAATTCATTAAATCAAATTTTCAATTTTCTATCAGATCCATCAGTGTCGTGTGAGTGTGAGTGGGAAATCAGTAATTGCGCTACAAATAATTTCAACTTCTAATTTATATAATTTTCATTTTAAAAACTTTCATTTGTAGGCTTTATATAAAGAAGATAGTAGTGAAGTGTGATAAACTTAATTATTTCAGTTCCAGCTCGAAAAAATGTTTACGCTTAACTAAATGACAATTAATTATATAGATCTAAAATTTTAGTTAATTCACAAAACAATTCGACATTTTCTTTCCTGTTTTTTTTTTTTTTTTTTTTGTTTTTTGTTTTTGTTTTTTTTTTTTTTGCAAATTACATATTTTTTTTGTTTTTGAAATAAAAATAAAAAATATAATTATTAATCATTTCTTCCTGCAAATATATTTTTGTTTTAATTAAACTAGCACGCTGAGATGATGTTACGAGTGTAGTTCTGTTTATATTGTTGCTGTTGCTGTATTTCTTTAGAATCATTTCAGTTTGGCATAAAAATCAACCTTTTTATGGAACAAATAGTAATAATCAAGTGCAGCATTTTGAGTTTCATTCAATGCTTTGCTCAAGTTATCAGGTGAGAAACGTCCACTGTGTAAAAAATAAGAAAATTATAGAAATTATTTACATAAGTTATGCAGTGCTATTGATATGCTATACTTACACTAAAACTTGCGTCTTGAAGAAGCTCACAGTTTTGCCGAAAATATCAACGGAAACATTCTTGACTGTTACAGAGAAATCTTCAATTTTCTGGGGCAAACCGGGTACATATTGTTCCAACTGCAAGATTAAAGAAAAAAGTGATGATTAAACAAAATGATTAAACAAAAAAAAAAAAAAACATAGCTACATTTGATTATATTAAATTGAATATATTAAATTTAAATAACCGGTGCAGGCTTCAGGATGCAGGTAGAGGAAGATATACATAATTACAGCCAGTATGGAGAAGTTTGAAAGTTTCCAGAAGAAACAAAAAATCTAATATTCAAGGCATATGTCAACTCTCATATAACGCGCTCAGAGCAAAAGTGAAGCATCAAATTTACTAGAGGATAGAGTTATAACTTACGCACACATACAAAATCAAATAGGTAAAGCCGAACGAGACTTCGTTTTGGGTTTATGAAATGTTCTATTTCACCTTTCCTCTAATAAATCTAATTAGAAATTATGATCTCTGGTATTTTGTCAGAAAGCCAACCAGAAGCATACAGTTGACAGTAGTCAACCCGAAATCGTTAAAATTGCCAAGGATCAAGACTATATACCCGACCTGCGAAGGAATGCAATTAATTGAGGCTATAAGTTACAAATGAATAATAACTTTTGATGGCAGTTATTGAATAACATATTTGACTCCAGAATACAAAATGCAGTAAGAAGTATTTTTATGAGTCACTGATTGGTTATTCATATATAAAAGTCTATTTTGCAGTCATGGGAATGCAAAACTTATGATTTCAAAATTATGTCTTTTTTGAAATCACTTGAAGTCTCTTGAGGTCTCTTGAAGTCAGTTGAAGTCACATGGATTAGAGTCACTGGAAGTCAACTGGCGTTTTGAAGTCAATTAAAATTTGAAGTCGATTAGAGCCAATTGAGATTTGAAGCCAATTAGAGTCACTTGAATTCAATTAGGGTTTTGAAATCTATTGAGATTTGAAGTCAATTAGAGTAACTTGGAGTCAGCCGCGGTTTTGAAGTCAATTTGGGTTTAGAAGTCAATTGAGATATAAAGTCAATTATAGGCGCTTGAAGTCACTTGGAATCAATTGGGGTTTTGAAGTCAATTGAGATTTGAAATCAATTTGAGTCACTTGAAGTCAATTTGGGTTTTGAAGTCAATTGAGATTTGAAGCCAATTAGTCACTTGAATTCACTAGGAGTCAATTAGGGTTTTGAAGTCAATTAAGATTAGAGTCGATTAGACTCACTTGGAGTCAATTCAGATTTGAAGCCAATTAGAGTCAACAGGGGTTTTAAAGTCAGTTGGAGTCTATTGAGAATTGAAGTCAATTAGAGTAACTTAGAGTCTGCCGGGGTTTTGAAGTCAATTGGGGTTTTGAAGTCAATTGGGGTTTTGAAGTCAATTGGGGTTTTGAAGTCAATTGAGATTTGAAGTCAATTTGAGTCACTTGAAGTCACTTGGAGTTAATTGGGGTTTTGAAGTCAATTAGAGTCACTTGGAGAGTCAACTGGGGTTTGAAGTCAATTGAAATGTGAAGTTAATTGAGATTTGAAGTCAATTGGAGTCAATTAAGATTTGAAGTCAATTAGACTCACTTGAAATCAAGTGTGGTTTTGAAGTCAATTGGAGTTAATTGAGATTTAAGTCAATTAGAGTCTCTTAGAGAGTCAACTGGGGTCTATTGAGGTCTAAAGTCAATTAGAGTAACTTGGAGTCAGCCGGGGTTTAGAAGTCAATTTGCATTTTAAAGTCAATTGAGATTTGAAGGCAATTGGGGTTTTGAAGTCAATTGACATTTAAGTCAATTAGAGAGTCACTTGAAGCCATTTGGAGTCAATTGGTGTTTTGAAGTCAATTTGAGTCACTTGAAGGCAATTGGGGTTTTGAAGTCAATTGAGGTTTAAGTCAATTAGAGTCACTTAGAGAGTCAACTGGGGTTTTGAAGTCAATTGGGATTGGAAGTCAATTGGGATTGGAAGTCAATCTGAATCACTTGAAGCCACTTGAAGTCACTTGGAGTCAAATGGAATGTGAAGTCAGTCAATTTTTAATATACAATATATATTATTGTTCTCAAATGCAAATGCGAATTATTCGCACAATCTAATTATACACAAGTATATTTTTGAGAGAAAAAGTGTGATCGGCTAAAGAAGATGTTATTGTGGCATTATTGAGAAAATTGGTTTTGATAAAATTTATCAACATTGATTTTTGGTATTAACCTGTTAAAAAATGGAAATATTAAAAAAAAATATATATATAACAAAACGGACTTCACATTCCACATTTGGCTCCAAGTGACTTCAAAGCAATCACGATTTTAAAGTAAAGCAATTGCATTCCCCTGGTTTGGAGTGGCTGTCGAGAGAGACAATTATGCGGAAAATTTTAAAAATACTTTTTCTATAACTGTGTATTAGAGCCAACATATGGTCGAAATGCAGTCAAACATTGAAAGCACATATACTGTATTATTTTGCTTGATCTTAGTACATAAAGTTGAAGGTTTAAAAGTTATAAAGAAATTATGGATACAAATTTTAACTTTTTATTTATACTCTGAGTATAAATAGAAAGTCCAAAATTTAAACAGGTTTTCGAATAGAATTTTTTTTATATATTGTTGTGGCTGATCTACGACGCAATCATTTTGTCTTTTTTAAAAGCTTGTTTAACGCAAACACACTGAGCATTTCTTTGTCTTTTGCAAAAAGTATAGGTACCTACATAAAAAAAGAAGCGCCAAAGCAAAATTAAATTAATATAAAAAACGCAATTTAGCAAAAAGCAGCGACGAATTCATAATAATAAAAAAAGAAGCAAAACGATGATGTCACTGCTCTCAAGCTTATAAAGTAACAAGCTCAAAAGTCAATAGTTAATAGTTATGTATATTTCCCTACTTTATACTTACAAAGTTCGCTACCACCGGTAATTTGGCGCTGACGAAATCACATACAGAACTGCAGGCATTGCATGCAGCATTACGCCCTAATTTGAAGAGATCACATGCTAGTTTTCCAGCTGGCTTGGCATATGGCGGTACATTCTTCTCGGCCCATTTATAGCCACGTGCACTGGCACTCATCGTTGTATACCACGTTTTCTCGACATACGGCAACAGGCCGGCATTCTTTAGCACCTTGCCAGTAGCCGAGTTCGCGAATACGCCCTTGCCATTAACCTCCGTATCATAGCACAAGGCGGCAGTAATTAAAGCAAGCAAAAATATGCTACCCAGAGTCCATTTGCAGCAACCACATTTCTTGCATTTTTGTTCAGAGTTTTGTTTTTTCTTTTGTTGTGCGGATTTCTCTTGAACGCTCTAGGGTAAAGAAGAAAATACAAATACACAAATTAATATAAGAAAAAATTATAGATAGTAAATAGGTTCTTGAAGTTCTTAGTTACCTTTTTACCACTTTGTTGTTGCTGTTGTTGTGGTTTGGTTTGTTTGTTCTTATTGCTTTTATTGGTTTGTGCCATTGTTATTAGTTTCTTTTAGCTTTTAAATGCTTTTAAAAATGATTAAAAAGTGTCTAAATTGAGACTTTAGCTAAACTAAATGAAAATAAAATGAGTAAAAAAAAATCTACAATGTATGAAATCAATATTGATCGATTTCGATTCCGCCCCTGTCGTCGAAAGCACACACACACACACACACATATTTAATAAAATTGCAAATAATTGTTAACGTGTTTTCTTTCGATATTAATATGAAAACATATTCACTTTACACTGCCGTTTGTCATCATCAAGAAACAATGCGCAGTACTTTTACACCCTACATGCTAAACTGCAAGCGTTGATGATACATCGATATCACACAAGCCAGCGGGAAAGAAGAGCTATAATTTAATTTCCTCAAAACTTAAAAGCATAAATTAAAAAGTACATTTTAGATTATTAATTATAGAATTGGCTTTGATCTGAACATAGAGTTTTTTGAAATATTGCTATAGTTTCGATAATATTTATATTGAAAGCTTGCAAACTCGGCCGATAAGAAAATAAACTAATATTCTTTTTTACACAGATATTATTTCTAATAACTTAAGTAGAAAAATCAACTATAAGCACGTAATACATTATTACAAGATTCTAGCCCTTTAAAATATACACACAAATATATTTATTTATACTCGTATATTCATCGAGCACAAAGGTGCATATGCGCCCAGTAGGGGAGAAATCTACTTCTTCGTATGCAGTGACTATGCAAATTAATACATTTCTCATTCCGTACGGGTAGCTCCATGTTCTATAAATTAAATACAAATGTTTTCAATACAATTGTGTGCATATAAACAACAGTAGTCGCTCGCTCAGTCGACAAATTCTTAAGTATTTAAAAGGAAAATCCGGAATATTTTTGTAGCTGTTTTATTCGCCAGCTAGTTTAACATGTGCAAATAAAACAACCAAGTTGTTAAGTCTCTTCTTCGCTATATTGTTATTCACAATGAAACTGCTGAGCAGCTAGAGATGAAATATTTCAATGGATCCCAGTCATTGTGGTTAATGATGAGCATTGTTTTTAGTTTTTAACCTTTATAAGAATATTTAACGTTATTTTCACCGGCAGCCGGACTTTTCCTTTTTTGTTTATTTTGTAAACTGTCATGCTTCTTCTTTCACTATTGGCAGTTCACAATAAAAGTTGATGTAGCTAAACTACTTGTTAAGTATACATAACAGCTATAATTATATGTGTTATCTCTGCGGCTTTGTTGTTGTTTTCCCATACAATTATCGCTACTAATTATACATAACTGGAAGGAAGTGGCGAATAAAACGCAGCTTGTATTAGGGATCAGCGATATGTATCAATATTTCGCTCTAATTTAACGTAATTTATTACGAATATGCTTATAGACCGATGTATCGATTATATGTAGTTATTTTTAGTACAATATTTAATATTTTTTACTAAATTTTGTCTGAAATTTTTTTTTTAATAAATTTTCTAATATTTCACCGAAATGCTTAAAGTTTTTCGTTTTCGGAGTGCCCCTGTTTGCTCTATTTCGATTGGGTTAAAAAGAGCTAACAATACTCTAATACCACGTTCCCACTGAGCCGAAGTTACGTAGTTTCGGCAAATGGTTTCGAACGAAACTGCAATCGTTCACATTGTGAAGATGGTTTCGATTATGGTTTCGTTTGGCAGTTCATTGTTTATTTCTTGTTGTAAAATGACGGCGGTTAATATGATTATTGCTAAATATTTCGGTGTTAACCATTTAAATACGAAGAGAATCAAAATAATAAACGAAATATTTAACAACGAAATAAAAGTGTATAGGAGAAAGCGTCAATTGTTATGTATCTTGTTTCACTTCAACCGCAGCCACTATACAGCCTTGCGGCCGTAGCTTCTCCTTCATTTGTTCATATGCCCGTTTTTTTTTTTTTTTTTTTTTTTTGTTGCCCTACGCAACTCATCCAGCTTTTCTACCCATACTTGAACTATGAGCTCCTCTTCCAGCGCACTACACAAATTACTTTTTTTATATTTTCATTTCTCCATACTAATCAAGTTGCAAGCAAATAAATAAATAAATGTCAGAATAGAAATGTCAAAGCAAATTCATTTAAATATTCATTTCAGTGAACACATTCAGTGTTGCATTACATTTTTGAGCGGTTTCGTTGAAACCACCTCATTTGTGTGGTTTCCTTTAACATATTTTTATATGCCGAAATTGCGCATTACAAATGGTCGAAACCACGCAATTTCGGCTCAGTGGAAACATAGTATTAAACAAGCTATAGATAATCAAATTTTTGTTTCAATTAGCGTGTTCGTGTAATTTTACTGTTGCACACAACACTTTTCAATAATTTTCATCATTTTTCATGAACAATTTATGGCAACACTGGCTAATGCTACGCTCACGCTCCAATTTAGGTATGACTGCAAGAATTCTCGAATAATTTTTTTTTTAAACATATAGTTGAACTTCGATTATCCGGTACATCTATTAACCGATTATTAAATCAATTATTAAAAAAAAAAAAATATTAAAGAAATTTCCGATTTTCCGTACTCGGCCCCGACCATCATGGCTACTCGAAGTTCAACTGTATCGGTAAAAAACTATTATTTTCGTGATGGTTCGCTTGAATGTAATGCCACTGTTACTTTTACGAGCACAATAGTGAAAATGAAAAGCCCATATCTAATTCCAAGTAATTTTAATTATGTAATTATATGCACTTTGGCTACGCTTTATGAGAGTGTAGTGAATTTGTAATAAAATGCTGCTCGCTATTTTTGTTGTAATTATAACAAGTACGTGTGAATGACTGATTATATTACTACACATTATCGCAGTTATGCGCTTTTACATTACTTGCACAAGAGAGTTCAACAATAAAAGAAAATGGAAAGTTTTCTATTCATGGCGAAGAATAGATTAAGGAATGAAATGAAGATTTGAAACTATATGGAACACAAAGCTTATCACCGATCAAACTTTAGAATGTTAATACGCTTAAGAGGCCGTTCATCGGTATTTTTTGACTTCCTCGCCCTGTGTCACAAACTATCACATTGGCTTTTTTTCGATTCAACCTAGTGGCATGTTCGATAAATCTTTGTGATCTTCTTTCATTTGATTGAGATTCAGATCATCTTCCAGCCATTCTACTCGATCATTTAGCGGAAAATTCAACAATTCTCTCTGTCGTTGAGTTACAATTTCAACCTACATTTTTTCTTATGTATCGTTTGGTGTTTTTTGAGGATGACTTTCGAAACAAAATATAGACCGCATATTTCACAAGTTCTTTTCGTTATTTCTTCTTGTATTGACGGACAAGGCAAGCGCGACAAACTGTCACAACGAGCCAATAGAATTACAAAGGTCAATAAACTAAAAACAAAAAGAAAACCAGAAAAGACCAAAGCAAAAAGAAGCCGTCAAAAATTTTCTTATATATAAAAATCGTTTCCACATGGTACGTAGTCGTCACCAGATCAATGTTTTCTCATATACCTATGTAAGTATTTTTATAACCGAAAACAACAACAACAAATAAGTGGCAAAATACCAGCCGGTAATCAAACACACATACAAATGTATGCGAAAAATAAAACTATAACTTTTCGTGAGGTAATCTAGAGCAGACCAGACACACAAACAAATAATTAATTTTTGTTTTTTTTTTTTTTTGTAAAAATACTCAAAAAACGCATATAAATGAAAGCAAATCAGAAAAGTGAAAAACCAAAATGAAAAGAAATTCCGAAAAACGTACGCAAGACACAATTAGCGACTAAAGCCACGTGTTAAAAAATAAAAAATGTTTGACGTTGACGACGATGATGGCAGCCCAATACCAAAGTCAAGGCAGCGGCAACAATAAAATATGCTATTGAGGTTGATGGTCGCGGTTTTGGCGAGAGATTATGGTCAATAACAGAAAAGTAGAAGAGAAATGCTATTGCTGACGCAGCGACAAAAGAAAAGTTGATGTTTTTTAGGTTTGCTTGCGTGAGAGATGCGTGTGGGAAACTGTAAAGCAGAAATTGTATGTATAAAAATTGATAAACAGGTACAAATTTTAAGTTTAAAAATTGTGAAACGACTGCAGTTGCTCACATCACCTTTCTTTGCTTCATAGCCATCGTTTTTTTTTTTTTTTTTTGTATTTTCTAATTTGAATATTATACAAAAACTAACAGAGAAAAAAGCTAAACCGATAATGCCTATCAGTAACAGCGGTGGCGACAACAGCATTAAGCACTAAAGCATCGAATCACCAATCAACAGCCGCCAGCAACGCAACATCGTTAGCTGCTTAGGCTCTTTAGCTTTCTGCTTGCATTGCATTGTGTGTAGTTCGTCTTTTTGTTGAACTTCAATTGCTGATAAGAATTTTACGGTATTTATGAATATCATAGAAAATGATTTGATGCTGATATTAATCATATATTATACATTGGAATGTTATTTTCTAAATGGTTAACATTTTAGACAGTTGAAAATCTTAATGGATTTCCATAAAAGTTAAGATGAACAATATGCAATTTACTGACTTCCCAATGAATGAGTAATACAACAGGTTGATACAAGAGAAATTAAATTTATATAAAACACGGTCCAAAAATCCAAAACTTGCAAAGATCAATGAAGTCATGAAGTCTTTGCGATTATTTGCATGCAAATTAGCGGTTAATAAAAGAAGAATATGCTTTTTTCCAGATGATTACAAATCGGGAAGAACCGAATCGTAGTTGTCACTAGATTACTAACTAGACATATCAGGGCTAACATACATCTTTTTACAATGAATATAAATATAAACAATAGAGCATTGAATGTGCAATGGTTTAGATTGCGCTAGCTCTGCGACGCTGCCACTAAAGCAAAATAAATATTAATCAAATCAATCAACTTTATCTAAATATAATAGTTCTCTTGATCAAGCGATTATTGCCAGAAATTGTTGTTGTTTATTATACTCTTTCCCTCTTCTTTCCACAGATCGACCCCCATCCCCCTCCGTCACACCCACAACCAAACACTTAAGAGATAATTATTACCTAATCTAAAAGGGGAGTTCAACTTTAGGAAAGAATTGCTAGCAATTTTGTTGTTGTTGCCTGTACTCTTCCTCTCTGGTCCACAAACTCATAGCAATTGCTGGCACTATAAATTTGATAATATAGAAACTCATGGATTAACTTGCTTTTAAAAATACCAGAATCGTTTGTATGTGGCAACTCCACTTTTCGTTTCGAGTTAATGGAAAATCACGCTACACCCCCCTCTGGCATAAATTTCATCGATATACATCATGCCGCATAAAAATAAATGTGCCAAACCAAAAATTAAAGGCTAAAATATGAAAATTTTCAGTTCCAAAATTTAATTCAACTGTGAACACTAATTATTACACAAAAACAACGCAATTTTCTATTGATGAAGCGCGCCCATTAATTCTATTTTATTTTTTCACCCCTCATTCCACGTCGCTCTTTTTCATTACGTTTTATTTTTTCTGTTTCTCTGTCGTCTTTGGCTTTCATTTTTTTTTTCTTTTTCCCCCATGCTGGACCACTTTTTTTTCTTTTTTTTTTGACTGCGCAACACTTTAACTTCTCTTTCAGTTGCAATTTTATTAAATATGTATATGCAAAAAACAACTTGATTGAAAATACCAACACAATTTGCTTATAATTTTTATTTTCTAAAGAAATTAGAAATGCAATTTCCAAAAACTTTTCTCTATATAAAATTACTTTCCGTCGGCGTTGCTCACACACTTTGCACTAAAAACCTTCACTCCCCTTCGTAAACGACACACATTTCCAATTCTTTCCACTCGGGTTTATCACGAATGAACAAACGACACGAATTTAGTGGTTAAACGTCACGCATAAAAAGTGTTCATTTTAAGTGTTGCCTACGCTATTGGTTTTTCTTTGTTTGTTGTACTGAATTGTTACTTTTGACAGATATTATTATCGTAAACTTTCAGGCAGAATTCATTCATGAAAACATTTTTCGCTAACCGGTGAAGAAATCCCACAAGCACCAAACCACTTTTCAAGAGATTAAAACAGTGGCTATCCTACATGTGCTTCATGCTAATCGACAAAAATTTCCGGGCCTGGAAATAAATTTTGTAAGCTATAATTCCCATTTGACAAAAAACAATTTATTTGAAAAACCACATATGAAAAAATTAACATATAAAACATAGCATTAGGTGTGTATCATACCAGAGATACACAAAAATGTACCTTTGTCGTATTTAGGTTGTTTCTAAACATATAATTTCCAAAAATATATATGCCTTACTATTAGCAATGAACCGCTTATGGGCAAGGAAAGCAACAAGATATTTATTATTAATTATTCTTTAAGGTCTGGAACACTTTTTCAATATGTTAGCCATTTTTTCATTTGGAATCCATACTATGCTACTTATTCACTTACATTGGAAAGAATTCAAGAATGATCACTAGGTATGCTCTACATCCGTTAATTTGAAGTTAATTTGCCGACATATAAAGTGCGATGTCTGCTTTTGGGTTTGAAGTCCCTTGAAATTAGGAGAAAGGCGATTTCTTTAATCCTTATTTTTGATATTGTTTCGTCTAAACATGATTCTTCTAAATTGTTCAATTGTATTCAGTTCAATGTACCATCCACACATCTCCGACACTTTAATCCATTTTGTAACAAGTACTATCATTCTAATTATGCACTTAATGAATCTATTTTCTCTATCTAATTACACTAATTTTCTGCTTATTTCAATATATGATTTGTTTGTTTACTAGTTTATAATTTTTATTTAATTATATTTTTTTTAAGCCTATACAATTTTGTCTTTGTTTCGAGTCTGTCTGTAAGGATTTAATCCATAGACTATATATGAATAAATAAATAGATTTTTCCTCTTCTCCACTACTCAACGATTACAATGGAAGAGACCCATATGAACCCACAAGAGGTCGTTTAGATTTCTCATCACATAATTTGACATACAACAGATTATAGTATTAGGAATTTCACTTTGAACTCTTAGATAACCAATGCCAAATAAAAGAGAAAATGTGATCCGTAACTGTTTCTTGTGCAAGGTTAATTAGCATTTACACGAGTCTCATGAAACTCGGACAAATCTAGGGAAGAAGGGAGAAACGTCAAGGGGCATAGAAAAATCTCTCGGACAGCATTTCATGAAAATTTTTTACGTTTCTCTGTATACTTTTTTGTAGTACCATGTTTTCTCATATCGCCAAAAACTGTAATATTTTAAAAATTATGTCTAATGAAGGAAATGATCTTCCCTTCTATCGAAAACTAAACTGTCTGGCAACACTCTTCTATATTACAGCCTATTTTCAACATACCTGCGTTTGATGAAATGAACTCAAGCAATAATTACCGCACAGTTGCATTGCTTGCGAAAAAAAATTCCATATATTATCCCCAATTTATATGAGAAGCTAGTTGATTGAGTCAATTCCCCCTCTTATCCCTTAAACAAAATTTCGACGGGCGACGGGAAATCCATTGACGGGTATTGAGCAGTGGATTTCGCGTCGTCCATCGTAATTGTGTTTAAGGCATTATTATCACAACCACATTTGACAGTCACTGTAATCTTTCTTTCTCCTTCGCCAACTCAAAAGATTGCTGGCACTAATTTCCTAATCTAAAAAGGGGGTTCTATACTCTTCCTCTCTCTTATTCCTTCTCTCGTACACAAACTCAAAGAAATTGCTGTAAAAACATCGCTGTACTCTTTCTTTACATGTGATCATGGCTCAAGGTTATAAGGTTATGTCACCGGCATAGCTCTCTCCTTCTTCCCGATTTACTCATCTAATTCTTTTGTCAAATAAATCAAGCAAAAAAATATGAGAGCAAAATAAAACAGCTGTTTCGTTATGAATTTGGCATAAGAAAGGGATTTCCAACTCTGCATACAAAAACAAAATATACGGTCGATTTTGTTTTTGTAGCGCTGCTATAAGCTTATTATTGAGCCATGTATGTGATCAGCAAACAAACCAAGCTCCACAATTTTTGCAAAAAATAACAAAGATGTTCCACTTACATTTACAACCAAAATTAAGTCGTCTAAAATAGGGTCCCTTTTCTTGGCAGTATCCAACTCAACATTCAGTTTCTGAGCTTCTACCAAAAATTCATGAATCTCTTCGACAAATGAAGCAGTCGAATTCTTAGGCCAATTTTTATCTGTAAAAAAATAAAAAAAAATATATAAATTTCAGTTTGTATTATGTTCATTTTAATTTCATATTTACCAATTGCTTGCAACAGCAAAAATGATGGTAACAACTGTTTCTTGTAATTCATTCGCCAAACCTTAAAACTATCAGTACCGCCTATGATCAAACAAGAAATGCAACCTTCTAGTTCAGTCTGATTCTTGGTGGAATCTTCAATATTGCGAAATAGTGTCAGGAAAATATTAGCGTGTTTATTCGTGTAGTGAATATATTTATTCTAAAAATATCAAAAATAAAGACAGAAATTTAATACGAGTAAATAACTTTGGAAAGCATACAAACTTACCAGAAATTCATGCGCACATTTTGAAAGCATTTCCTGTTGTTCCCTAGGAATGCCAGGGTATTTAGTTTTTAATGCATTATACGTTAAAAAAAATTCATTTTGATTTAAATCTAATCTGAAATAAAATAATAGCAGTTAAAAAATGTACTTTTATATGAAGTAGATATATAATTTAACTTACCTGCGATCCACAGCAGAATGTAGTATTTTATGCATGTATTCAGTTATAAATTTGCTATAACTTCTCATTTCCAAATTGGGCAACATCAGATTTTGCCAAACTGCAATTAAAATAATTTTCTATAGAATACAATTAAAATTGCTATTATCTACCTACTTCTGATTCCCTCGGCTAATTGTTGCAAACCACCTTGCCCAATAGCCCATAAAATGCTTAAGCAAATATGACTACGATTTACATAGGAATTACGTAATAAAGCAGTCTTGGCCATATTATTGGAACAGATTTGAGGAAAAAGCTGGCCTATCAGTTGCAAAACAAACTAAAGATAAAAAAGAAATAATTTATATTAGAATACCAACAAATTAAGCGAAATATGTGAATCTAACTTTATATCCAACAACTGGTATATTTTTTGACATTTCCATTGTCATTGTATCCAGCAGTGTCTGATAGAAATACGCCAAGTTCTCTTCCCCCACGGAATACAAAAAGTCATTGACAGCTTTTTTCAATGGTGCAGGAGCCAAATTACTAGGGTAATTAATGGATTTGCCTAAAAAAGTTGGTTCGCTATCGAAAGGCAAATTGGTATTGAAATAGTTGGCCACCTGCAAGCAATTAATCCTCTTAGAAGAAACTCAAGTGCAAATGCCAAATTCAAAACTTACACCCTTGAGCCACAGTAGTTCTGAGCCTGGAAATGAAAGTTTCAGTTGTTCCAATTGTGCTGTAAAATCTTCTGGTGTCATCTTGCGCAATTCCAACTCCAGGCTTCTCAGCTTTGCTGGCTGCTTCGACTGAGGCTGTTGCTTTTTCGTGACATGTTCTTTCGGTGCTACGCTGCTGTTGGACTTTGTATTCTTTTTCGGCGATTTAGATTTCGTTGAGGAACTTGTTGACTTTGCAGGTGAATCATTCTCTTTGCCGCCAGCAATTATATTGCGGTATTGATGTGAGGGCACTTTTCAATGTAAAGTGGAAATGTTAGTGCGTTTAAAAACCGTATAATGCGCGGCTACTTACATATTTCTTCCAGTTTTGGCCCCAGCGCCTCAATTTTCTTCTTTTCAAAGTTCGCCTCCACTTTTTTTTCCAAATTTTTTTGTTTTTTCGACTTGGTAACAACTTCCCAATTATTTGACGACATTGTTATTAGCTTTCTAAATTAACTAAATTTCTTTCTCGAATCACTTTTTTAATTAATTAAATGCAAATGCAACTTTTTGCCGGCAGAAAAATAACGACACTGGAATGCAATAATTGACACGTAACTGTCAATGTGCAGTGTTGCCAGATTTTTTGGCAGGTCCATTCTCTTTTAGACCATGCGATTAAAGAAATTTGGCCTTTTTCCCTTTTTTTATTTAAGCCTTTTTTTATTAGCCTCCACACATTTAGCTGTTGAGTCTGCTGTTAGACGTTAAAACTTGTTTCTAGAAACTTTCAGAAGTGATGGCAAGAGAGGGAAATACCCATCCCTATCGTTTCACCTCCTCTTCCCAAAACATTATGACAGTTTCCAGAAACAAGTTTCCTCGTCTAAAAGCAGACATTTAATATGCCATGGCAGAATAATAGAAGCAGCCACATCCAACAGGCTATTCTCTTTTTTATTCTGGACTCTACTATCAAATTAAAAATCGTGTTGTGTGCATAACGAGTGTGTGTCATGTGATTTCACTTTATACAGAAACCACAACTTTCAGCACTATCACTTCAGTGGTTTGACAGTTTCTCTCCCGGGGGACTTTTATGCGAGTGAGTGTTGGCGGCCATTAATATGGACACAACAATGCCTTAAATTCTGACTTCTCCACGCCTTAATGCATTTCAGATTTTTTTTCGCTTCTTAAAGAAGCTTGAAAAGCCAGAAAGATCTCTACTAAGTTGATAAACAAGATCCCTGAAGGCGTTTGTAATAACCATGTGCTGCACATTCGAAAATATGTACACTAATGGTCTAACTCAAAATTTCAAGTTTTGTTTTTCTGATATGTATCATTCAATTAAGAAATCTGCCATTCCGAAATTTAATCAGAAAACTTTTGAAATCAGCACAACTATATAGAATATGAAAGCGAAACTTTTGAAAAAGGTAATTGTAAATGTTGTATTTTGCTTATTCAAATACTTTCTGTATACTGTCGATAATCTTAACTGTCAAAATTTTGTTCTTCATGCATTTGTTCTTATGTTTTTGACAACTAAGATTGCTTGCAACAACAAGGTAGGGTGTTGTTATTGTTTTGTTGTAATACTATTATCGCCATGTTAAATCAGCCTTGTTTTACTGAAAACGGGGAAAATCTCCTTTCTGACAACACTGGCTAAGTGTCAACTCCGCTTTTCCTAAAGTTTACAATTTCTCTGAGTAGTTTTCTTGTATCAAAATTCGAGAATTAATTACAAAATATTTTAGATCATTATACAAAAATAACATAATACAAATGGCAGTTGTACCAAATCATACACACAATAAAAAGAATTACAACTTAAAAATCTAAGATCATTTTGAAATCTCCTTCACAGCATTGGAATATCGTCCCAAGTGAAACCGTCTCGTCTCAAGCAAATGCAGATCAATATATACCCGTAATAGCCACCAGGTATAAACATTAGAATACCCAATATCAGCAAAGGCCATGAGCGATCATCGTATTTCTTATCGAAATAACCCGTAGATATCAAAATTCCAAAAGCTAAACAAACCTGAAAGTAGATTTCATGTTTAACAAAAACAAAAGATGATAGCTTAATATTTCCAGAAGCACTTACAGCGCCGCCAACCATAAAGCCAAAAACAAAAATAACCGTTTTCCATGGGAACTGACGCGGTGGTCTATAGAATTGTTCGTCCCGAAAATCACCGTCAACTTCTTCCCTATCGACATTTTCTGTTACATCTTGCGGCAGTTTTGTATAATTTACATTGGCGCGTCGGCGAGACATTTTTTTGGGATGCGTTGAACTTTTAAACTGCTCGCGAATTTTAATTACTTTCTATAGACTTTTGTTGTTGCACAAATAAACTCAATCAAATGTATGTATTTGATGAGATGCACGAAAATATTTTCTTATCAGTAAAAACAGCTGACTGAACAGTGTTGATTCAATTCGTATAATTTTCTTCGAATTGCTTCAATTAGGCGTTTTTCGTTATTAGCTCTGAGCAGAGCACGAGTTGTTAAAAAACGTAATCGTGTTTCTTTTTAGCTCTGAGCACTCAGAGTTATTATTTTGTTGTACGGTTGATTTTGACATTTTATGATATCTGCCGCAACAACAAAGATATGTTGTTTTTGCAAAGATGAAATTGTTGTAATCTTGCTATCACCTTCTACATGATTTCATTATGAGAAGCACTCAGCGACGCGTTTCTAACACACTTTGAAAACAGCTTTTCTGATTTTGCACCCTGGAAACTCATCCAATGTGAAGTTGTTGCTGTCGCTGAAGCTGAGTTTGAAGCGTAAAATTGAAACTTTTTAAATTTGTCGCTCTTCAAGCATAACAACTGATTGTCAAAATAAAAAAGTGGAAGAATGCACTGAATTTTTTATAGAACTTGTAAAGGAATTTAATTGGTTTACAATTTAAAGCACTTTGATTGAAAAAATGTGGAGAAAAATATAATTGTGTGTGTTTCCAATTACAATTAACATGAGCTTCAGAGGTGCACATTCCGTTCACTTTTTGCTTTGTCGCGCTTCATTGGTTGCTACGCTACATTCTGTGCTTCAGCTGCGTACTTGGGTGACTAGGGTGTTGCCAAAATCAGATTGATACTTTTCTTGAAATGTCAACACCAGCTCCAAGAAATAATATGGTACCAAAATTCAATTTCGTCAAAAGATTAAAACTGAATAACAAAGAGAATTGAGAGGGTATATCTGAAACCTGTAAAATAAAACAAAGAATGATAACCTGGTATAGAGACGGGTCTCTTACTGAAGAGGGTACGGGAGTAGGTGTTTATGGGTAGAGGGCAAAATACTCGGAACCCGTCGGCATTTATACCAGCATCATTCAGGCGGAAATATACGTCATTGATAAGAATGTGTATTTCAATCTCAAGCGGAACTACCGAAACCAAAACATTGCAATCCAAACTTACAGTCAATCGGTTATCAAGGCATGGAAATGCCTTGAGGAACTACTTACGCTTGGTTTACAAAACCAAATTTGGAATCTCTGGGTTTCGGGCTACATAAGAACATAAGAAAGAAAAGTATCTTTCTCCGCGATTATCAAAAAAAAAATAAAAAGAAGCTTAGGGAAGTCATACAGGCCGCTAATAGGGAACTACAACCTAAAACGCTTTAAAGAAGTATGAGTTTTTAATAAAAAGAAGAAAAGTATTCTTACAGGACATTGCAGGTTGAATTATCACCTAACAGGGATGGAAATATTGTTCGATGATTTATTTAGGTTTTGTAAGGTAGATGTGGAAACTTCCAAACATATTTCAGGATAGTGTCCTGCACTTATGCTCAATAGGAAGAAACATCTGGGTGATTACCAAATACCAGATTGAATTTTTAAATCTCTAGAGGTAAGTCAAATATTAAAATTTCTAACAAGGATAGTGAGATTATTATGATGAATTATGACTCTTTGACGGAGCACAATAGTTCTTCAGGTCGCAGTGCATATCCCTTTTAATTAATAATAAAGGAGTCATAACTATGAGAGTGAACGAAACGAACGTAAAAACAAAGTTCACTTATTCCATATCAGGCTACGCTTACAGCTGCTATAGTTTGCCAATTTAGAGTGGAACTGATTTGGAATTTATTTATGCGTTGAATTTGAGAGCTCCTTCAACTTTTGTCTAGATGTGTTAAGGGATCGAATCACTGTGCGGGGTCCAATTGGCACATCACATGCGTTAACCTATGAGCTTGTATCTGTTTAATTGACCTCAAGGTTTGGTACTTAAAAGTGAATGAATCTCAAGAGATTCTCATTAACTAAATTTAAAAATTAGTGATTGAAAAAAAAAAAAACAACAGCAAATTAAATAAAATCAATAATCACACAAGCGATAAACCGAATTTAATGAGAATAAGCATTCCCTCAAAGAAATCAATAAAATTAAGAAAAAGAAATCAACAAAATTAAGAAAAAGATAAATGACGAAAATGGAAATAATTTAACGCACACATTCTTTTATTTAAATAAATTTCAATTTGCTTAACAGCCAATGACAGGCATTGAAAAACATGTAGCTAAATCAGAGGATTAATGAAATTTAAATCGTAAGCACACAAGTGCCGTTGAAGTCTTAAGAATAAAAAAGGAGTATGTAAACATTTGTTTTTTTTTTGGAACTAAGGGAACGGGTAGTAACGAATATAAAGTATCGACGGAAATGTGCTCGATACCTAAAGTATTGTGTTTTTGATACCTAAAGTAAAACAAATCATAAAATGCTCTTAAAATTAGGAAAAATAAATATGTATCTAATAATAAAATATGTATATGTAATATAAAAAAAATAGAATTATAGAATGGGATGTAAGCTTTATTTAAAAAAAAATTAACTAACCAAACAAAAATAACATAGTCTACGATTACAATAAATCACTTTTACTTTCACTCAACACTAATTAAATTCATATTGCTGTATTGATATATAGTTATCGAAGTACGAGGGGGCTAACAAAAGTTCACTTATTTAGCAACACTGAATATATTTTTGACAAATCAGATGATTTGGCATATCGATATTTTCGACTGATGACGTAAGTGTGGTGAAGTCTGGTGAAATCTAAAATTAACGAAAATCCAAGATTGAACCAGGAAATGATTGCTGAGGATCTGGGCTTTAATATAATGGTTGCATCACGAATATTTAGAGAATTAAAACAGCGGCAGAAGTCAGTGGAAAAAGTAATAATGTCTATTTCACTAGCAAAAAAAATTGTAGGTGTTATTTCTTTGAAACAGTCTTGACAGACGGTAACTGTTAAATGGTATATTGAAATCTGCTTACCGCAAGTTTTCGAAAGCTTGTTGGGAAAAGAAAAAAGATGAACTGCGCCTCTACTTTTTATATGACGAAAACGCCCCAGCTCACACTGTTGAAAAAACGAAACAACTTCATTGCTCTCTCAGGGATTGAACAAATTCTTTTAATTTTAAATGATGAAGATTAAAGTTATGAAATTAAAATTGTTTTTAGCCTTTTCCTTGTTGTCAACTAAACGAACTTTTGTTAGTCCTTCCGTCCATATACTTTATTTATGTAGAAAAAGCTAATAGAGAAAAATCCGCGCAATTTAGCTTAAAAAATATGATAAAAATTACTTGTGATTTTTATTTATATTTTTGAAAAATAAATATTCTAAGTGATTTTTTTACTACAAAAAAATTATTATAAGAATTGAATTGATTTTTAAAATTTTTTTACTCACAAATAATTTTATAAAACAAATCCTCTGAAATAACTTTTATTTTTTGATTATTCAAAATATTCTTCGTAATTGTTATTTCCCTGCTTACTACAAAAGTATCATGTAAAAAAATCGGGTATCAAATTAAAAGTCCCGAGTACTCAAAGTATCGAATACCGAAACCTTGTTCCCAATTGGGGCTAGTATTAAAAAACAAAAATGGATTCAATTGAAGTAAAGCGAAATATTCCAATTTTTCATGCAAATGTTTTGAAAGTAAAGATGAAAAATTTTCAATGGGATATGAAAAGCAAAATACGCTATTAATTAAAATAATAAATATTCGAAAATTTGTAAAAATTATTTTATTTTATTGCTGAATAAAATAATTTATAAATAAGTACGTACCTATAGTTGCTATATTGCATATACGAATGAAGGCAGAAATGTATATAAAAAGGGAGAGGAATTCTTCGTCAGCGCAATATTTATACATGCCGCATGTATTATTTGAAAAGTATATAAAAATACACGCTATGATGATCAACAAAACTGCATGATTTAGCAAAATGTACATACTCTGCATGTACATCAAAAATTTAGTATTAATATGTATGTGCGCAATGGAAAACATTAGCAATTTAAATTTAAAATCATTTAAGATACAATGTTGTAAATTTGCCGCATTTCATCGAGGGAAGATACCGCAGACACCTCTACGCACATTAAATACAAATCTAACCCGTATTGTTCTTAGAGCAAACAACCCAAAATTTACATTTTGCCCGTTTCTATGCCGATTAAAAGCCAATTTTAATGTATTTATTAACAATTTACATTGGTTTTAAATGATTACAGTGGTTTTATATTGGCTGTCTTTTAAAATCAAACAAATTTAATTGTGTTTTTATAATTCTTGAGCATTTTTGTATCGTTCATAGGGAGGAAGTGAAATGGGGGACGGCGCAAGGGAGGTGGAATTTTTAAAACAGGTGAAATCTGTTGACCACGAACAATTCTGTTTTAATCTTTTGGTTTTTGTTGGTAGTGGCATGTAACAGTTGTTGCTTTTGTCGCTGCACTAAAATTTAATTGCATTATTCATTTCAGCAATAATTTGTTGCAAAGTTCCTCTATAGTCATAGTTGCTTTCTATGAAGATACTCGCACTACAATTAGTATTCAATATATACTTTCTATATTTTGTGTGCATATTTTCTTAAAAATCGAAAAAAAAAAAAACAAATACCAGTATCCTTTTAATTTCTTTCTAAATCTTTTATGTCCATCGCTTTCATCAATTTGCAATACTACTTATATACATGTGTATATGGTACAACAACAGCAATGATGACAACTACCACTGCAGTTTTTGTCAACAACACAAATACATGCATACACGTACAGAAACTCATGCAAACACCAACAAAAATGAAAATTGCT
The DNA here is from genome assembly GCA_963691655.1 of Toxonevra muliebris. Classification (NCBI taxonomy): domain Eukaryota; kingdom Metazoa; phylum Arthropoda; class Insecta; order Diptera; family Pallopteridae; genus Toxonevra; species Toxonevra muliebris. The sequence goes on from OY829329.1 coordinate 71,995,457, forward strand.
GCTAGTAGTATTCCACAGAAGTCAAGGTTAAATTCGGAAGGCACACACACACACACACACACAGTCAGTTTTGTGGATTTTATAAATTCATTTTTATTTCATGCAGTGTTTTATGCCATTATTTTGATTGTCATCTTACCAACAACAAGCAACAACAACAACAAGGAACAACGACAACATTTATTACTAGCATGTATGATCACAAAACAATTCACCACAATTATAACATACCTAACATGTTGTTGTCGTTCCTATCGTCACAACTAATTACAACCGGCTTTGGAGTAGGTAGGTACCCACCCAGCGGATGGAAATTGGAAATCGAAAGTGAATCATTCTCATATATTCGGATAATATTTGAAGGATCATCTTGGAAGTACTCATTCGTTTTGTATACATATAAATTGGATGTGGTTATTATATCTGTGGTAAAAAGGAATAACAACTTAAGTTTATTTTCTTGTCACTGTTTCAAAACCATGTCAAACCATGTCAAAAAATTTTTAAAAATTCGAATCGTTTCATATTTATAATCTAACTAGCTTTCGCTGAGCAGCCCTTGCAAAGTTTGGGAAATACGAAAATTACAACAACAGCGAAAAACATATGAGCGTGGCAACCTCCGATATTTATATCAATCGAATTGGCATTTCTAATCCACTTTTCCAATAGTGTGCACATTCTTTTAATATACAAATCTTTATAATTTTTTCGGCCGCTTCAATACACGCTTTTAATAAGAATTTGTATTCGAATGAAAGTTTTATATTTTCTGCTGCTATTTCTCATTCATATTCACAGTTAGATATTATTTATAATTTTATTAGAACAGAAAGCCATGAGCAAATAATACTACCATACTAAATTTTTGTACCGTACTTCATATTATTCCTGGGATATTTCTTAATGAATATTCAGTTAATATGGGAGGTGCCACACCCCCTTTTTCAATCTCACGCACATTTTTCCTGTAGTATGACATTGTCAATCGATGTCTTTGTGCGAAATTTTAGTACTGAACCCTAATGGGTTCACATACCATATATACCAAAAAAAAAAAAGCATATAGTTTGTATGCCACACTCAATTCTAATTTGCACTTAGAATATGCCTGACTTATGATCAGAGGCATAATGCATCATTGTACAAATTTTGAGTTAATCTGTATTGGGGTGTTATTTCAAGACATAAACACATAAGTACCATATATTAGTTTTTATATATAACTATAAAGATAGAGCAGAAATTTATTTGATAAAATATTTTCTATCTTCAGTCGAGTTAGGGGATTTTTTCTTTTTATCACAGATGTATGCATTATGTTAAATTTAATAAGTATTTAATGTGCAAGGTTTGTGAATAATTGTCAAAATGTAGTTGGTTTTGTTTTAATACTGCGCTTGAACTTTGGTTATGTGATGCCGGTGGGTAGTGAACATTTATTGTCTAATTACTTTCTCATTCATACAACTTAAGATCTCTTCTTAATTTCCCGCTGGGAATGGCGGCTACCATAACATCTAACAGAGGACGACAAACAAGAACCTCATGCAATATTTGACCATGACATTATCCCATGTGCCTCTCGCATAAATACATACATGTACCCAAGTTTCAAACCTTTAAGCAAAAAATATAATAAAATAAAATGTGCATACAAACATACACACATTCATACATACATATATATATAAACATATAGAAAGTAATGTTAACGAATGACCCGATGTCATTCAAACACAAACACACAAATAAAATGAATTCAAACACATTCACACATGCTGAGTAAATTGACGTTGATTTACGTGATTCTATTTGAGAATCAATGCAAGAAACCATGAGTGGCATTCAAAAAAAAAAAATAAAAATACAAAAAAATAAAAAAGAAAATAAAAAAAAACCCAAAGGGGTAATTGCATATTAATACAATATGATTGAAATAAATCCTTACGTTATAATTAGTCAAAGGTTTTATTATAACACATAGTTAAGTATAGTATGTGACCCCCAATCGGTCTTTCTGGAGTAGTAAAATTAGTTAGCCACTAAGTAATGTCAAGAAGTTTTATGTGAAAACCGAAAATTGGATTGAAAAACATTAAAAGATTTTTTTTTTTCAGAGTTTATTCCCAAAGCAAGAAATAAATGTTGTAGTCCTTGCAGTGCACTGTGGTTCCAGTCCCTCGATTTGTTGGCCAAAAAGTCGATTCGCGAACTATATCCTATTTTAAAAATGATGGTGCCATTTTTGAGATAAAATAATTCCACTTCAAAGATTAAAATATTTAGACTGGTGGCTACACGCAACATGAGTGACCGTTACTTGAAGTTTATAATTGGGAAACTTAATAGAATGAAAAAATGTGTGTTTAACTTTTTTAAATATTATAAATGATATACAAAATAATAAATTAAAAGTAAAATTAAAATAAATCATGAACTAGTAGGTATGTAATTTATTAAAATATATTCTAAAGTTGATTTAAATTTGTATCTAAAATGTGGATATTTATTTAATAACCTTATACAAATTTGTTAGCGCTTTTGTACCCTGTTTGAAGGTTAAAGGCTTTTAAGCATATTTAAAATAAATTTAGCTGCTTCTATTAGCTACTACGCTTTTTATTAAAATTTTTGGAGAAATACCCGAACGAAGTAAATATATGATAATTCCTAATGGAAATAAGTGTGCCAATGTTTTAATCAATTCTATTAGAGACAAGGTTAATGGTGTCAGGAATAACTACCAGGATATGAAATTTCATGATCATACTCGTAATAGCTTCGAAATTACAGCACTTCAAAGATTTTACGCGTATGAAAAGTGGACGTGGTAATAGTCCTATATTTTTATTTTTCATATGAGGTACGATGATATCAATATATATGTGTATGCAAAATTTTATGATCATAACTACATTGAGTTCGAAATTATAGCGCTTTTAAAATTTTACATGTATGGAAAGTGGGCGCGGTAATAGGCTGATATATCTTATTTTTGGTACGAAACACAATGATATTAATATATTGGGGAATACAAAATTTCATAGCCATAATTGCATTAAATTCGAAATTATAGTTTTTTAAAAATTTTGCATGTATGGAAAATGGGCGTGGTAATGATCTGATATTTCTTATTTTTGATGTGAAATGCGATGATATCAATGTATATGTGTATACAAAATTTCATGATCATAACTGTATTTAATTCGAAATTATAGCGCTTTAAAAATTTTGCATACATGGAAAGTGGGCGTGGTAATAGGCCCATATGTCTTATTTTTGGTATGAGATATGACGATATCAATATATAGGTGAATACAAAATTTCATGATCATATCGGTAATACATATCAAATTACAAAGAAGGCTTTGTAGAAAGGCATGGCACTAGTTCGTTCGTAAAAATTTTTCACCAAATGATCACTATTGACCTCAGGTACAAATAAGCCAAATTAGAGAATTTTGGCCGGCTAAAAGTGTATTTGATGCCACAGTGCAGTGACCGCATAATCTTTTAAAAACAAATCAAAAATAGTTGAATAGCTGACAATAGTAAAGTAAAAGTAAAAACAAAAAAGAAAATGTGGTCATTCTCTTTTGAATGCCGTCATGCCACCCTGTATAATTGCATACAATTTAAATTACTGATGTCCATAGAATGCGCCATGTTAGTTTTAAATACTTTAAGTTTTACAATTTGTTTTTTTCGCTCGTTTTTTTTTATGCATTTACTTAAAAATTTAACAAGGTCACCACCACCGATACGAATATGTGGTGACGTCTTTCCGTACAAACCGAAAAAACACACAACCAACAAAACCAAATCACCACGGAGCAAATGTGAAGAAAATAAAGCAGCAAAAAGCTAAACTTGGCAGCATGAAGTGGTTTTCATCATATCCTTTTTACTTATATCCATTATACAAGTGCAGGTACAGTTTAATAAATCGCAAATGCTATAATTTAAAATGGTAATTTTGCAATGCAAAAATTGTAAATAAATAAATAAAGAGAGAAATTTTAATAAATTTGAAAGCAAAAAATGCAGTTACAAAATCCGCAAAGTGCCGGGCGACATTGGTGCCTTCAAACGTTGGTTTGAAGTATAAGTATGAACTAACAGTAGGAGAATGACCATGAAAACAGCAAACACAACCGAAGGGTGTAAGATTTTTTAATATAAATTTAAGAGACTAGAATGTAAAACTGTAATATGCCTGCAGTAGTTAAATTATAATTATCATTTTGTTACTTTATTAGCTAAGGTTAATGGCAAAGTTGTTGAAAAGTGTTAAGTCTTGGTGTTTGAATCCATTATTTTCCATTTTTGACGTAGAATACGTCTTTTGCTAAGGTAGGTGGACGAATTTTTATAGACTCATTTTATAGACTTTAAGTGTGTTTATTGATTCATTATGCATTTATTTAAGGATTTAAAATATCCCAGTCAGTTTATTTATTTTATTTATTAACGAAATATCTAACTTTTAATTCATTTTGTCTTGTAAGTTTTATGAACATTTGATCGTAAAAAAAAAAAACAAATCATAAAATTTATCAGTTTCTATTACTGTTGTTATTGTAATAACTCAAAGCATTGTTATTGCTATTATTAGCATATGAAAAACGGAAAACACGAGATGAGTTCGTCAGCACAAGCGAATGAAGTTATGTGGTTGTTGTAATCATAGAGCACTTGAGACGACTCTGAGAGATGCATCGTCGGGGATCGAGTGTTTTTCATATTTTCGTCTGGGAATCGGGCTCATACAAACGAGCAGAGGCGCTGACGTCGGCTCTCTCAATGCCATTTCATGCGCTAAATGGTTGATTCAAAGATTTTGTTGATTAAATACAAACAAAAATGGTTGAATGCTGTTCAGTACAGAAAAATTATTATTATTTTTATTTACACTGGCGGTCACAAAAACCGCACCACCCACCAATTTCAAGAAAATCGTTTAAAATGGGACTTAAACTTGATTTTGTTTTAGTGAATGCCATTTTTTTTTATTTTTGGGTACAAAATTGCAAAAGGAACATCATACATACACACAAATTTTATTACTTTTTAATTAAAACAAAAATATGGAAGAAATTTCACGTTTTTGAGGGTATTGATTAAAAGTATGTAAAAATAAAAATATTTGTTATTTTTTGAAGGTGTAAACTAAAATTAATTTGTTTCATAATAGAGTCATAAGCAAAATTGTTTAGTTTGATGGTGCCCGTCTCTTAGCCTTTCTTATGGCCGTTATCTTGAATGGCATAGAGTCGACAAGGACTTTAAGGATATAATTTGTTATTTTTTTAATACTAAACTCTTTTCAGAACTCCAACAAGGATTTTTTTATTTTTTGGCATGTTTTGAGCAACATTCCGTTTCATTATATGACAGAGGTGCCTTATCGGACTTAAACCACGCGAGCTACCTGTTCCGCCAGTAAATTTTAATATCATCGAAAACATTTTGAATCTGCAAACAAATAAGGATCATTAATCTAACGTTTTTACTATTTCTAATGTTATCAAATATAAGGCATTAATTATTAACTAAAGCTTGCCAATTTGGCGTGATAATATGCCGCAGAAGTCGTCCGGAAAAATAACGTCATTAATAAGCGAACGCGTACCACAATTGGCTTACAACAATTACTCCATACAATTTTAGCCATATTTTTGGGCGTTCACAGTCCCTTCAATATAGTATAAGGGACCCATCCAAACTATCAGACTTTGTGGGAATTTGACTATTTTCACTATACAATTAACCTTCTATTCCTCTATATCTGAGGAATGCAAGTACCGAAGATTAAATGCGCATAAAAAATTTAGTTTAATTTGCCCGATCATATAACTTTTCTCGAGTCTGCCAGAATTCAATTGCTGTAGTTTTTAGTTCATGCAAATTAGGGTCGAGCTTCAAGTTTCACCAAAAATCGCAGCAAATCACGTGAAAATGTGGAAAATTATCGAGAGAAATAGTATAGACTACTGAGCTAACTCTCCCCTATCTAGTTTTCCTACCTCCTTAATTGGGGTCAAACCTCAATTTTACCCAAAAATCGTGGCTAGTCACGTGAAAATGTGAAAATTTTGGGAAATTGTCTTCAGCAAAAATGTTTCTCGTGAAAAAATACTGTAGACTACTGAACTACCTCTCCTCCTATCTAGTCTTGCCAACTTTCAAACCTCAACTTTCATCAAAAATCGTGGCGAATCACGTGAAAATGTAGAAATTTTGGGGAATCGTCTTCAGCAAAAATGTTTCTCGTAAAAAAATGCTTTAGGCTACTGAACTAGCATTTCCCCTATCTTGTCCTCCTATCTCCTAAATTAGGGTCAAACCTCAATTTGCACCAAAAATTGTGACAAACCACGTGAAAATGTGGAAATTTTGGGAAATTGTCTTTACCAAAAATGTTCCTCGTGAAAAAATACTATGGACTACTGAAGTACATCTCCCCCTATATAGTCTTGCCACCTTCCAAATTGGGGTCGAACGTCAACTTTCATCAAAAATCGTGGCAAATCACGTGAAAAAATGGAAATTTGGAAAATTGACTGTAGCAAAAGAGTTCCTGGTAAAAAAATACTATAGGCTAACCAGTCAGTGAACGTGAACAATTGCACTTTGATGCTTACGAAAATCAAATAAAAGCGTTAATCGTTTTTAAAAAAATATTTTCATGATTACTTGCGCAGCTTTTCATTACAGTGAGAAAATTCGTTTGCTATTACTAGATTAAAAATTTCAATTAAGAAAGTAATGCCTTCTTCTGACAACTCTTTAAGCAACTTTGCTGTAGCAAGATCATATCCCATATCAACGGTTCATATGCGGAAGAAATCATTTTCCTTGAATGTTATCCCTTTTTCAGATCAGAGGTAAAGCCTCTGTATTTTAACCTCAAAATAATTCGGCGTCTTATCCGCTCACTTCTCATAAATTCTCTAATTTTTCATACAAAATTATACGACAATATATGACAGCTTGTGAATTGGCTAATAAAGTTAAGAGTTTAAATTTTTGATAAACTTTTTGCATATTTAATTGAAGATTTATAAAGTGGAACTCAATTTAAAATTCTCTCTCTCTCTCTTTCTTTTTGTGTTCACTCTTTTTTAAAGAGAAGCTTACCTTGAAGTAGCGGGACCTTGGATCCATTTCATTCCAAAATGGCGGCGTCATTATGTCCTCTTTATTTTTGTTACACTTTTGAAATTCGCGTGATTCATTGTAATGCAGTTGAAAGTTTAACAACAACGCAAACACCATTTAGACAAATATGCACACTCACACACACACATACACACATATCAACGATAATAATTGAAAACAAAAGGACAAAAACAAAAGCAAAGCAAACAAAAATGTAAAAACACTTGTCCAAAAGAAGAGGAATTGCAGCGGCAGGAAGTCTCCTTTAATTAGCAGAAATTCACGCGTCTGGCTAGCTCCTTCCAACACCACGTGATTTACCTCCTACCCTGTATTTGTTTGCCAAATATTGAGGCATAATTTTATTTTCTATATGGCGCCGTAGGCAAATCGACGTAAGGATTATAATATATGTATATAGAATTGTCGTATAGAAATTTCGTTAAAACAGAATGAGAAGTTGTTGTTAATGTGTGCAACAACAAAAGGCACTGAATAATGTTTAATAATATGCGGCAGTCATATGAATGTATGCATGTATGTATGTAATAATACCACTACCATTGCGCGCTCGACCTTGAACTCAACCACTAGTCAACGTAACGTATGTAACTCTGAAGCCTTTGGCCTTTTTTGCGAGAGTTGTATGGCTTCTATTGCCGTTAGTCGTTTAGTTCTTATTAAGCTGTAGAAAACCTTTAACTTGGCACAAAAGTCAAATACGTAGAAACTTAAGTATAAATATTAACAACATATTCTCCTCGGCACAAAACTTAATTCACGCGGTTATAACGAAATCCAACAAACTATTTGACATATCAATCAATATAAATACTGCAAATATGTGAAAAAGTTACAACACTTAGGACTCAAGGGACTAGGAATGTCAACTGCACCACAAATTAGTTTGAGTTAGTGATGTCTGAATTTCTTTCTAGTAAAATTTAGATTTTTTCACTCCAAGCAAAAAAACCTTCTAGAGTTGCGCTATGAGGTCAAGGACGAATTTCGTATATAAATAAGTCTTTAATAATGCGGCATTATTAACTATTTCACTTACACTAAGATGGTAATAATTTTTAATAGTTATATATATCTATCTATTGATACCTACGTATTTACATATGTATTACTACCCGGAGTAAATACTACAATTTATCTCCTTATACTGCAAAACTATGAACTCATAAATTAAAATGCCATCATGGCCGCGCATCAACAACAAACGACCAACAACAGCAACAGCAGACAACTTTATGGCATTTACACAGATTCCCATGTATGTATTTCTTTGGTATCTCCGGTTATAATAATTGAAATATTTCAAATCGAAAAAGAATCTGAGAATCTCTTTCTTTTTATGCGAAGTCTTCGAACTCGAACTCTCGCAAATAGTTCTCCCTAAATTCACATGCACCAACAACAACAACAATGCAAATAATTCGTCGGCATCATCGTCGTTATCGTGCCATGCAAACATATATACATACATACATACATACGAACATACAGCAAATACACGCAGCCAAGCAAAAAGAAAACAGACCATTAAAAACATGTAACAACAACAATGGGTCGACTCAGCAGTGATGGAAAAGTAGGTACAATTAGTACATTTGAAGTACAATTTTGTATTAAACAAAAAAAATTTAAACCTTAATTACTTACAAAAACAAACTTTTTGGGGCACATCAAATTGAAATGTTTTAACTTATCTAGATGAATACAAGATCAAAAAAAAATTTTTAATTCTGAAAAGCTCAGGATTTTCGATTTTCCAAAAAATTTTCCGCCAAAATTTATTTTAAATCTCACAGCTCTGTTATTGCTGTTTATAAAGGAAAACATAATGCAAAAACGAATTTTCCTTGGTGCTGAAAGAGAGCCAAAGTCTTAAGAAGTTTTTTGAAATTCAGCAAAAATTTTATTAATTGTCAAAAACTTCTTTCGTGTTATGTAGTATGTTTCCATATAAAAACAGCAATAACAGAGCTGTGAGTTTTGAAACAAATTGTGGTTGAAAATTTTTTTAAAAAAACGAGAGTTATGATCGAAATTCCGGAACTTTCATGACAAATGAGAGCCCTTACATATTATCAGATTTAAAAATTCTGTGTTCATCTGTGAGTTCATCTAGAAGAATAAAAACTTTTCTCCGCTTTTACTTTCCGATTTATCGTGCTCCCCAAAAAAGTTAATTTGTGTGATCAATTTTGTGAGTCCATTCATGGCTTCATAAAACCACTCCCATTCAATTTTTTGGGGGGTTTGAGATCAGATTTATGCTTTTTACATTAAAATTTATCAATCCCAATTTTTCTTAATAAGTTAAGAATTTGGGAACTAGAGAGTTAAGTAAAGCAATTAATTTTTATAATGGTTTATAACATTTTTTTCCGATTGACGACGTATTATAGTCAAAGTCGTATGTTCTTTATTAAGTATAAGTTTAGTTTAAGTTTTAGTGCATATATTGTACATACTTTTGATGAAATAAAGAACCATTACTACTAAATATATTCTTACACAAACGTTGAACCAATAAAGTATATTAGTTTAGATACATTTACGTTCATTTTGATACAATTTTATTGGTAAATTGGGTACAGTTTGAAATTTGGAAATTCCATCACTGCCACTCAGTAGACATGCCCCAACAATACCCACAATAAGAACCGCAAAAATAGCAGCAACCATGCATACATACATATGTATATGGAAAAACAAAAACATAACAGAATGCAATATATGAATGAGAAAAAGAGTGATAAATCGCGCCTGTCGTAGTACAACATAAATAAACAACAAATTAGCCGAAAGCAGAAAACGATAATTCTGAGAGACTTAAAAGACACGTGCGTCAAAATTTCGCTATATGAGCAGGGGAAAATCACACTAAAAACAGCAGGAGAAGATACAACAACTAACAACCCTTGTGAGATTAGAGGCATGCGCAATTGCAATTTCAAATGCATAATTTCGCGAGAGAGGAGAAAACTTCTCTCAGCTGCACTATATATGGACGTGTGTGTGTGTGTATGAATGTGTAAATATTGAAAAGAGCAACAACAAAAAAGTTAGCAACTGCATAATTAAAAATCAAGTTAAGAATTCAGAATATGAGAATCAAATTTGAAGTTTTAAGTTAAAAAACTCTTAGTTCAACTGTACTTTTGAGAGATGTAAAAATGCTTGAATACTCGTACTATACTCGCATGGACTATGTGTGTTTCCTGTTACCGGTACAGTTTAGCCGATTTGCAATAGTTTCATGCTAACAATTTTCCTTAAAGCACATTTTGCAAATACAATTTTTTTTTTGTGTGGGTAGGTGACCTGTTTGAAACTCCCACATAAAGAAACCATACAAATTTTCGTCTTGTGTGACACGAGTGTTTCAATATGAAGCTGCAATTATATCTGGGTTGGGAATCAATGATCTTTTCAGCGATTTCGATTAAAAAGAAAGTTAGTTTTATAAAGATGTTCATAGATCTATCAAAAATGTAAAGTAAATCAAAAACTTTCAGTATTCTACAAACGATGTATGTAAATAGACCAAATTTTTTTACATCAGATTTAATATGCGTTTTTGAAATATCACTTTCCAATATAGTTCTGGATATTTCAAACAAACTAATATCTTTCGTAACTATGCTTCAAGGATAAAAAAAAACATATTACCGCCACTAACGAAGTCTAAAATGTAGCAAAACGGCTGATTCACACCAATGAGGATGTCGATGAAACCCAGTAGAAAAATAAATTGTTGCTTAGGTCAAAACTCAGATCTGAAAGCTATTTGCCTAAACCTACTGTTGAAAACATTAAAGAATTTCGTATAGATGTGTACTACTTTTCAACACTAAGTTTTAATTTTAATGCCCGTCCTTGAAAACATTGGTGAATTTTTTTTAACCTTAAGGGGGTCTATATGTGTCTCGGTTTGAAAAAAATTGATTTTTTTTATATTTGAAACCTAGAATATGTTAGGAATACGCTGTTTAAAGAATTTACTCGAGTTCGTCCTAGTCTGAAGGTCAAACTGCCAAAGGCGTTGTCAACGAGAAGTTTAGATCGTATGGATCCATTTTCTGTATCGACAAAAAATCGTGTCTAAAGAGAAAAGAATAAATTTTAAAAAAAAATCGTCAAAAATCTTTTGTTGCTCTTTTTTAATTAACTGCTAAAGTTAAGGCTCTAAAATGAGGCGAGACATTTGTAGACCCCTTAAAATTTTCACATAATTTTAAGTATTTTTTTGGTTTTTGAAGTGAAATTTCTTATGGCGCGTTCGACAATTTTCAGTGTTGAGAGTAAAACTGAAATGTTACGCGTAATTTTATTCAATCCAAAAAGTATGCATAATACATTTACTCATCGCTATAGTTGTGATGTGGTTTTTTTCTCGTAGCATGCTAAAAATATGCACAAAGATTTTCGTTGTAACTTATTACATTTCGCTACCTCTATCCATCTATTAACCAACCGTATCTCCAAAAGTATAATTTCTCTTAGGTGATTTTATACAATGTAAGCAAAAAAAAAATTCTCAATTCCGGTCAAAGTAAAAATACGTGATTGAAGAATTGTTGCTTCTGTCCTCCCTATCATCCTAAAAGTATGCACAAGTTTTTTTCATTGTAATTTTTTCTCGCAGAAATATAGCTAAAGATGTAAGTAGCTTAGATTGAACATTAGTAAGCACCCTAGTTTTTCAATCGTGAGGTATTCAGTATGAATCTCACCCAGCCATGGTGGTTTTGTTTTCGCAAATGAGTCTGACTTCAATATTAAATGCAAGCTAGAATTTCATTACAGAGTCGACAAAAGAGACCTGAATTTTTTTTTTAATTTCAACATTAATATCTGCTCTGAAATTTCAGCACAGAATCCAAAATCCTGTTTTTTCTATTTTCAATCATGAATTGATGAGGCCTTGTTGCTTTTTCTATTGGGTTAAATAAGAACCAGCAGCAGCAGTACACGCATGTACTTAACACCAACAACCAACACTAACACTTTGATAACTTTTATAGAACATAAAATATTCAAGAAACCGTTTAAGAGAGAATATAAACATTGAGCAAAAGTATCAGACAGAGAGAGAATGCGAATAAATGAGACGGTGTAAATTTAGTTAAAAGTGCACGAGGAGAACTAACAAATGAGAAACATCGAACGACGACCACGTTTGATGTACATTTGTATGTCTGCATCTATGTAGTAGTGCCAACAAGGCGGCAAGGTAGATGACAAGTAAGCATGCATGCAGTACGCATACTCCCCTCCTACCGTAAACGAACGAAATTTTTGCTCACTCACGACATCGACCACAGCACAGCAACGACGAATTTTACAATGGAGATGGCGACGTCAACAACAACAAACGCCGATTGTGGCAAAAACATGGACACACCGAGTTATTGCAACATCTGCTCCTTGGCAAACAATTCAGTCCGTCATCGTCAGTCAGTATCACAAGAGCAACGAAGAAAAATCGCGGCATATAAACAACACCCAAAAAAAATCAAGCAAAATTTTTGCATTATAAAAGTAAAGAAAATTTTATTCCAGCTAATTTCAATACTGCATAAATTGACAAATTAAATACATTCAAATCTTTTTTTGCGAAATAGAAAAGTTACTTATAAAAGTTACATTGGTGAAGTAGCTGGAAGCAGCTGAAAGAACACTTAGCACATACTTAGCGGACGGACGAAACAGAAATAGGGTACGAAAAGCTCACATAAATTTTTGAAAAATCTTAGAAGAAAGGATTTTTTCTAATTGAAAATTGAACTTTCGCATGAAAATTTCATCACGTAAATAGAAGAAAAAGAAGAAAAAAAAAGAATTCTGCGAAGGATATCGAGACCAAGTCGTAACTTTGTGTATATATTTGCGGCTACCATATGTACATACAGTATAAGAAAATCATAATCAAAGCGTAATAAAACTAAAAAATAAAGAGAGATACTAAAAAGGGCACACCGAGTGCAGAGCAGAGTGAAATAAAATAAGAAGAAAAGCACATGACATAAGAAAAAGTTAAGTAAAGTAAAGTTAAAATACCAAGTATAACTTCATCATTATTCTCTGAGGAGCAGAAGAACGAACAAACGAACGAATGTAAACGGAAAAGCAAATGAAAACGAATCACTTGTGAAAAGAGAACAATAAAGAAATTGCTTGAATAATTTAGAAACTAAAATTTGTTGCACTTACTTACGATTTCAGACTTATTAACTAACGTCTTTCTTGCTGCGCACACACACACACACACATACACACAAACTACTACAGCACGTGTGCCCCTATGAAGTTCTGAAAGACATAACGAGGAATCGAGAAGAAAAGAACTTTACGCTCAGCTCAACGCTTGTTTTTCTGGGTTAGGCCAGTGGAGGTGCTCCGGGGGGTAATACCAACCAATCAATCCAACTAATAAACCCAACCAAATCAACCGAGCAACCAATTTCAATTCAATAACTGGAAAAGGAAAGTGTAAAATTCTACAAGTTACAAACAGCCAGCCACCTTAAGAAATCTCCTTTGATTTTTTTTCGAATTTGAACAACTTCAAAATTCAAATTCACCTCAGCTATACAAAAACAAACAAAAAACAAATTATATAAAAAATAATTTTTCACTATTAGCCTCCCGTCATCTCCAGTAGAAAAAGGCCTACCCATTAAAAAGAAAACATAATTCATAAATAAATAAATAAATCAAATTAAAAATTTATAATCAATTCACCGCTAAAACTAAAAAAAAAGAATATAATAAATTATAAAAAATCTGTGATTCTAATATTATTTTATAACTGCACTTCTTAAAATTTATAAATTGAAAAAAAAAACACAAAAAATAAGAAAATTATTTTTTCACTTAAAATTTTTTTATTCATCATAATTATATAAAAACAAAACAAAACAAAAAAAAGAACATATAAATAAAAGAAAACTCAATTTAAACTTAAACATTCATCAAAAAGAACAAGCACGCTCTAAATAAAAATCTACATCAGCTCGTTGGACTTAAAGTTTTTTGTAAGTATATAATTAATTCATTTAAATGGATTCTTATTTATTATTTCTGTTTTTGGTTGCACTTATGTGCATGTCAATTAATTCAGCATAATTAAAATATTACAAATTTCGTCTACCATGCATACAAAAAATATTAAATAATTATAATTATTATTAAATTTTACACGAGATATATGCATACACTAGGGATGTCAATCCCGGGATTCGGTCTAAAAGTGAGACCAAAATTGATTCGGTTTCCTTGCTTGTTTTCAATACCGGAATTTTTGGTCTCACTTTTAGGTCGAATGCCGGGTTTGTCAAGTGTCTCGCTTCCGGTGAGCTTTCATAGTTTGTGTGAGTTTATAAGTGTGGGTATAAATAAATAAATAAATATAGTGGCAGTTATGTTCTACTTTCGTACCGCTAGATGAAGGGTGGTGAATTGCACCCCGAAAGTATGCTGTCTTGTTATTAGAATAAACTGATTAAGATAGGTGAGTTTTTACTATTAAAAATAGGACCCTAAAAGTATACCGCACATTTATTATTTTTTATGCATTTATAGTGCCGGTTATGTTAAACTTTCGTACCGCTAGGTGGAGGGTGGTGAATTGCACCCCGAAAGTATGCTGTCTTATTATTATTACAAATACACTCATGGTAATAAGTATACTTCCAGTCACAAAGTGCGATTTATTTGTAAGATTTTTATTTCTTCCAAATTTATTTCATAATAATTAGCAAGTACGAAGTTTTATTCAACAAATACGAAAAAAATAAATATAACTTTGTTACTTAAATGCATTAAATTCAAAACTTTAAAAAAGCTTCATAGGAAATAATTATACTTCCATTTTAAGAATCATAAGAAAAAATAAAATTGAAAGGTTCCACTAAAGTAAGTTTCAAAACGGTATTATCACAAATTTAGTAATACATGTGACTACTCTAATTCTTTATATTTTCTTCAATTCTATTTTTTGGTGAGCTCATAAGATTGATATTTTCTTCTAATTCTCTTTTATTTCCGCACGTAATTAATTTAAACTGGAAATCTGAATGCCTTGTGAATAAATCCGATTAAAAATAACACTTCAAAGAATTTCCATGGGGTTCAAGTCAAGGCTTGAAGTGGGTTACTTCATTATTTCATAATTTATTTAATAATTTTTGGAATACAAAAACGAAAACTGTTATAAAGTAAACAGCAATACATAAATTATGTTATGTTATGTTAATGTGACGAGTGCAGAAGGGACTTATTTTAGTTTTTTTTATGATTGCATATTAATTTATGTTATATCTTGAATCTTGACAATAACTTTCTAGTTTTTATTTTATATATGATAAAAATGTCAATCTCGGGATCAATTTCGGGATTAAAATTTGAGTCTCGAAAATCCCGAATGGCATCTCTAATATGTAGGTATATATTTATAAAGACATTTGCATAAGGAACGATTATTGCTGAAAATAAAACTATTCCAATCAGATTATGTGTCTCACTTGCAGGCTCTTTAAATCAGTTTTATGCCTGGCAACACTGAAATCGAAATACACACGAGCAGATCCTTTCAGAAGATAAATGAAAGAGATTTTTGGGGGGCCTAGGCGCTAATTGAGTCTGGGTTTCTTCACCCAGGCGGCACCTCAACCAACCAATGCGTTGTATTCTGTCATCACTGTGGACTTCTAGAGCCTATTATGATGTCGTCCGATTAAAAGAAACGCCTACCTCTGTCTTGAAGCTCTTTGCATACCATATATCGTCACCTTAGTAATGAAATGATAGATATGAAAAACCATAGTTAATATTTTTTCCTAGCCATTATAGGATAAAGCATTTTTGTTTTTACTTAAAAAATATTTTAAACAAATATTTTTAATAAATGGATAAAAGTCGTAAATAGAATCGACCAAGGAGAATTTAAGGGTTGAGTAGTTGAAAACTTATCTATAAATGTTATGCAACGCCACCTCAAACCTAACATTTTGCTTCTCAAGAAGCATATTTCAAAGGAACGCAACTACAAATTTTCAGACTGATCTCTCAGATAGTTTTGTTGTGATAGCCATTTAAAATAGACGCTTACGAAAATTTTCGTAAAAGTGGAAAAAAATTAATATCGTGTGCTCTATTTTTTGTGCGAAAAAACAATCACGCAAACCAAACAAAATCTTGAAAAGTATTACGGGAATTGTTCACCGTCGATTGAAACTATCCACCACTGGTGCAGTTCTGGTAGCCCAATTGAGATCCACACACAAGAAATGGTTTATAAAATCCAGGTTATGATATTAGATGATCAGTGAGTGAAGGTGTACAAATTTAAGGAGGAGACTACAGGTTAATCACATGGATCAGTGCTCTCAGTTCTGGGTGCCGCGTTTTCTCACAATTGGCAACAAACGCAATCGCTTGACAGCTTCACAATCCAAACGACTTTTCGCGCCATTTCGTAACCATGGACGAAACCTCAATCCATCATAATACATCAGAGACCAAGGAACAGTCAAAAACAGTGGGTTTCAACAGGCGCAACGAAGCCACAGAAGTTCAAGGTGCGTCTGTCGGTCAATAAGGTCATTCACATCGATTATCTTGATAAGAGTAAAATGATCACCGGCGCATATTGTACAGAACTGTTTAATCGAAGTAAAAACTACCGCATTTAGCAAAGAAAAAAGTTCTCTTCTACCAAGACATCGCAACGCTGCGCACAAGTCTGCAGCGGCAATGTAGAGGTGGAAAACTATCGATAGATTCGATTATTGATAGTTAGCGATACTATCAAGTAGTATCGAACTTTCATAAAAAATTATAATTTTAAGTTTTTTTCGAAAATAAATCATTTGCATAATTTGTGTGGCATTTTTACATAAATAATCCAAGAAGTGCATCAGCGTCTTGTGGTGAATTTCAAAATATTGCCGCATGGAAATAATAGCATCCACCTTAGAATACTTTATCTTTTCGAATGTAGATGGAATGATTTGCTGCATGAGTTTTACATTTCCTTTTTAGATTTTTAGCGGGAAATTGAAAATTGAAGGAAAAAGTTCGATAGTGTCGCAAACTATCGATGGCCCAGGATAGTCATGGAATATCGATATTTCCATTGATAGTTTTCCACTTCTACTGCAATGGCAAAATTACACGTATTGGGTTACGAATTGCTCAATCATCTAGCATATTCTCTAGATTTAGCTTCCTGCGACTATTTTCTGTTTCCAAACATAAAGAAATGACTCATCGCACAGTGATTTGATCCCATACAACGACGGGACAAAATTAGAAGAAGCGCTCTGATTTTGATGAAATTTTGAGTCACTATACTTAAATCTGAAATCAGTTTTAATCAGCCTGCTTAAGTTTCGCCACACCAAGCTTAAAGTTTCAATTTTCTTCATATTTGGCAAGCTATAATGAAAGAATGAACAGTTTAATCTCCAAGAGTTTTGATTTATTTAGTTATGTTGATATTGGCTTTTTCAGAAACTTAAACAATTTTCATTGGAATCCTTTAATGTTGGAATAAAGATGATATTAATGAATGCAACTGCAGAATTTTTACACTTTTGGTAATTTTTCAGCACGATTGCATACTTTTAGGATTAACAAAAAAAGTTTTATTCCAATTTTTGTTGCGAAAAATCATGTTCAGACATGTTCCCAAAAGCGGAAGGAAGCGGAGGATATTTTTGCGTATTCCTTTAAAGAAAGGGGCCTTCTAAAATGATGAAAAATTCTAGGAACATATTTTTGCATATTTTTTAGATTTTCTCTGCCAAAGAATTGCTTTCGTATTTTCAAAAATTCTTAATTCTTTGAAACAATGCAGAATTTTTAGCTTTTCATATCTTGATTAAAAATTAAATTGTTTAGTTTTAAATTTTGTCTATGGGCGAATCACTGACATCATAAGCACCAGCTCACAGTAATTCTAAGACATTATTTTTTTCAAGACTCCACAGAAGTGGTAGTAATACCCAACCCAGTGGGTAGCTACATGTAAGAAGAAGTTCTTATTGCTATATTGTACAAAGAGGAGCTAATGTTTCTCACCCGAAGTGAGTTATTTATTCAGGCATATGTTGATGCCTGAGAATAACTGTCAATATAAATAAAAATGTTTACGTTTTATGGCATCTTTATTGATTATTTCGATTTGCATTTTGAGTTTTAATGTAAGGTGTAAATAAGTCGATATATATCGACATAATTTTTTGTGTGGTTTTCTTTAGAACAAAAAGAAATTATAGCATCAAAAGCAGAACGTATGAAGAAAGCGACAACGGCCGGTGACGACAAATGCAAAGACAGGCAGACAGGCAGGCAGGAAGGCAGGCAGGGAGCACAGCACGCTTGCAAAGATCCAATGATAATTTGTTGAATGCAGCACAAAAATAAATTCTAAAACATAAAATATTGCCGACACTTATGCAAATCGCTTGTCATGATGTTTTCGATAAATTTAAAAGATAACAAGATACTCAAATATCTTGAGAATGCATGCATACATAGATACTGTTTCAATTAATTTCATATTTATTTTTCTTAAATTAAAATTTAAATCAAATTAAATTAATGCATATGCATGCATATTAAGAAAACTTCAATAAAACTGAAAAATGAGAACTAAACTCAAAAGCAATTTACTAATCGTAAGGACGAATCCTTTAAGAAACAAAACGGAAAACGAAATACAAAAACCTCCTGTTGCATAGCGAACGCAGAACAAAGAAAAATTATCTTCTTTTCCTCCTGCTCCTCTCCTTCTTTTCAACTTTTAAATGTTGATAACAATTTTATTATACAACAACGAAAATAGCAGGCAGTCTACAAACCTACCTCTACACCCTTCAATCCCGTCCACCTTTCTACACTCTCTAAGTCACCTAAACTACCTCCCTCGGGGGCTTTTATTATTCACTTGTTAGAATATTTTGTGTCTGGAAATGGTAAACAAAATTGTTAAATAGAAACAAAATTAGAGGCGGTTTCTATTATAAAAGGTGAGGGTGCGAGAGAAGTAAATGTCATTTGCTTGTTTTTTTTTGGTTTTTTCTACCCTGCTCAATGTGAAATATTGATTTTGCGTCATTATACCGAGTACGAATGTGTACATGAGCATTGTACTCATATTATAGCATATGTAAGCAAATTTCCTTGACGTGCATTTGAAGCATTTGAGCCACAACGCTCTGTTCCTTTCCGTTTCGTTTCGTTCATTTTGTTTTAGCAATATTTAAAATGGTTTATTTGGTTTTGACATAAATAGTCATAGTAACAGAATAAATAACTTAAATGCGAATAATTGAGGAAACCAAACCGTGAGTGAATTTTCCAAGTCTATTTTTGACACATGCACATCAGGGTGTATCAAAATTATGTAAATTAAATATTAAAAAACACCAGAAGTCGAATTGTTTTTACCGAGTTCGCTCAAGAAAAAAAAATGTGCATGACTAGTTTCGCGTTCACAGAAAAAACAATTCGCCCTTAATTTTGCTAATCTTTTTTAATTTTCAAAAAGCACTAAAATCAGCGAGAAAAGCGCTGAGTTTGCCACACTGCTCTTCGCATCTTCGTCTACGTCATTACCATCTCGAGCGCTGATTGGTCGATGTATTTTTTTCAATCAGCTGATTCAACAAATTCTTTAGCACACTGTAAAAAAAATGAAAGCTGTGTTTGCTAGAAATATTTAGAAAAAATTTATTTTTTTAAAAAGCATAAGAAACAGCAAAATAATTTATTTTATAATTTTTTTCTAATTTCCGCAAAGCTAATGTCAAGAAACTCTTTATTTAATGTTCTTATACTGAAGTACATTCGTGTCCGAAAACATAGTTTTTAAAATTTTTTCATCGCATTGAACTTTAGAAGCGGCCCACCCCAGTTGAGCTAAAGATGATCGCAGGAGTAATCGACGAGCACTCCAAAGCGAGCAATGGATTACTCTCTATTGGTCCAGAGCTCTTGCATTTTGTACTCCTTTTTAACATTGTATGTCCTAGGGCATGTACTCGTTTTAGACTCCAAAAGGAATAATAACGAGGGACTCGATTACGAGCATGAGCTCGCTTGCATCTCATAGAAAAACGAAACTCCAAAATAGTTGCCTGCCAAAATTCATGACGCCATTGATTAGTTGTCTAAAACGCCAGTAAGCACGCAGCCACTTGTAGACCAAGGTTCAAATTCCACAAAATTCTTTTTTTTTTACCCTTGTGGCCAAAGTTCAAATCCTACAAATTAAAATTTTGTTTTTTTTTTAATTATAACAATGTTATATTCATTTGTTCCTCCATTTTTTTATTTACTATTATCGTTTTATTATTTTATATCTTGAGTTGTCTTTTTCCAGGCTCGAACCTGTGGCACATCGTGATCCACATAAGCAAATTTATTTTAAAAATATAAAATTATGAAATTGTGTGGTGAAATCCAAAAATTTTGTTACTGTATTGGAGTTTCTCGTTTATTTCTCCTTTTGGAGTAATGAAATCATTGCTCTTCTGAGGAGTACTCACTATTAGTGCAACTCGGGTGACTCAAATAGTTGGTAAATAATTGGCTTTGCTTTAGAAAAGTCTGTGGAAATAAGTTTGAGAAATAAAGTTCAAATATTTATCAGTTTTCACTTTCATTTCACCATTTCGCCTATAAAAATCTATCCATTTTCATGGTATGTCATTGCCTTTAGTAGCTTTAAAGAAACTCCACTCCTTCCTTTTTACATCTTTTTTTGGAAATTGAAAACAGCCCAATGTATTTTAATTTTTTTAAAGTTTCACAATGCTTTTTCCACTTCTTATAACTTCACAAGTAAACACTTTTTAAACTTCGCACAAAAAATTTCTTTCACTGTGAAAGTTTTTGTCTACGTCATCAAAGCACATGTTTTTTTCGGTGAGGATACGCAATGCATAATCTTATGTTTGTGATTTCTGATGATTTTAATTTATTAAAAAAAAAAAATAATTATAAATTAACACTCGTTGCCAAATTTGTAAGAAATTTGAAACAATTTTTTCCAAATTAAAATATTAAAAATGAAGAAGAAAACAGTGGTGGCACTCGCATTCGATGTGGTTGCTAAATTGAACTTCTAACGTCAGGTGATGTAGAGAATTTGACAGATGTTTTATTATATAAAAGTATTGTTTTTTATTATTAAACAATAACCCTAAAAGTATGCAGTGTTTTTATTATTTTGATATTTTGTATAGGTGTATAAATATTAAATGCGGATTTTTTTTTTTTTTTGCTTAAAAAGGCATTTATTTAATTAACAAAAGGAATGAACTCATTAAACAAAATATTGGCCATCGTTAGCTATGATTTTTCACCATGGTATTTTTCTGGCAAATTGATGGATTCCATATCAGTACTTCTAATCCATCAAGCCGGGTTTTCACTTTTTCGTAAGAATTGAAGTGCGGCTCCGAAAGCTCGTGCTACAGCGATCGAAGCAAGTAGTAGTCGGAAGGAGCCAAGTCTGAAGAATACGGCGAGTGGAGTAAAACTTCCAATATTATGTATCCAAAATAGTTTTTAGCACATTATGCCATATGAGATTGAGTTTTGTAATGTTGAGAAATGACTTTATCGTGTCTTGAAATGACTTTATCAGTGCGTGTATACTTTGAAAAACATATGCTTGGGTAACTTTCAATGCTTGTGCCAATTTCGTTTCAGATTGAGTCGAAAATTGATCAAGTAATGCTTGCAATTTGAATAATTTTCGAATTTTTTTGATACTCTTTGTAATTGAAATCAAAGTTACAATTTTTAAGCATGATCACCATAAGCTTCACCAGTAATCGATAACTTTTAACAGCCGTTTTCTTCAAATGTAAGAATATAACCGAACAATCAGAAGGTAATTATAGCGTCGAATTTGTGCCATCACAGCCACGCAACTACAAACTCACTCTCATGTATGGTGGCGAAAAAGTGCAGGGATCTCCATTTAGCTTTACGGCCACATCATCTGGCTCTAAGAAATGATACTCGTGCTGCTTCTTTCACTGTTTACTGTTCGATAGGACCCAAAACTTCTTTTTCTGGTACAAAATTCGGCATTCTTGAAGCGAACAAATATATTGACTGTTGCTTACACTCTCCAAAACGTCATATTCGTTATCCTCGACACAAACCATAAATAATAGTTATGCCATCTGTTAGTCAAACCTGCACTTCATATTTATACACCTATTAAATACTACAGTTACTTTGTCATTTCAAAGTTTTCAAAAAACAATTGCACGTTGTTTTGCATAGTCTATTTTTAATTTGTCCAGATTTCATTTACCAAACGTTAGTAAAAATTATAAAATTGAGTTTATACTTCACTTTGTGCATTTCTAATGTAGTTTTTTCACACACCCTAATATGCACATGTATTTTTACATACTGGCATATGTGTTGATATTAACACTCGTATGTTTTTTGGATTATTTTTATTATTTTTTATTGTTATTTGACACTTTTTCATGTTTGCCAACAACCTTCTTCAAAAATTTTTTCCATATGGTGACATATTAATTTTCTCGTGGCATGACATTCAGCGGCATATAATCAGTACCACATTCATAGTTTTCTTTTTTCTAAATTAATTTAAATTTTCTGTATTGTATTAAGAGTAGGCAGTGCAGTATTTGACTTTTACTTACTAATTTCTAATGATAATATAAATACTATATACTATACATATGTAGGGGGAAAAAGAAAAACGCTATTAACCACTTGGCCGTCCGGTCGCTCGGTTTCCCCGCCCTCTCAATACCCTCTATGATATCATAAACCTTCCGCATAATTCTCAAAGTCATTGCCAAAGATGATTTTGCAATGAGATTGTAAATACATAAATGCTTTAGGGCGCTATTAAACGCAATGATTTCATTTTGATAAACATCAGCATTTACAATAACAACAACAACAGCAGCAAAAAGAACCAAAAAACAACAAAATGTGCGCATCATTTATATTTATTTTTATTTCTTTGCACTCAAACATGAAACTAGAGCCAAAAAGCAAAAAAATAAAGCAAACAAAAAAATTCAAAAAAAAAAGAGCTATATATTTTGCATTCGCCATTATTTTCGATAGCGTATGTCCTTGAAAAAGGACCATAGACAGTTGGTTTTGTGTATTTCGTATTATATTTGCAAATAAAAAGAGATGAAAATAAATAATATTTAAGATTTCAAGCATATTTATTTTAAAAAAAAAAGCATAATTGATGCGGAAGCAATTAAAAGCAATTGCATAAATTATTCTAATACTTGTTTGTTTGTTTGTTTGCTTGTATGTGTGTGTGTGTGTTTTTAAAAATTTATTTTCTATACCTATATTTATTTTTTCGACTTTTCTCTCTTTCACTTATAGAAATGGAAATCATTCCTGAAGGTAAACATTTTCGTTTGGTGCAAGAATCTGAGCTTCCAGAAATTTTGGATTATTTGGAACGATATTTACCGGAATCACTAAAGGTGCGTATAAAAATAGTTTAACATACTTTAAGGCGTTGCGGAAACTTTTCATTTCATGCTCAATTTGATGTCAGACAATTTAATCACCTGCCGGCTGCCACTTTCGGATTATAAATGCGCAGACATTTTTTCTTGTTCCTCTTTCTTCTTTGGTATAAAGATAGCAGTAGTTATAGTTGTTGTTGTTGCTGTAAGCAAAACTAGCATGGGTGGAAAAAGTTGTAGGGGAGAAAGTTTTAACGTTGCAAATTAAATATATGAGCAAAGCAATTTATTTGCAGTAATATCTTTTAAATTTAATTATCTTTTTAACAAATAACGCAAGTAAAAAAAAATGTATGCCATGATTTTTAGCGGAATTAATATGTTCGAATGAAGGATATAGTTTAAAAATAATAATAAATTTAAAAAATCTAAACAGACACGGTTTTTTATAAATTGCCATTTATGCTGCTATATATACTCCTGTTAACTCCGGTGGTTTATTAACTATAACATATTTCTATACTAATGTCAGTTAAATTGATATGTTTGATATTTAGAAAAAGTTCAAGTTTTGTAGATTCAAGCCTTTTGCTTTGTATGACTCTTCTTTTAAAGTTTTGTCAACATTTTTTCATAGACCTGCGACTCCTTACATTTGTAAATTTTACATAAAATTATCCAGGGACATAACAGTTGTGAAGAATATTTAAAAAAAAATCTAAATAAGACTTTTACGAAACTCTTTAAGTTCCTTTTGAATATGAGAGAAAGAGAATATCATAGAGTGCATGAATAGACAGTGAGAGAGCCGACATCGTGATCAAACTTTTTTCATATGAATAAATTATTTGCACGGCAGTCGGGCAGACACGTCGGCTCTCGCAATCTCATCTCATATGAGCGAGTAATTGATTTCAGAGGAATTTACTGTTATTGTTAGGAGTGTTGTTTTTGCAAGAAATTCTTTTAATGCAAATACATACATAAATATGAGAGAGAGAGAGAGAGAGGGCTGTTCGTGTTTTTTTTTCTTATTTAATATGCTCTTAGACGGTAAGATTTGTCTCATGCAACTTGAAAAAATGTACGGACTCCCTCTTCCATACATTTTTTCAAGACGGTGAGATTTGTCTCATGCAACTTGACAAAACGTACGGACTCCCTCTTCCATACATTTTTTCAAGTTGCATGAGACAAATCTCACCGTCTAAGAGCAGACTTACATAGTCCTCATTTAGACACAGCGACTTTCATGCGATTTCTCTCTACTATTTTGACCAAGAGATTGTTGTTTCTTGTTTTCTTCTTTGGTATTTGCTGTTACATAAGTGCAAGCAAGATGCAAAAGGTAAACGTCAAAATATCGCAGCCAGGGTGGCCGTTATGAGATTAAAGTTGCAATTTGCAACATTTTTGACTGCTTGGAGACTTTGACACGACGTTTCGAAAATACCCAAAATTTGAGACTTTTTTTTAAAAACCTTGCAACTTTTGAGACTTTTTTGCAAAAAGTGTGATATTCACATGAAATTATACGAAAAATCCATTGCCTTTAGCTTGAAAGTTTGCAACACTAATTGCATACATACTTTTTAGTTGCAACACTGTCGTTTTATATGATTACTTACAAACTTATTGCTATTTTTAAATTTGCCACATTGACTTAGGGAAAATTGTTTGGCCAATTAAAAGCTCATAAATGATAGATATTAAAAAATGCTAGGGTTCTGTATACAAATTTTTTTAAATCTGCCAGCAAACTCGAGAAAATGCGATTTTTTAGGGTTTTTTCAATTTTTCAAAAAGGGAACGGTAATCGGTAGAGCTGAAATATTTTGGGAATCATCATAAAATAGGCCAAAGGTTAATTTTTGGAGGTGTACAACAACTTTTTTTTCGTGAAGTCCCTTAAAAGTATTAATTACTTGGGATAATTGATTTTTTTTTTACTTTCAATACATCAATACATTTGTTTTATATGCAAACTGCTGCGAAATGAAATAAATAAATGTTCCTTTTATTAAAAAAAAACTTGGATGAGACTTTTTTACTCTCAGTGACACTTTTTTTGCCACTTTTTGAAATTTATCAACGACCACGCTGATCGCAGCTAAATCGCTGGTAAGTGCGATTGGGACTAGTCCTCTTTCGTTTCCCCTCCCTTCCTCGTCTACAAACAGCTAATCGCAGAGAGAAATGGCAGTGTCTAAATGACGACTTACATATTATGCACATCCAAAAGTAAAATTCGACTGTTTTCATCGTTTCATTTTCAATAAAAGTTTCCATTTCTATAAAAGTTTCACTTAAAATAAAGAAAAAAATGTAAACAACCTTCTTGAGAAGATAAAGAGAAATGAAAGAAATCAGTTTGTTGTAATTTTTTGACGTGTGTGCAGAGCCAATCTAGATTTCAGTACCCTCCCATAAGTGACACTTCGAAAATTTTCTCTTGCAAAGATTAATATCTGGGACAAAGTTAGACTTAAGTGCTTGTGATCTTCAATAACTTCAATTATTTTTAGATGGTTCTCCAAGAATTTTTCTCTGAAGAATTTTTATTTTTTTCTATTTTACCAACTAATCCAGTATAAAGTTATTATAAAGAAAAGGGTTGATTTTTTAAGAAGAAATTGGACCCAGGTAATTTTAATCTTCGCTGACCCCAACTTCTTTTCGATGGGGGATATTTTTCACCAAAACTCTATGATAGATTTCGCGATAGTTTACCCGTTATAAAAAAAAAATTTATATTGGTCCAGCGTATACCAAAAATATGGATTTTGGCTTCCATAGCAAACATCTCAGACATGATAGAGAAAATCTGAGTACAGCGACCTTTAAAAAGTCATCCATTCGCGATTTGAAATTTACTGCTGCAATGTGTTATTAACGAATTCGTAAAAATTGCAATTTTCAAATCATGGCATCCTGAAAGCTGTATGAAAAAATTCTAAAACATCGATTTACAATCAGATTTTAGATATGATGAATAATCGTCATTCTCAGTCCCTGAAATTAATTCCTTCTTTTTACTGCCCAAATAAGTATGCTAACATTATTATTCAAACAAAAACACCACTCATACACACACACACACACACACACATACATGCTAACTCACTTGTCTTTTCATATTACACATTTCTTTGCATACTTCTTATTTTTCTTGAAGTTTTTCATCTTTTCTCTTCTTCTTCTTCTTCAAAAAAAAAACACAAAAACAAAAGGCGTTAAAATTTTGCATGCCAACTTCACTTTATTTTTTGCATACATTGCATGCCAAACAATTGTTTAAGTTGGCACTGCCATTATTAGAACCTCAGGATTTAGGTCTGGTATTTTTGCGCGCAATGATTAGTTGTTGTAGTTGTTATATTTTCTACTGCCTTATATGATTGTGTTTAAGCATGTGTGAGTGTTTTTGTGTTATTGTGTATGTATGTGTGTGTGTGTGTGTGTTGGCAATAAAAATAATAGCGTGCTTCAAGGTTGCCTATTATATCTTCCACAATATTATTCCTCATACACACCCGCCCAATACTTAAATAGTGGAAGGCAGTTTCAAGTCTCAAGAATTTCGGATTTGAATTTGAATTACTTCTCAATTGCATAAAATGTTTAGCATTAGTTTTAATTTATGTTATAGAAAATAGCAAAGGACCTCTACCCATTTGCTTTCAAATAAGACGACTGCTTAATTGAGACGCTGAGAAGAAAAGTGGTATAACTTCTACGTTCAGAAAAAAGTGGAATAATTTTACTTAAGAGCAAAAGCAGAACGAAATAAGTTCAGAGCAAAAGCGAAACGAAATATGTTCAGAGCGAAAGCGGAATAAAAAACTATGCTGTTCTTGCTCTGAAAGAAATGTTATACAATTTTTGCTCTTACTTTTCATTTTCTATAAAACTTAATTTTCACTCTAAACCGTATTACTTATGCCATTCTTGCACTGACACTCTAAATTTTTTCACTTTTGCTCTTATATAAATTTTAGCCCGCTTTTTCTCTCAGCCTGTCAATTTATATTTCTTTAATTTGAAATGCAAAAAATTTATGCCCCATATCAAACTTTAAAAAATAATAAAGTATTTATACATAAAATATATAAAAGCTTCTTTGTTTTTTCTGCTTGTACTTAAAAAAAAAAAAAAAAAATTCTTTATGTTTTATTTCAATCTAAACATGATTCTTGTAAATCTTGTGCAATCTCTAGGCCAAACTTTTTAAATAGCAGACCACAAACCAATAAAATTACATTCGACCTTGGCTAAAACATGAACATAAAGAGAACTTTATCTAGAATCTATAGCTCTCATTTCATCTTTGATTTTTTTATTTATATCTGAACAAGCTCAACACACCTTTATTACCCATGAGTATAGCGTAATAAAAAAAAAAAAGTAAAACTGCAAAGTAGCAAAAAAAAAATTATACAAAAAACGAGCAGAAAATGAAAATTAACCTCAGCAAAAAATGAACTACTTTGAACTTTCACTGCGGAAAGGTAATATGTTCTCTTTTTTTTTACTGCTCATCGTCAAAGCAGCAACAACAACAACACTTGCCACAGCCAACGTTGTCGTCGCTATAAATTTGCAATGAGATTGTTTTGGCCCACATTACACATTTCTATATAGACTGAAGAATTAATTTAATGTTCATTTTTTTTTTATAAAGCAAATAGTTGAGCTGAGATATCTATCTGTCTAAGTATAGACAAACTCATATTAAAATCCAATGAAAGTTGCAGAAATTTTTCCACTTTTATGCTACGTTTTTTCTTTGTTTTTCAGACTTTTCTGTCATTTATGTCAATCACAGATTTGTTATATGTATAAATGATTGCTACTATTTTTAATTTAATAACAGTTAAGTTTTTTAAAAAGTTTGATAACTTTATATATTCGTTTATAATATTGCAATAACAATTAAAAGATTGCTTTAATATACAGAAAGTTAGACCTTCAGACTTAACCTAAATAGAAGTTAATCATACGTCCCGTTGTGCTGTTGCTCGAAGAAAATTGCTCCTTTTTTAACATCAACACTCAACATCAAGACAAAATCATGACGATGTATCCAATCAGCAAAGTATAGCTATGTAACATTTTCTGTCTGTATTAAAATACTGCAGTTAACCCTCACAATCAGAAGCGACCTGTATTTGAATGTCACCTCCTTTCACATTTAAATTTTTTACTATCTTCACTTATTTTATAGTCACGTTTGTGCAATTAATTAAGGAAAGATATGCATTGATATAATGTCGGTACTTGCAATAGTTCTTCGAGAAAGTCTTCATAAAAAATTGAGAAAAATTGTGTTTTGTAAAGAACAGAAAATTGCAAGGTTATTTCTTTCTAATACCGACTAAAGTATGTATGTATTTGTGTAGATACACAATAATCAAATGTATGTATGTGTGTATACATACTTTTGTTTCAGAATTTTGTTAAAAGTTTTCCACATAATGGAAAGTTCACCTTTAAACTTATTATCGGCCTGGAGTTGTTTCAGTTTTGAACTTTCACATTTTTAATTGGTTAGTGAAATTGTTTGATTAGAAACCGAATAAAGTAGACATCAATTTATGGTTTGACAGTATAGTAGCTAGCCAGTAGACAGACTCCCCTATGCGAATTTTACAACAAATATAAGCTTATTTCACCTTTGGACCTTTGTCGTTGACAGGTCCACAACAGAAAGATGGAAAATTCTGAGCTCTTCTGCGATTTCGAATGTGAACTTGAAAAGACATGTTCTTGATAATCCCAAAAATGTCACGTACATGTGCCCAGATATTCCGAATGAAATAATTCAAATAACTTCTGAAATTATCATCAGGAAAATTATTGAAAAAAGTTGATTTTGACCTCCATTCTGGCAATTTGTGGATACCAGGCAAAAAAAAATTGTTCATATGATGAAAACCCTTCAGAAACCCAACTTTCCAGGCCTTCAAATGTTTTGAAAAATTATCTTTTAATATGTGTCCCATCGATGAAAACAAATGGTAATCGGAATTACCCAGGTCTGCTAAATAAGGCGGCAAAGGTAACAAACATCATCCAAGTGATTTTATCGTTTTTTCAACTAGTTTTGCTCTATGAAGCAAAATAACTTTACTATGTCTTCTTGCCAATTCTGTCCATTTTTCAATCAATGCATAGCACAAATTTCTTGTTGATAGCGATCAGTATTAACAGTTTCACCAGGTTTTAAGAACTCATAATACACAACACCTTTCTGATGTTTCGGTTTTGTTGATGACTAACCAGATGAAACCCATGATTTTTCTCCTTTTCGATTCTCAAAATATATACAGTCATGATTCGATACAAAAAACCTTTTCTTTTCTTATCATTGAAGCAATGTTTCACAGGTGATTTTTCGATTTTCTTCTGGCCTTTCAGTCAATTCATGAGGTACTTATTTTCGACACCTTTGAATCTTTTCCATTGCTTTTAAACGTATAGAAACTGATGGTTGCGTAACCTTCAACGTTTCTGCCATTAATTTTTGACTTCTTTCAACAATGCTTGCATTTCGGAGTCATCAAACTTTTTTGGTGGTCTTTCACCTTCTTGATTCCTGACATCAATTCATTCATTGTCTAAATCATCTTCTACATAAACTTTCATCTAAAGCATGTTCACCATAAGCTTCTACAAGCATTCGAAGTGCTTCAGCTACAATTTTCTTTAAAAGAAAACAAAAACGAGGTGAAATCCTCAAATCATGATTTTCTGGTACAAAATTTTCCATTTTTAATGAGATTAAAAACTATGTTGTTGCATAAAACTTGAAGTGAGCCATACTAAATATTCTTGGCAGATGTCAAAAGAATAAAAACAGTATATGGGTATGGCTCGTTCACAATAACCTACACATATAGAGCCATCTATGT
Source organism: Toxonevra muliebris (assembly GCA_963691655.1). Classification (NCBI taxonomy): domain Eukaryota; kingdom Metazoa; phylum Arthropoda; class Insecta; order Diptera; family Pallopteridae; genus Toxonevra; species Toxonevra muliebris. Next base: position 72,026,052 of record OY829329.1, read on the forward strand.
GTGAACGGGGAATTTTATATTTATAAAAGTAAGTCGACTTCCACTAACATTTACACAAACTGATTATTCGAGAAGATTTTGTAGGATACTCGATTATCAGTTGAAAAATTTATTGATGTACAATTAAACTTCTGAAAAAAAACCTGAAGCTCCCCAGAAACGCTGTGTTAAGTTGAGTCTTGAAAAGAGAAAATACACTGGTCAATGTTTTGATGGAGCATGTAACGTGTCTGGTCATATCAGTGGCGTCCAGTCGATAATGAAAAATTGGTATCCAGTGATGATGTACTTTCAGTCTTATAGCCATCGTTTAAACCTCACATTGCCAAATGGCATGTCAGTCCTACCTGTTCGGAATTGTCTTGGAATTGTGAACGTTGTGCTGAACAGAAACCACGCATATGCGACGAAAATTCTTCAAGATCTCATCCAAGAACATGCCTCGGTGAGAGCAAGAAGAAGAAGAGGCTTATTCGTCTTTGTGAAATAAGATTCATTGAGACGACCTCGATAGCCTAGTGGATAGTGCACTAGACTTTCATCTGGGAGGTTCGGGTTCGATTCCCGTCTTCGTCTGGTGGTTAATTTTCATTACTTTCTTATATTCACTATCAATATGAAGTGTATGAGAATTATAAGATAGTGTACAAGTACACACATTGGTTGGTAATGGCAAAACCACCAAGCCGATAAAAAATTGCCACACCGCCGTTCGGAATCGGCGTTAAACTGTAGGTCCAACTATGTGGTATCACAATGGGCCGTTCAGGCCTAAGTGTGTCTCTCGACAGCCACTCCAACCTAACCTAAGATTCATTGAACGGCATGACAATATACTATCCTTCGTCGAATTATTCAAGATCATTCACATGAGATTAGAAGAAATTCCGGGGAAATCTAGAATCATTTCAAAAACATCAGTCTGCTTACTTGCAGCAGTTCAGTTCAATCGAGTTCAACGTCAGCTTCGTGGTTCATGGGAGATTTTTGAGTTTCACGCTTCCTTTATCGGTTCGACTTCAAGAGAAATCACGTGAATTAGCATCAGCAGTAAAGCAGGTTCATGAAATTGTGAATTCGCTTCAAAGAGAACGAAAAATGCAGAAATATCATTCGGCGAGATTTATAGTAATTTTGGCTCACTGATCACGACTGCGTACTTAGTTTTTCTCAACCGCATCTAGTTATCTCATAATATGAACCTGAAGTCGAAAAAATGGGGTCTTCAGGGACTATTAAGAAATCTCTTTATTTCAACAGATACGAATTTAATGTTTGAAGCGAAGTTGTTAAGCATAGAGATATACAAATTTTTTTAATTACCCTCCTTCTTGAAAATGTGGTTTTAAACCCCCTAGATAAAATGTTCTTTGTTAAAAATTATGAAGGGCCCTAGAACATTGGAATGACCTACGAGATACACATTCCCCGAAATAATGCAAAAAATGAGTTTCTATCATTAGAACCAAGCCACTTACACAACGTAAGTAAGTAATGAAATCATGTTGGCTCCACAAAATTCAAAAAAAATTAGTTTTTTGATTTAAAAAATAAAAAAATTTTGTTGGCTGAAGCGAAGAAACTGAACTAGGACAAAAAAGATTGCCGAGTCATTATTTTTTAATTTTAACAATCAGAGGTGATTTTATTTGTAAAAAATGTTACTATTTAACTTATTGTGATTGGGGGATATAGGCAAGAAACAACGAAAGTAGCAAAGAAAAATATTGATTTTGTACAACCAGCCGGGATGCGCGTTTCTTTTGTCACTGCGATAATTATCTTATATGCGCGACAAAAGAAGCACAGCTAATGAAGCATGACAAGTTCTCTCATATAATTACCTTTGATTTTTTCCTATTTACAAACAAGAGAATATATGATTAATTTTTTTCTTACCCCAACAGTTTCATCAAACAATTAAAACGTACCTGAATGATCGTATTTGGGACTTTCATTTTTATGTTTCCAAAGATTGGCCAGAGAAACCAATAATTTTACATTTTCCAGGATGCACGCTTACGGTATGTATTACTGTATTACTAGTTAGTTCAGCAAAACATAGCACTCAATTTGAAAAATATTTTCTAAATATGCGCACCACAAAAATATCTCTAATTTCGCCTTTTTTAATATAGTTAAACGTTTCCTTCTTTTCTTTTTTTCCATGTTCATTTTCTTGGCATTGCTCTTAATCCCTAAAAGCCCAACAACAATATTTATCAAAGCTTTGGCATTTTTTGTCCCTCAACACAAATCGAATGTGTCGATCTGATGCGCACCGAGGATGTCCTTATCGATTGGCAGCAGCCATTGTACCTGAATTTTACGCATATTGCTATCATGAATCGCCTGGATGATTTCTATTCAACATTTGGCATTATGGAAAGGCTTGAAGGCGATATATATGTGTGTAAAAAATTGAATGTAGATTTGGAATTTGAAGATTTGCCAGTCGATGCCGAAATGCGTCAATTGACTGCAGATGATGTTAAAGGTATACACGATTTGTATCCGGCCAGTGAGATTGAATGCGTTGAAGTATTTGAGATATTGGTACGTGTACTACCGGGCTTGGGTATATTTCGTAAGGATACAAATGAATTGGCCGCATGGATGGTCCATTCATATTATGGAGCAATGTTCTCAATGCAAACACGTCCAGATTATCGACGAAAGGGGTAAGTACACAGGTCAAAATTAAACTACTCGCATGTACTAAGTTTCAATTTAATGCCATATATATTTCTCATTATTAAGTTATGGCATTCGTTTGGCCACTGCACTTACAAAACTTGTCATCGAACGCGGCTACACCCCATTTGTTGTCATTCGTCCACAAAATGATGCATCCAGAAATCTTTATACAAAGCTGGGCTTTGAGAAAGCTTTTGAAACATGTCGTGTCAAGATGACGCCAGGTCTGACGAAAGATCCAGCCGACGACTGTTCAACAATTACTTCAAACGGTGTTGCTGAAGCTAAGGACTCCTTCTTGCAACCGTCGCAAACCGATGACGACCCAGAGGCTAATAAAGAAAATCAACCAGTCGATGAAGGTATCGAGGATATGTTGGCCGAAAAATGTGATATCAGCATGGAGAAGACAACTTCGGCCAAAGGAAAGACAGCAACAATGGACGAAGGCATCGAAGAAGATAAATAGATTGATAATGCAACTACGAAGAATGCGAAGAAAAATAAGGAGACGACGGCGACGACGACGAAGGCAAAAGCAATGAAAAGGATCAGCTTGCGTGCAATGGGAGAGAGAAAGAAGTATATAGAAGCATACATACATAAATGTATTTAGAAGGCTAGTCGAGTATATTTAAATAAAAACAAAATCTACTTAAATGCTGAATACATAAGAATACAAAAACAAAATACATAATGAAAAGTAGCAACAAATACAAAAAAAAAACATACAAAAAAAAAATTACAATAAATTTAAGTGCGAATATATTAATATTTTGAAGTATTAACATCAGCATCAACAAAAGACGAAAAGGCAGGTATTTTATACACACATACATATATGAAATTATTAGAAAAAAAAACACACAAAAAAACCAAATATAAAATGGCGAGAAACTTCAAAATTTTAATATATCCTCACAGGCTAAACTTTTAAAACATTATTTAATTATATTATATATGAAAACCAAAAAAAAAGAAAAAAAAAACAAAAACAAATGTATTTTAAAATTTTTTGCTAAAATGCTTTTACAAAAATGAACAAAAGAAAAAATATATCAAAGTGTTAATGAAAAGATCACCTACTGTTTTGAAATAAAGAATTTCCTCACGTTTCTCATTTATTTTTACTACTACTTACAAAGAAAAGAACGAAAAACGAAGAACGTAAAACAAAAAACGAAAAAAAAGAAAATCTATAAAAATGTTTCAATTTAAAATTTAAAAATTATGAAATGCTTAAGTTTTCCATACTAAAATTCAGAGTTTCCAACCCAAGCACAAGAGTATTATATTTAAAAATTTTAAAATAAAATAAAAAATCATTTTAATGTTTATGCTAACGTATGTAATTCTCCCATATGAGTAAAGTATTTACATATTTACTTAATATATTTTAAAACATTAATAATTTAAAGTTAAGCAAGCAAAATGATGATTTAAAATTAATCAAATTATTATATTTTGAAACGTATTTAGAATATGTACTATTAGTTTTTAGTCATTTTATCTTTACCAAAATGTATTTTTTTTTTTATATATATAATTTTGACTGTCATGTAACTTTATGTAACTCTGATATATATATATTTTTCTTTAATATGAATTTAAAACAACAACAACTAAACTCTTCTTTAAAATCTAAAAGTCTTCTGCTTCAGTTAAGCAAATGATCACTTTATTATAAAATAAAAGGAAAATAAAAATAAAAAACTAAAAAGGATCTTTCAAATATATGCAGTAAAAATCAAAAAGCTACAAAAACAAAAAATGTGTACTCAGTTTGAAAACAAAATACAATATAAATATATAAAAAATAAATACGATCCGCCTCTTGTTTTAAGTACTACTTTAATTTTCTCTTTCAGGTATGCTATTAACTCAGGGACTCGGATTATGTTGACCTAAAAACTTAAAAAATCTTATACTATTATACGAGCAATATTTGCATATTTGTTTGTAATCGCGTTCTCGGAAATGGCTCTAAAGATTTCGTTGAAATTTACAATAGGTTTGTTCCCGTACTTTTTGGGTAAAGTGTGGCAAACTGAAAGTAAACAAAAAATCGATTGCAAAATCGACAGTCACCATTGAAAGCGAGTTGATATAAACGTAGTAAAATACTCTCTGTGATAGACAAAAATGCACAAAAGTTCGGGAACGCAAACAAAAAAAACACTTTTCTTGCACGAAACGAAACGTCAAATGGTAACGACAGTTAAATTCAAAAACAAAGTGTCTGTGATATTAAATAAAATAAAAATTATTAAGTCTTACAAGCAAATAAATAAATAATGAAAAAATTAAACATAAATTGTTCGCCTGAATACTACTGTAGAGTTTTCTGGTTTACAATCACCATTTGCATTATTGAGAAATAGCAGAAGCTCCTACAACATACTTGCGTCATTAATCTGTGGGGAATCTAGTTAAAAATCAACAAATATACAATTAATACAGTTTCAAATGTTTTTTGAACATTTACCATTTTAAAGAACACTTATTTTTCTAAAAATTCTTTATTTATGTAATAATTTCAAATTTTCAATATATTTTCACAAAAGCAAAACAGCTGATAAATAAAAAGCAGCTGATTGTTTGGCAGTTTTACCCTTTGCTCAATAATGAGGTTATAGCAAAGCTACAAAAACAAAATCTACAGTATACTTTGTTTTTGTATGCAGGGTTGGTAATCTCTCTCTCTCTGTTCTCATTTGCAAGTTTTTTGAGTACGGGAACGCTTTTGGGCTGTTTTGCGTAAATTCGTGTAGCCGCGGTAAAGTACGGGAACGGATCTAATATAAGGGTTTACGGGGGCCAAAAATTGATCTAGTTAAGGTTTCATTTCTGGGAAAATGTTTTCTCCATGAAGGACCTAGGCTGAGCTTTTCGCAACAGTTTTATAACGAATCCGAAAGGCAAAGTGAAAAGCTTTGTTTAGGCAATTTTTACTATTGTAGATTTGCCATTGCCATATAGAAAAATTTTCTATTTTTGATGGTGCTGAGATTCAAAATTTGCAAAAAAAAAGAAGCAATAACAGAACTTTGAAATTTGAAAAAAAAAAATTTGTAAGCCAAAAAATTAAAAAAAGTCATAATTTATTGTCGAAATTTCAGGACCTTCAAGACCTTGAAGATATTATCTGATTTAAAAAAATTTGTCTACACTTCTGTTCATCTGGATAAGTAGAATCTTAATCACGCTGTTACCTTTTAATTTGACGCCATTCTATTTATGATGCTATTTAGCGTGTCCCAAAAATTACCCCTTTATATGATCAGTTTTGTGCCTTACTGTACAAATGGAATAGAATGTTAGAATGAATGAACGAAAATTAAATAAATTACAAATATTTCTACTACATAAAACTAATTGCACAAAAGAAAAGATAACAAGTCAACAAATTCCTAGCCTTCGTGATCATTAATGCTTTCCTTCAAACTGTCAACGTATGTAGGATTTTTTCTTTTATTTACCTTATCTTTCGGGCGTGACTAGCACTTCTCAAAAAGTTTTCTAGCAATGGCACCGCCTTTCCAGTTATAGTGAAGAGAAATTTTGATGGGGCGTTGTGATTTGAGTTGATGAAAAAACTTTACCTATTCGGCTTTCTTCTTCAGATTCTGGAACGTTTTTTGGTGGATGGAGACTATATCAGCGTTTAACTTGGTTTTCAGTGATTCAATTTAGATTATACTATTCATGTACAAACATTTTAAAACTATTTTTCTCTTTGAGATGCCTTAGAGGTCAGTAATGGTTCCATAGTAAAGAAAAACTCTTCAAAAATCCTTCCTCCTATTAGCAGTTTCTATACATTTCATGGGTTTGACTTTTTACAAGATAGCTTTATCATAAAATCTTTGCAGTTTTAATTTGTTATCGGCATAGAATTAAAACCATTAAAGTTTTACATCAAAATTTTTATGTGGATAGATAAATCCATGATAAAAATGAAAAAAATTAATCGAGTAGATGATTTTTAAAGACTTTCCTCTTTACAATAGGCTTTTTCTGGCTTTCGAAGCATCTGAAACAGTATAAATGTATCAAAATATTTGTGCACTAATAGTTTTATAACATTTTTCATTGGAAACCAAAAAACTTACCAATTCTTGAAGAGAAAATCTTAGTACTTAATGTTTCATCATCATTTCAGATCACAAAACTCAATTCAAAATTCCTAAAAATGTATTGGAATTTTATTCACAATGATGAAAGAATTACTTTGTAATGATCATCATTAAGCTCCGACTAGTCATTAAACGGTAAAGCCAGGATAGATTGAAAATGGATGTTCCAAAGCACGGTCTCCAAAGTAACAAAGAATAAAGGAAATCGATGAACGATTATTTGGGGAAAAATACTCCAAAAATATGTGTGAATATTGTTTTCGTTATGAAAGAAAAATTCACTAAAATTGTTAGCGAAAAAGGGCCATTTTGGATACTGAAACTACTGACAACTTATTTTTACACCATCGTACTGTCACTTAGTAATATTAAACTTTAAAAGAAAATCAGAACTGAATTTTTTCTTCATAATATTATAGCTATTTCAATAACATTTCACGTAGCTTTATAATGTAAAAATAAATTTAAAGCTATCTATTATTGCCAAGATATTTGGTTCTAAAGCTTTGTTTTCATTTTGAAACTTACTTTTTCCACCTACTGTATGTATGTTCAAATTTAGCTGGGTGTAGTAAACGAACTTATTTTCATACACATGACTGCAGAGTCTATAGAATCCCGGGATTCCGGACATTTTTTGAAGTCTCGAAATACCGGGGCAAAGGCTGCGAAATCCCAGGGTTAAAACCTATTGAAAATGCAACAGGCAGAGACGTTGAGGAGGTATATTGTTTAGAAGAAAAGAAAAGCGAATATATGTAAAGTAAAAAAAGAAGTAATTGGAAAATGCACAAGTCTGCGGTTCTCGTGGTAATAATTAGTGTATAACTCTTTATTCAACTAGCGCGGTGCCCGAAAATTGCTTCTCAACGGCTGGTTATATACGCAACAAATTAGGATCTAGTCTCGGAGAATGCACCTTAGGCGCTCTAATATATCCCACACTTTTTTTTTCGTAATATTTATCTTCATTTTAGAGTCAATGATGAAAAAATGGCGAAAAATTAAAATTTCCGTACACTTACTTATTGCCTCCAACTCTCGCGTACTGCAATAGGTAGAAAAGATGAGGTCGAACGAAACACGAATCCCAAGACTCAGAGTTTATAATATTCTTATTAATATCAAAAAACTTTTTTTAAAAACTCACTTGGTGTTTATAACAAATTTTAAATACCTTTCACCTTTACTATTGTGAATTGTTACTGAATTTTTACTTCATATTCACAGAGAAAACGAACCGAACTTATGAGTCAGCTGATGATTGCAGCTGCTACTGCGGCAAAATTAGAAATAATTTTAGTTATTAATTTTTGTGAAGGCAGATACGTTGAGGCCGTTAGCTTAAAAGCGAGCAAGAAAACATGGGTGATAGTTCGGATGAAGATTGTGTTGCTGATTATATTCCTTATTCAGAGCGTAGTGAATGGGCGGATGTGACTCCTATTGCACAAGATGATGGCGAGCATCCAGTTGTGGCTATAGCCTACAGTTCAAAATGTAAGTATAGAAGAAAAAAACAATAAATAATTGGCCTAAATGCGTCACTTGCTTTTTGCAGTTCGGGAAGTTTTTGATTATTTCCGTGCCATATTAGCACGCAATGAAAAGTCATTGCGCGCCTTTCACTTGACCACTGACGCAGTACGGCTGAATACTGCTAATTACACAGTGTGGCAGTACCGACGCGATATTCTACGCGAACTGAGCTATGATTTATATGATGAACTTGCCTATTTGAAAGAAATAATAAATGAGAATCCGAAAAACTATCAGGTTTGGCATCATCGCCGTATTATTGTCGAAATGTTGAATGATGGCTCTAAAGAGCTTGAATTAACAGGTGGAGCTCTACGGCAGGATGCAAAAAATTATCATGCCTGGCAGCATAGGCAATGGGCAATAAAGAGATTCAAGTGAGTATCAGTAGTAATATGTATGTAGCAATTACAAATTGTATAAAATATTTTATACCATAGCCTTTACGATAATGAACTCGAATACACTGACCGCCTGATAGATGAAGATATACGCAATAATTCAGCCTGGAATCAACGTTTTTTCGTGCTGAAGCATTACGGTTTTACACCGGAGGTAATACAAGAAGAATGTCATTATGCCATGGGTCGCATAAATGTCGTTAAAAACAACGAAAGTGCATGGAATTATTTATCTGGCATTCTGAAGCAAGGCAATACGGGTACGCTGAATCAATTTCCCGAAGTTAAAGAGTTTTGTGAGCAACTTTACGCCAAAGGCTCGCGTTCTCCTTATCTTATGTCATTTTTAATGGATTTGTATCAAGAAGAATGTTTGGAAAGCAGTAATCCAGAAAACCGCGAGGAGTTGGCTCGCAAAGTCTATGCATTCTGCGATCAATTGTCCAAGCAATACGATATCATACGCCGAAATTACTGGCAATATGTGGCCGAACAGTTCAGTACGAAATTAATCGAAAAGAAAATGTAATTGCTGATTGCTGTTAAGCTAAATTAGTTTTGGAATCAATTTTTGTATTTACAAAATTTTACTTTGCAACATTCAAGCATAATTAAATATTATCCTATACTAGCTTATAAATACCTATAATTAAAAATAATCACTGGAGGGTGATTCACGTTTAAGATATCGTAACATAAATAGTATTTAAAAATTACGTCTTTAATAGATTAGATTTTCTACTTGATTCCTGAACAAAGAATTAAAACACTACATTGTAGTGCCCAACCGAATTTGATTTTTTGGCAAAAGCCGAACTTCGTCCATCCGTCTAACCTTCGCCCAAAGACCGAAGGATTTTTAAAATATAAAAATCTAAAATTCCATGTTTTCTACCTAATTGCACAAACACAAGACGAAACCCGAAAATAATAGGTATTCTACATATAAAGCTGACCAGCAGTACTAAATAACTGTTTGCTCGCTACACTAGTCGGAGGAGCTGACAAATATTTTTCTACAATTTGCTTTAAAAACGAAAAAGAAATGCTAGTAATGGAAAATTTCGCCTTCTCTAATAATTAAAGTTTTTCCTCAAGAGGTAAAAAAGTTTGGCTTATATTTACTGACTAATTGTATTAGCTTTGTTTAAAAAAAATTGCTGATTTCCGTTAGTAATATTGTAAATCAATGGACTACTTCAAACGTAAGAATTGAAAATTCAAACGGATAAAAAGCAAAGAAACTACAATGCACATATTTTATACAACCAGTTCAACTTTATTTGTATAAATGATTCTAAATAAGTTTTCACTGCAAATTTTCGGTTTCGGCAAAAAAAAAAAAAAAACGGGCCATTTTTTACCGAAGCCGAAGGAACTTTTTTAGGCCGAAGCTGATATTCGGTCAGTACACTCTGTACCTGTTTCAACTAAATATGAGCTAAAAGTTATATGAACTTATGTAATTTGCATAATGGTTAGTTTATGTTGTCATATACATTCACATCTTGACACTCTGCAAATATTTGTCTTTTCAGCGGCGCATATTTGTACACGTAGTTTGCATGAGTGTCAAATTTAATCATTTTCAACTGCTGTATGTACCTATTAGTATTTCTTATCTTGCCTTTCGTTCTACTCTACCTCATTACCTCAATATCTAAATGTGTGCATACAGGTATTTCGTTTTAATTATTAATTAGAAAAGTTAATGTTTTTTATTATAACGTTTGTAATGAAAGAACATTGTAAAAATACTTGTCCGAGATTCTCAATGTTCTAATGTGCAGCTAGATAATAGCTTTTTGTGCCTTTTAGTAGGCTTACCATATTATGAAGACAAGAAAAGAGTACAGAAAATAATGACAAAATATCTACTTTGATTCTTGGGTTTGAAAAACTCAGGCCTATGTAATTTTTATTATCTGGAGTCCTTCAACAAGTACATAAATGTCGAACAATAACTACTTATCTCTTACACTTGAGCAATCCCAGTAATGGTATTTAGTGGCAAAAGTCACTAAAGCCGGGTAGTCGCAAAGAACACAAACATAATTCAGTAACTAATTTCTGTTCTTTACACAACCCGGCTTAAAAGCAATATTATTCTTCATATTTTCTCAAATACCTCCATATCTTCCTAACATTTATTTACTTTTACTTTAGAAATATTGGAAATATTAATTTCTTTATTGCTTTCGACGGTGACAACTCTACTCGGCTCCATTCCAATCGGCTGCTGGTTAATTGTAATAGATTTTTGTTTCAAGAAACACAACACTGAAAAGCACATACCATTTGACAGTTGAAAGTGAAAGCTGAGAAATTTAGGTGACGTGACAGCAACTGTCATTTTGATAAAAAAAAGTAAAAAAATAAAATAAAAACGAGAAAAGGGAGAGCGAACAAGTGAAAATTTTAGGAAATCTCAAAGAAAAATTTAAAATCTCAAATAAAATATAAACAAATGCTAAAAGAGTAAAGCAGACAAAACAATACGAAAGTAAAAGAAACACGCATACAAAGAAAATTCTCCAGAAAAAAAATATTTAACTTAAAATTTGGTGCGCACTCGGGCTAAGAAGTAAGCGGTGCTGGACTGAGAGATGCTGCTCTAGACATTAGCATGAGAAACGATAAAATTGTTAGGCTTTGAGGCAAAGGTGAAGAAGGTGTTGCTACCCATAATCCACACAGCAATTGCATCGATTGTTTGTGTGTGTGCCCAAGCAAGCGGAGTGCAGACAGACACGATACACGGCGCACCAAAAGAATAATTAAAATAGAAAAATCTAAAAAAATAAACAAATGTAAAATTTATGCTATTGAAGATAAAGAATTTCAAATTCAAGGTCAGCATTTTTTGAATTTCACGTTGCTGTGGAACACCTGGAGCGTTCAAAGCATTTTGAATTTAGTTATCCGACAGCAGCCCCAGCGAAAGGTAAGAATGTTAAGCAGTTTGAAATCAAAATGTTATTCATTCAGTGCTTGTTTTAGAAATGTCTGCAATAAAAACAACAAAAATGCCAGTAACAGCAGCATCAACCCACTACACAAAAAGTGAGGACGAGATAGACCGCATTGCTTTGTTGGATCATGACAACAGAACAGAGAAAGATGAACACACAAGTGCCCGCAATGGAACTCCCACTGGTACCGGCACCATTGCAAATGGGAAATCTTCCACTACCACCACCTCATCAGCAACATCATCGGGGACTTTTATGAAAATTAAAACCTATTTGCATGCCTTACGTCCTTGGTCATTATCCGCGAGTTTGGTGCCTACACTTATGGGCTCAGCATTGGCATATCGGTCTCAGTGGGCAGCAGATTTTAGTTTAATCACATTCTTTCTGACCGTATTCACCGTCGTAACTGTACATTGTGCTGGCAATGTAGTGAATACATATTTTGATTTCATCAAAGGAATCGACAAACAAAAAGCAGATGACCGCACACTCGTAGACCATATACTCACAAAAGATGAGGTAAGCAAATTGTTTTTGTTGGTGTGGTTGGGTTGTTGTGAAGTGATTGTTGAACGATGCTAAAGAAAAAATTTGTTTTTTTACCCATTCATTTTGTGTAGGTTGTTTCCCTCGGTGCTATACTCTACATGGCCGGTTGCGTTGGCTTCATCTGTCTCGCCGTACTAAGTCCTGCTAAAATGGAACATTTAGCGCTCATCTATTTTGGAGGCTTGTCATCAAGTTTTCTATACACTGGCGGCATCGGTTTCAAGTATATTGCCTTAGGTGATCTAGTAGTTTTAATACTCTTTGGGCCATTGTCGGTGCTATTTGCGTTCATGTCACAAACGGGTCATGTAGACTGGACATCCATTTACTATGCCATCCCACTGGCCTTAAATACCGAGGCGATTCTCCACAGCAATAATACACGCGATGTGGAAAATGATCGCAAGGCCGGAATTGTCACACTGGCAATACTCATTGGACGGACTGCATCACATGTACTCTACGCTTTGTTACTCTTCACGCCGTACAGCATATTTGTAGTGTACGGATTAAAGTATTCGCTATGGTTTCTACTGCCTCTGATCACAGTGCCGCAAGCATTTCAAATTGAAAAACGTTTTCGCAATGAGCAAACGATGAGCTTAGTGCCGCGTCAAACAGCAAAGCTAAATTTCTTCTTTGGCATACTGTATGTGGTGGCATGCTGTTGTGCAACACACCTACCTACCTTTAGCTATCGAAGGCAACATTAGACAAACAAACAGATGGACAGGCAAAAAGCAAAGCAACAAAGAGCAAGCAAATCAGCCAGAACGCGTTTTAGCTTTATGGTAATAGAGTATGGGTTACTGGAATACATACAAACATACACACACCACACACACATACATACAGATGTCTTAAACAATCAATCAATTTTCAAATGTTCTGCATTGTTGACGAATTTCTCATCATTGTACGCGAAGTGGCGCCGCAGCACTTCTAAAACAAATTCTCTCAACACCCAACGAACTTATGATAGTTTAGTGAAAGAGAAAATAGTAAAAAAATACCCATAAATACATACATATATCATATTGTAGTAATTACATAATGTTGATCGAATGTCAAAATTTTAAGCATGCAGCTTTCATAAGAAAAAGAAAAATAATAGAAAACTAAACTACATTGTAACTAGATTAAGTGATTTTTTAATTCGAAAGAAATGAAATGAAAAAATTAGAACAAATTTTAGGGAATTTTTTTACATTTTCAAAAGGAAAGCATCAATTTCAATCAAGTTCAATCAAAAAAAAAAAAAAAAGAAGAAAACTCCTCAGTATTGTCTGTAGAATTCATTTGCATTATACATGATTTATTCAGAGTTAATCTATTAATATCACTTCAATAACACATATCTGAAACTGAAAACTGAGTCGAGAAATTCGCGTATGAAACATAATTTTTATGTCGATTTAAATATCGCAAACTGATCTGTGTTGCATCATCTTTAATGTAACGTTATTCTACGAAAATTGAACGATTTTTTTCTATATCATCAAAGAAATAGATATTTATTTTATTATTCTAAGCGACACACATGGGTACTTTCACAAAATGTATTTATATCTGCTTTTAGACGATGAAACTTTGTTTCTGGAAACTGCCAAAATGTGTTGGAAAGAGGGGGTAAGACGAAAGGGATATTCCCTCCCCTTGCCATCACATTTGACAGTTTCCAGAAACAAGTTTTCTCATCCAAAAGCAGACTATCACTCTGCATCACACCGCCATTTGTGTTCAATACTTATGTAATTTTGAAAACCAAACACTAGCAAAGAAATAATTGACAAATGAATTCTACATTTTCATGCTGTAAAATTTAACATTTAATATATTAAGATAACAAACGAAATCGCGCAAAAATCAATTATGAATTATATTTATTTATTTTGAATATTTCTTCATAAACTACATGCAGAAAACATTCTACTGGAATGTGCCTAGTACTTATTTCATAAACTCATTCAAAACATTTTTGCTTTTACTATTGCAAATCCATATATTATGCAATTTTATTTATTTATTATTTCAATGTTAAATGCTTACGATTATGTTTAGCGTTGGATCAAATCCATATTTTTTTTGAAGAAATTTTTATTTAGGCTATATTGAACAAATGTGAAATGTAAATGTTTCGCATTCAACATTTGATCAATATAGCCTAAAAAAAAAACAAAAAAATGTTTACGATTATTTTTGCAATGCGTGTAAAAAATATATTATTGCATTAAAATGTGTGCGAACAATAACAACAGTAATAATATAAAAATAATAAAAATATTCTAAATTTAATCATAGCATGAGTGTATACATGAATACATACAATAATATATGATACATAATAAATAGTTCGTTAGTAGTTTGTAATTTGTAGCAGGTAGAAAAATTTGTATTTAATTTGTAACTTCATATTAAATGATGGAATAGTAATAATAATAATGTCGAAAAATGGACCAACACACAAAAAACAAAAGAAAAACAATATGCATACATATATAAATTCAAACATACTATATTGGTAAAAATTAATTGAATTGTCAAAAAGATACTCTTTTTTTTTTACTTTACAAGCGGTGCAAAACAAAAGCGAAAATTTCAAAGAATTGTGTGCTTAAATTGTTTATGATGAAATAACAACAGAAAAGAAAAATTAACATATTGCTTCCTGTGTAATAATATGTAAATATTTACATTAAAAAATTAAAATTTTACGACAGCAACACAAAACAAAGAGCTAAAAAAAAAAACAAACAAGCAAACAAATTGTTGAAACGATTTTTAAAATTTGCATAAAAATTTCCTCAAACAAACGATAAGCAAAATTATAATAATAACTAAAATGCCTAAGAGTGAGAATGCTTTACTTTTTATTTGTATGTATTTGTGAAAATTATTTATTTCATTATTTAACTACAACAACAATGAGTTTATATTTTACTTAGAGAAGAAATTAATCAGAGCATCAATATTAATACTTCTCTTCATCTCTAAAATAAAATCCATAGTTTTCCAAAAAAAAAAAAAAAAAAAAAAACTGACTAATTATATACTTGAATAGCTTTAAAAAGAAAAACAAACAAAGAAACAGAAATAAATTAAATTTGAAATGTTAAGTTGAAATTTATAGAGTTTATGCGAGGTAATTGCTTTCTTTATAGTTCTTGTTTTGCTTGTTGTAATTTAAGTGCATTATAAATTCAAAACGTTAATATCTTAACATTTTGCTTTGTTGATAGAATTTCCAGCAAAAACAACAATACTAAAAACAGTAAATTCCTCTGAAGTCAATCACTCGTTAATTTGAGATGAGATTGAGAGAGCCGACGTCTCTGCCCAATTCCCATAGCAAAAAACTGTATTCATACGAAAAAAGTCTGATCCCGATGTCGGCTTTCATGCACTCTACAATACTCTCTCTCTCTCATATTTAAAAGGAACTTTAAGAGTTTTGTAAGAGTCAACACGAGAGAAGCAACAATCAAATGCAGGCCAACAACCCCCAGCAAACATTTTGAGTCCGGAAATACTCTTTATGTCTTTTATTTCGAAGGTTGTACACTCGCAATGAGTTCATTAAATGCGCATAAAAGAACGCGGAAAGATATTTTTTTGCCATCAAAGCAGTCCAAAAAAGATTACTGTAGTATTATTATTTAAGAGTTTTCGAAAAAAGAGGGCGCATAGTACCACTTAGTTTCACTTCCATCATGTGTCCCATGGCACATTTAGTTTTTTTTTTTTTTATAAAATCTTCAACCTTGAGTCACGGGAACATTTTTTCTAATTCGTTAATGGTACGACTCTCGAAAGCCGACCAATTGTATAGCTACGTATTCTGTGAAACATTATTTTCTTTTTTCTACGAAATTTTAACTCAAATGTCCAAAAATTTAAATGGACATCATATCAACTTAAAAAATATGAATTTTACGCAATCTGTACAACCTTCAATTTCAAAATTTTATGGTGCTTTTGGATTGCAATAGTGTAAACTGAACAATATGAAAAAATCTCTATCTTTTATGGCTTTCAAAAAGCATTGCAAAAATAAATTTTTAATTTTATGGTAGTAATTTTTGTTGTTCTTTGCACTCAGCGAGAAATTTTCCTCCAAAAAAATATGTGCAGTTGTGCTTCAGTAGACCATTAATTAAACATTTCATGTATTTTTTTTTTTTTCCATTTGGAATTTGTAATAAATTTTGAAGAATTCGAATGTTTTTTTTTTTGGATGGTTAAATGATTGACGTAAATCAATTGAAATTCTATTATTATAAATGTTGTTTTCATCTTTTATCTGCATTTTTTATGTGAATGCCCTACTCTCTAAAACCTATTTAAAGTACTGGAGATAGTAGCAGAAAAATATCTTTTGATGTATTTACACAAATAGGTGACAATGAAGTAGAAGTCTAGACCGAACTTTATTTCACACGTCCAACTTGCTTACTTTAAAATAAGAGATAAATTTCGCAGCATACTTTTAGGTACTTCGGAAAATATAGCAAATATTTATAAAGTGTTTTTCAATTGGGGTGATATAATTTCACCGTGACATTTGTTTTCCAATGTGTTCAATAAGGCTCTCAATTTCATCATGGAAATGTATATGCCTCAACAACATTTACAAATCATTTAATTTTTTTTTTTTTGCAACTTTTTGTGCACTTTTGCCATTTTATGGTTGACCATGATCATCGTCCATCTCGTTATTCGAAAATCTACAAGTTATCCACGACCAACCTTTACATTCCCCAAAAGTGATTGTTGGGTGAAGTTTCATATTTCTTTGAAAATGAGGCTGGTGCCATCGTTACTGTCAATGAAAAGTTTGAGTTGAAAGAAGTTGACCTTAACAGCATCTGATTTCAACAAAACGGGGCTATGTGCCACACAGCACGTCAAACAATCGACTTATTGCATGAAAAGATTGGTGATTTGATTATCTCAAGAAATTCTGATATCGAATGGCCACCAAGAAGCTATTCAATGCGATAACATACGGGCTCATTTAGTAGAAAAAGTACTCGAAAATTAGATTTATCGGAGCCATGGAGGTTATTTGAATGATGTTCTATTCAGAAATTAATTGAATGAATTGTTCTTCGCATTCAAAAAATAAAATTTGAGTTCCCTCAACATTTTAGGGGCCGTTCACATATGGTATTACGCAACGCAATTTTTGACCACGACCAAGAGCAAGCAAGAGTGAAAACTATTCTAATAATTTGAAAACACCAACAAAAAACGTAGAGAATGGACTGCAAGCAATAAAACTCAACCGCTCATAATTTTATAATTTTTTAGTCGATTTTCTACTATCAATAAAATAAAATGTTAGCGGGAATTCGAACCTTATTTTTCGAAGTGAAATGGGAGGGTACTGAAATCTGATGCGGCAACCTTCTGTGCGACAAATTATTTTATTTTCTTTGGCTCTCTTTGCACACATCAACAAATTACAACAAACTCGTTTTCTTCTCAAACAATGTTGTTGTATATTCGCATTTTTGAAAAGAAACTTTGTATTTATTGTTTAGTGATTTTTTTTTTTGTTTTCAGTGAAACTTATGTAGTTGGGCTGTGAAGAAACGAAGTTATGTAGTTGTTAGTGTTTAGCGAACGAGGTCGTATGGGCATCAGCTACATACTATCATGCAGAGAGTGGGCTTCTCGCAGTTTTATCTCTCTCTGTCTTTCTGATTGCATATAGCTGAGATTTCCTCTTATGTGTTATATACATACATACGAGTACTACGTTGTGTTTGTGCCAATAAGTGTAGAGAGTATCAACAGAAAAAAAGCTTCAGAAAGAAGAACGATGAAAAGGGTAAAAACTTCCAAAACAACGGCCACGTGAAAAATTGCAGTCATGCAGTTGTTATTCGGCTATATACAATCAAGCAGAGAGTCGACTTCTTTTATCTCATGTGTTTTAGTGAGAGAACCGACATAGACGCCTCTCTTTCTCTCTCACTCTGACTGCATATACATATGTCTGCTCTTAGACGGTTAGATTTGTCTCATGCAACTTGTATGGGCTTCTGTTATTTCTCCCCTCTTCCATATATTTTTACAAGTTGCAAAAGACAAATCTCACCGTTTAAAAGCAGACTAACTGAACTTCTCTTATACCTCGTCCACGAGCAATAATTCATTGCATGAAATTAAAAATTTGTTATTGTTTCCCATATAAAATGAAAAAACAACAAACAGCATTTTTGTATTTTTAATTTCATGCAATGAATTATTGCTCGTGGAGACGAGGGGTTATATTTGTTATATACGTGTACTACATCGTGTTTTTGCCGATAAGTGTAGAAAGTATCAAGAGAGAAAAAAGCAACACAAAATTGAAAGAGGAAGACTGCAAAAACTTCACTGGGAAATAGGCGTGGTTGGTCCAATGTTGAAAATTTTCACAATTATTTTAAAGGATACTTCAACGCAGTGTATTGAATTTGGATTAATTTGCGTAAATTTTTCTTTTGAAAATTTCACTTAAATTGGATATATTTTCATAATGTAATATAATAATTACAAAATTTTTTAGAGCTATTTTTGGTTTGGGGCAAATTTTCCTTGGGTCCAACTTTTACGAAGCCAAGAAATCTGAAAAAAAAAAATAGTTCTATTGCGCTTTGTGAATCATTTTGAAGGCTGTTCTGTGTTATGGACGCTACAAACAACTCGTCGCCTGAGAATTGATTTGGCGTATGTGTATACAAACTCGTATACCTATACGCCAAATCAATTCTCAGGCGGCGAACTGTTACTCGATCAATCCCAATTTTTCCTGTACACAAAGTGTATGGGGTATAAAAATAGAAAATAATACAATTTATAAAAGTACATACAAAGTAGATTATGAATAGTATTAATTTTTTAATAAACATTGAAGAAACCCAAAGCAATCCAGCAATCAATCAATCATTCGATGAGTCCGTGTCGTGGCACAATAATAGCATTGTATGGTTTTACAGAGGCAGTGGCGCCATCAAGTGGCTCTTCATCTGGCAATTCTCCAGGCACTGGAATGAAACGGAAATTCTGCAATACTGTCGTCGTGAACATGAATAAATTCTGGCGCCCCAGAATGTCGCCCATACAACGATGACGCCCGAACCCGAAAGGATTATACGCTTCTGGAATTTTCAGCTGACCATCAAACAAATATCGTTCTGGATCAAATTTACTTGGGTTTGGAAAGTCATGCGGATTCATGAGCATGCCACGAAAGCAAGCGATCACCATTGTCTCCTTTGGAATTTCAAAGCCACAGAGACGCGTATCTCGCAGCGCCCGATGTGGTATGCCAAAAGTGTTGCCCATAAACATTCGCACCGCTTCCAGAACAATCGCTTCGCAATACGGTAGATTGGCGCGATCCTTCCACTCGGGCAATCTTTCTAATCCGACCACTTCCTTGATTTCTGCATACGCTTTCTCCTGTATCTCCGGATTGCGTACCATATGCAGAAAAGCAAAGCCGAGACTTTTGTTGGTGGTTTCCGAACCAGCTAGGAACATATCGAGACAAACGGCCAAAAGTTGCTCCTCGCTGAAGGAGTCCCGTGGCTTCGGATTGGCCAGTTCGCGCAAATAGCTATCCATCAGATCACGCGGCATATCATAATTCATATAGGTTTGACGATGATTTTCGACTTCTTTACGTAGAAAATCGTAAATCCGCTGATGGCTCTCGACAAATCCATTGTAGCCAGAGTAACTCGGCGCTATGTAACGTATAAATGGGAAATGGCTAAAGAGCGCACCCACCATATCGACATTCTGAAACAGTTCGAAGAACATATTCAGCAGTTCGGTGACTTCATGACTTTTGCGATCGTAACGCTTGCTCGCCATCATCGACCACAGCGTATTCAAGACGTACACCGTAAACAAATCCTGCATCGACACTTGGGCACATTTACCGCTGCTCTGCTCACGCACACGTTGCTTCAAATCGTCCAGCAGGCAGGCAGCTTCTCGCTGTATAATGTTGATCATGCCACTGCGTGCAAAACCGAAATCTTTCAAATGCCGCAATATGAAACGTCGCTGCTCGATCCACAGCTCCTCGTCCGTTACTAAAATGCCCTTCTTCGAATTGAATGTCCGCATGCGGTAGAAGATGCCATCTGGTTTGCCATCTAAGTCCTCGTTGGTCATCATCTCGTTGATTGTGTCGCTGTAGTAGGCGACACAAAGTTTATCCTTCCCAATCTTTAACCCATACAAGCCATAAGGGTTTACATAGTATTTTGCCAGCTCATCGATCACCTTGCAGAACATGCCGCATTTAAGACGCAACTGTGAAATTTGCAGTGCGCAGCCCACAATCGGATACCATTTGGGACCAGGTGGAAATTTCGGTGGCTTCTTAACATCCCACAAAAGGAATAGCAGCACCAGCACTGTGAAGAATATCACCGTATAAAACATAACTGCGTATTAGCTGCCACTCTTTGTGTCCCCCCCTCTTCTATGCGATTTTATTTTTACTATACTTCCGGGAAAATTTTCACTTTCACTTTCAAACGATCAACTACATCATTGTGTTGGTTATGGCTATAGTTGTTGTTGTTGTTGTTGGTGGTGTTGCTGTTGTGAAAATGTTTAAAGTCACTTTTCTTGTTGTACTCGTGTGGCACACTTGTGTTCACTTACGCATTTGCGACCGCCGCACTCACTCTTTAAGCTATTGTTTATCTTTGCAGACACCACCACCACCTAATCACATGTAGCTTCGTCTATGAATTCCAACCAACTGAAGCCTTTGCAAGTGTTGCATCATAATTTATAGTAGTGGGTCAAGTGGACGGAATGGCAAATTATTGCATGTTTGCTTGGTTGTTGTGCAGTTACAATGTTTTGTTTTTGTTTAATTTTCTTTTGGTCCACATCCACCTTTACAACTACAAATACAGTTTGTTGCATAATTACTTTTTGTGTGCTGGTAAGTAATGAAGTAAATTCGCTTAGTTAATTACAGCCAGAGTGAATTTCAAAATCAAACTATAGGAACTTCAGTTCCTTCAGCAAAATTCAAATGATTGGCAATGTTGAAGGGAGCAAGATTTTATGGCCTAGTCACAGAGTCTACTGGAAACTACCAGCAACCCTGAAATGGTGAATTAATCTAAATAAAATAGCAAATTTTATGTAAAAACTATAGCTTAATACATTTGCCACAAACTGCAGTTAACCAAACTGAAAAAAAAATCATCGAATGGACGTTGAGTTTTGAGCCGGGCAACATGCTGGTTCCAAAGTGGAACTTTAACGTTGTGTAACTTCAACCATGTGCTTGTCTCTTGACTGCTATAAACCAAAACGTTTTTATGTCAGAAGATTGATTTGTGGGCTCCGTATTTCTGCAAAAATCGAAGAAGCGTTGTCCTCTGCAGAATTCATTCGACTACTTTGTAAAGCTATTTCTAGCATTCCACTGGATCAAGAAGCTCTCTTAATCATTAAGGTACCTCCACCAAAATTCTTTTTGAAAGAATCTCGAGATTATTTTGGGATGTGCCTACAATATGAGTTAAACTTATCAGGACCATCCAAATAAAACATTTTGTCGACGAAAAAAATTACTGAAAATCGAAAAATTTTTTAAAATTGTAATAGAAAATTTGGCAAAAATAAAAAAAAAAACTTTTTTCAATCCGTTTCCACATTTTCCTCATGCAAATTGCAAGCAGATTCCGACATGATTTTGTAATAAACTGTAAATAGCTCTTAGTGTTTGCCTTACGATGTGCGGATAACGCTTCAAACCATGAGTTGTCGTCCATCGAGACACATTTTAGCCACATTTGGAGTTCGATTTTTCTTGAACCGCTTGCTATGCTTATATTGCAGCGCTTATCTCGTTCGGAATGCTTTGATTTGGTTCTTCATGACATGACACAGCACGCCAACTTTGCCAACCACATTGAATTCGGTGTGAGACTTCTCGCTCAAAAAGGCCATCACTGAAAACATGTGAACCTAGGTACTTAAAATTTTCCGCCTGTTTAACGATGTCATTGCCGATTTTTATCTCAGTGCTGTTGGTTCCAAAGGGAAATTTAACATATTCCGTTTTTGAGCAGCTGATCCTTAGTCCGTTTATTTCGAGTGCCTTAACCCACGCAGTGAGCTTCCTTTGCAAGGCCTCTGCGTCTTCTGAAAGTAGGGCTACGTCATCAGCGTATAAAAGGGTCCATGGGATATCGTCTTGAATGTCACGTGTAAGATAATCCACAACTATTTTAAAAAGCAGCGGGTTTAATGCGGATCCTTAATGTACACCGACCAAAACTTTGCACAAACTAAAAAAGTTCACAATGCGTGTATAGTTATGCACCAATAAACAAAAAAAATTTAATTTTAACGGTAAATTCGCAAATACTTCTAAAATAAGTTTTAGGTTAGATTAGGAGTGGCTGTCGAGAGACACATTTAAGCCTGAACAGACCACATAGCTGGACCTACAGTTTAACGCCAATTCCGAATGGCGGTGTGGCAATTTTTTATCAGTTCAGTGGTTTTGTCATTCCAACCAAGGTACACTTTCCTATAATTCTTATACACCTCATATTGATAGTTATGAAAATTAACCACCAGACAAAGACGGGAATCGAACCCGAACCTCCCGGATGAAAGTCTAGTGCACTACCCACTAGACTATAGAGGTCGTCTTAAGATAACTTTTATCTTAAATTAATTTTTTTTTAGTTTTCTTTCATAAAAGTTTAATGAATTTATTCTATAATCTATTATAGCTAGTAAATAATGTGTTGAAGCACAGGTGAAGCTATAGGCTCTTATTATGAGCTGCTTTCGACGTTCGATCTTCGCTGGTTATCGAAGATCGAATGCAAAATTCATATTATGAGCAGTGCAACCCTGTCGAAATTTTCGTTGCGCATCGAATTTTCTGTCGAGCGCAACTTTGCATTCGATACGGTGCTTGCTGAGTAATAATTGTTAAAAATTTAAGTAGTTTGCTATTTCTTTTTGGTTTTTGAGGACTAAAAACTAATTTTAAACAGTTTTTGCTAATTTTTTGCAGGTTT
The DNA here is from genome assembly GCA_963691655.1 of Toxonevra muliebris. Taxonomy (NCBI): domain Eukaryota; kingdom Metazoa; phylum Arthropoda; class Insecta; order Diptera; family Pallopteridae; genus Toxonevra; species Toxonevra muliebris. Next base: position 72,049,418 of record OY829329.1, read on the forward strand.
AAAGTGGTGAGCAATACATTGCAGTTATAGAAACTTGTGTCATTGATGGAAAGCAAATCATCTGATTGCAAAGGGTATTTCCTCAAAAGTTCTGTGCGACGAAGAAAGAACTAAATGGTTTAGGACCAATCAGTAATTCCAGGCATTCCGCTTTTATTAGCAAAATATACTTTTGCTTGTATAATTAAATTTTATTCATCTTTAGCAAATACAATTTTTCAGGACATCTAAAGCCTCTGATAATACCACAGACACCGTGGACTGAGCAAGTCCAAGAGTACTCTCATTCCCAGTGCTTAGTTGGAGTGATCTCTAAGCACAAAATCACAGAACTGCTGCCAATTTTAATATTTTTGGAATTGATCTTGCTCATGTGCAGTGCTTGAGCAGTTCAACTGTAGTAGTCATCAAGTCCACAAACGCCTTCTTGGTCAGTCGTAAGTTCTGTAGAAATCTGTATACGAATTTCGTAAATGCCAAAGCTTTTTCGAAAGGCTGCACTTAATCTTTTTCTACTTCTGGCCAGTTCCATCAAGCTCTCATCCACTTCCGATGAATTGTTGAAACATTATTTCTATTTTGTCCTTATTTTTTCTACTTCATTTTTAAACAAATCGTATTTTTAAAAATGATGATCAGCTGATAGAAATATACTATCGTGAATAAGCCAAAATGAACGAAATTCACAATAACGCTATTCTCTGTCGAAAGCACGTCATAATACCAAACTCAAATTCGTTCGATCAGGGCATTCGATTAATTCGAAAATCGAACGCAGTTCATAAGGGCAATAGTTATGCATCATAGTGTATAAAAGGGGAACCGTTAATTCGCTTGCGTATGCTTTTGTAGTCTCGGACGCAGATCTCTATTGAATGTACCTCCACTATTAATACGGAGGGTATTCCCACGTTACAACGATTTTCGGAAAATTTTGCTTATAGGCTTCAGCCCCAGAGCTGTCATCTCTCATCTTGACCCCATTAGTGTATTATACTAATGCACTTGGTTTTATTTGAAATTTTTATTTTTCCATAGTGACCATCAGACTGTGATTACAAAAATTTCTGGAAGAAACATGTTGATACAATATTTTATCCACTGAGCCAGTGATTTTCAGGCATGAACTACTGTGAAATCAGTTTTGAATTGATTTACATTTAAAAGTCTAAGAGCACTTAAACTAAATTTCTCTTTCAAGTATGAAATATAGTACAAGAAATCCAATTATGATCCCAACTACTGCCGCAGGTCTCGTTTTTATTACTCTTGTAATACCCAAACAAGCAAGGCTGTGACTTTAGATTTTGTTTGATAGCAATAGCAACTCATACTTGAATTTAGTGCAAGTTTAAATTTAATAAAGCTCCAAATGAAAGGTCTCAACATTGAAATTCATATCAACTGGAAGTGGTGGATACGTGTAATTGGTAACGTATAATGCAAAGCACATTTTCCCATTTCGCATTTGTGCCCGTTTGACACAGTCTATTGCCATAGGTTCAGAAAAACAACGGAAGACAACATTGACCACCAAAAGCAAAACAACCACCCAATATGAAAAAATGTAACAAAACCACACTAACCTGTTAACCAATGAGTAGATAGTTAAGTGGTTTGGTTTGTTTTACATTTCCACCTGCAATCTATGCAATTTTCCCTTTTCATTTCCCTTGACTTAACAGACAGATTGAGTTACAATTCCTTTGCCTATACGTAGATTATGTCATAGGTTGCAGTTGCACTATTACAATTACTGGCGCTTATTTTTGGCTTAATCAGGAAAATATGTTTAGTTCCGGTTTTACGGATACGATTGCAGCATCAAGCAATGATGCAGCACAAGTGTTGAGTGTTGCAGCAAGCACTGGTCGGTCTTGTATTGCTGTACAAAATTGTGAAACTTGAATTTTTGATTAATGAAACTGTAGGCTCTCCTGCTTCTTTTGGCAGTTTCAGTTTCATTCAGTTTGTGTGGTTAATAATAATAATAATAAAAAAATATACATATGTATATTTTTATATACCACATAACATGCGAGAAAGGGGAGGGAGATGAAGAAAAAAAAATGTTCAGCCTTTGGAAATGAGATCGAAAATGCAACGGTTTTTCTTCATTTGCCAACTAAACGCTCGTGCATCAAGTTGTAAGGAGACAGTGGATTGTAGGAGTCAACAATATTCAGGCAAATGTTTAGGTGAGCATTAATTTTGTTTTTTAAATAACAAACTAAAAACCTACCTACTTGCATTTGATTCCCCGCTTAATAATAGAAAATAAGACCTGCTTTTCCCAAAAGCTTCTTTCTACTGAAATCCACATTTCACACATAATGTCACATTTCTTCAGAGTAATGATCCTTATGGGCATGGGCCTCGGCGCCTTATACATGATGCATTTACTGGCGCAAGATTACAACAAAATTCGGAAACCAATCGCTGCTGCCGCAAGAGCACTAACAAGTGCCAGTGCAAGCGCCACATTGATGCGCGGCAAACGAGAAACAACAATTCACAACAACGATGACGTCGAATCACCATCTTCATCTCCACCAGTCTTCACAAATGGCACTGCCATCATCATTGATTGGAAACGTATTATATCACGCGATCCATTCGAATGTTTACAATCGTTGATTTGCCAGCTTATGTCAGGTGCAGAGAAAAATTCCACAGAAGCAATAATCCTTATCGATTTTATAGAATCTTCGCTGAATGTTGCCCCAGCGAAAATTGGGCGTGCTTTCAGTCGAGGCCTCGCATTGCGTGGTGCTACGGACCGATGTTACGACGAATATTTCTGCTTGTATTCGGCTAAAACTATGCTGAGAGTGCTGAGATGGTTTTCCGATTCGGGCTATGCGGATTGAACGAATACTTTCAATAGTTTAAAATTTCTTGATATTACAAAATATTTATTTAACACTTATGTATGTATGTATATGAATAAAATATAAAAAGTATAAACACAATATGAGTTTCCGCTGCACTTGCTTCGGGTAAATTAATTTTGCAAAAAGAGAATCGATTGATTTCATATAAATCTCTTGCGCTTTCAAAATTTTACAAATTTTCTCATATCAATAATAAGTAATATGAATATAAAACAAATCTTGATGGTTAAGCCAATTTATGAAAACTGTATTTATAACAATTTCTTTGATTTGCAAAGCTATATTAGTTCACTATTTTGCATCTTTATTTGAATGTTTCAATATATAAATATCTATACAGTAAGTAAGCATTATGTATTATTAATACAGAAAGATAGGAAATTCATAAATTTATAATAATAACAACAAAAGGTGAATTCAATAAAAAAGTGGAATGTTAGTTAGCTTAAAAACTAATTTTGATAAATAGATATATTTTTGAGACACATACGATATCAATTGCATTAGGCATTTATAATTTTGTGCTTTTAATAGTAAGCAATTGAATTGCGTTTCAGATATAGAGAGCGTTAGTTTCGTTCGCGTTTTGTTTATTTCAAAAATATATAGGTATCTATTTAAATATATTAAATAATAAGAGAGAGCATATTGGGTAGAAAATTCGTAATTTTGAAGTACTGAGCACAATTTCGAGAATCATTAAAATATTAAAATTATAAAGCAGAGATTTATGGTGCCCGTACTTATATATAAATAAATAGAAAATAAGAAAAAACGAGATACATCTTCAGCTTAAGCTTAATAATAACTTTAACATTTGTTCAAGGCTTCCGATTCTGTGATCTGAGATTTCTGTGTAATCACAAAACTGTTACTGCTTCAATTCCTTCATCGATGCCTTATTGAGATTGCCATTGCTAAGGGTTATGCTTGTTACATCTTTGACAATCATTTCAGCCACTTGCCAGGCAATCTCCTCTTGCACCTTCTCTTCTGGTAAATTAACCAATTTACGCATAGCATTCTTTATTTTATTACCACCAAAGCTCAGAGACCAACTGTTTTTAGCCGAGGAGGAGTGCCCACCAACAGCATCAACCGCCTCGAAATCTCGTTCGTAACGCCCTAGCGAATTGACGCGTCCAAACTTCAATCCACCTCCCTCAGTGGAGTTGGATCGTTGCCAAAGCAAATTCGGATTTGTAAGATGACGTGAATCGATATTTAAATTGGTGCCCGTACTATGCAAATGCTTCAAGTGTGTAGTGTCCATAGCCAGGAGCGTGTTCTGCGCAGAGACGTGCTTGAATAGATCGCGTGTGTTCTCGTTTGTGCAATCAGAGAGGGTTTTGCGATGGCGCCCTGCCGATTTGTTTGTAGTGCGTTGCAAGCTCAATTCCTGCTGAATCCCACTGGTAGAAGCACCACAATGATTACTAGAAACATCAGCAGCTATACTAGTCTGATCCTGTCGCATGGCATCAAGATGAATTTCTTCATGTAGTTTCGCTTTTAACTCATTCAAATAGTTTTCGAATAGCTGAGATTTGAGAAAACTCTCAAAGTATTTCTTTTCCAAATACTTGGCGGTAATCTGAAGTGCCAAATCAAAGCAATAGGCCACATGACCAGCAGCACAAATACGCTCTTCCACGCGGCAACGCAGCTTATTCGACAGCCACAGACGGCGGTCCGATTGCAATGAGAAGAACTTCTCATATATGATCATAGCATCTGACTGCTCCTCCGTTTCGTCTTTTGTGTTTGTTGTTGCTGCTTCATTAGTGGCATAACTTTGGCGAAAATTGATAGCGGTTGTCCAGAAATCTAGACAATCACGTTCACCATGCTGCTCTAGGAATTCCATGAAAAAGAATAGCGTCACTTCGCTGTAGAGTATATCGTAAATGGTCAGCCTCTCGTCGGAGGAGGGGGAGCCTCGTTCAATCAGTTCAATACAATATTTACAATAGAATGTGCTCTGCAAAAACTCATTTAAATAGTCACGCTCCAGCAGCTGCAGCACATACTGTTGTGCTTCATCGAAACAATTGGGTGAAATTGCTGCAAACGCAGCATCATGCATCATCGTAGCATCGTCATCATCACGCTTACACAGCAGTAGCGATATTTGCGAGAGTATTGAAACTGGAAGTGCCACAAATTGTTTTGCATTTGCTATCAAATATTTTTGATAGACTATAATTGCATCTTTAATGCATGCTGCACTCATTTTGGGAGTACGGCACAAACCACTACGATCCGGTTCTATTTCTGTTTGTGCATTTGTGCTGCTCACACTACACAGTGATAATTCGGAGGTAGCATTTAATTTACCATTATTGCTACTGTGGTTGCTGTGTTGTTTGGTTATTTGTTTGTTAGTTTCTGCATAAATTTGACTCTTTTCATCATCGGTCAGCGGCTTGCGCATAGACAAATCATAAAGTGATTTCAGCTCAGGTACACTGTTGTTTTCTTCCTCTGCTTCCTCGTCGTCACCGTTGCATTCGATTGCGACGGCTTCAACTTCGACTTCATCTTCGCATTCGTTTTGCTCTTCCACACTAGTCTGATGCTTGCTTTGTTCCAATATCATCGGCAACAATTGTTCCTCATCCTTTTTGTTTTTCAATTGGGTCGTTGTTTGTTCCTTTTCCAATTGTGCTACTGCCGCTGTTCTAAAATTCTCCGTATCGAGGTAGAATTTAATAAGAGGCAGTGCATTTTTCGCTTCCAAATATTGTACAAAAAAGCTAAGACAATTCGGTTCATTGACTATCGATAGTAGGGTCATGCAGAGGCGAGAGTGGTATTTAAAGATATCTGGAAAACAGGCAAATTGAAAATATAGAATTGTGAAAAAGAAAGTGATGCTGAGAATACCACGGTGGATGTTAAATTAGGTTTAATGATTTTAATGACAGCAGAGGAGTTCCTTCGTGAAGACAACAGACCCAGAAAAATATTATTTTTTATAATTGGAGATTGAGCAAAAAGGTGAAGAAATCGAAATGAAACAAACATGAATATGCGAAGAATTTTTGATTCAGGGGGGAAAAACAACTAGCAGTTTTCTCTACAGGCAAGTTTTTGTTGCTTAGATATATCTACTGCTAGGAACGAGACCACATTCGGATTATAGTATGAAATTTTATCTAGTACTGTTAAGAATCCTCAGCAGATTTGGCACGTGTAAAGTTAGTTGTTCGGTACATTGCAAGTTGTGTAAATCCAAGGATCATTTATAAAGAAAATGTGAAAAGGACGTTTTGTGAGACTACAGTGATGCTGAGTTTATAGATAGGTAAAGTGGGTAAGTAGGTAGATCAACTCCTGATGCAGTCATTATGTACGCTGATGACGCAGTTTAACTAAGCCTGAGACAAGCAATCGTAGCCATAACAACTACTGCAAGATAAAGATTGTAGCAGCAAATGAAACTACAAATAAAATTATTCAAAGATGGACAATTCAGCAGAGGTTAGATATACAAAAATAATTGCTAGATATCTGAATAATAATTTTGATTGGAACGCAATCTATGAATCACACTTTGAATAATTACCATTGAGAAAAATGAATTCATCGAGTTAATTGTTTTCAACGATATGAATTCGGTATAGTGAGAAAGCTGTTGCTTCAGTATAGAATGCAATTTCATAAATATATAAATATACATACAGATAGCATTAAAACGTTTCAATGAATGTCTAAGCGGTTAAACAAATGTTTCCATTTAATGTTCTTTTAAGCTTTAGACTTTATACAACTACCACTCGCCAAATCATCTATTACATTTAATTCAAAAAAGTTAGTTACCTTCATCACAGGTCGTCGTACCCACACCTGTGCCAATGCTTGCGCTACACAAACTCAAACTGCCGACACCACCACTACCCTCTGCGCCCACTGCACCCGAATCATCTTCGTCTTGTAAGAAATCATCACAAAAGCTAGATGTAGATCGTAAAGAGTGACGCTTAGCATCGTTGCTGATGCTGGTAGAAAAGTAGTTGTTGCTGTTGCTATTGCTATTTTCGATGTTTATGTTGTTGCTGCTGCTGCTATCATCGTTTTCTTCAACGCCACCGCTCTGTGATGAACCACGACGACCTACAAAAGAATTTTGAATCAATTAAAAATAAATCCGAATACCAACAACAATCAATACAAGAAGTCATTGGCACGATTTTCACTGCCAACGACAGTGACGTCGCTAGCTTAGCTACAGAGCATAAATGGTCAAGAGTAATTAATACCTCCCATATTCCAAATCACACCGTACCATTTTAACACTGCTGCGTAATTTTATTATTTCTGCACTTACTTTTTTGCCTCTTGAAATATTTCAACATTGCCTTGTCACATTTGTTGTGAATTTTATTTAGTTTTGTTCATTTGTGCACTTATATTTTTTTTGTATTTTTAAGTATTTTAGCAAAATCTAAATGGAAATCGGAGCGACAATAATGGTTAATGTCACTTGCTTTTATTTTCGTTTCTCTTATTAGGGCAATTCACAATAATATCAGCACCGCTGAGCTTCACTTTGACATTTACAACTGTGACTTAACATATGGTGATTCACAATCGCATAATATTTTGTTAACTTGGCAGCATTGATTTGTTCAGACATGTGTCGTGTTCGATGTTCGATGAGCTATGCTAAATTACTGGGCACAATTTTCTAAGCACAATTTAAATATACTCAATCTGTGATGTTAACTCTTATTTTGAAATTACTGTACCAGTCCTTAAAAATACACTATTTTTCATCCAAAATTACTGTAGGCTGAAGAAGAGAGAGATAACCCTTTCAGTGTGCACCAATGCATTTAAGCGGGTAGAATCTGACAAGAGTTGAATACTTTCGCTGTTTATTCAAACAAAAACAGACTGATGTCTAATATTGTTGCTGCCGTTGTGATGAATATGCAAATCGAATAACTTAATTTTTTCACAATTTTTTATTTGGGTCTGAGTTGCGCCGCTTGAGTGAATGCTGCCACACTATTAACAGCAATGATAGCTCGTTACCAAGACTACGATTGTTTTGACCGACAATTTTAATTTAATGTAAACTAATATAGTTTTTAGCTTCCTTAACTTAGCCAAAGAAAACAATTTAAAAGAAAATGCAGGAAAATTTGTCAAGTCCACAAGAACGAAATGTTTTACCCGTGACCACTTTTCAGTCAGACGACTTGTTGGAAAAACTGAAGATGCTCAGCTATGAGAAGCAACTTTTGAGTGAATTCAAAATGAAACCATTGTCTCGATTCTACTTTGTGAAATCGGTCAATCCAGGAGAACAGTTTTTCATGTTCACACTGATTTGTTGGTGGCTATGCCGAAAGTTAGGAAAAGAAATGGATCGACCACAGGAATTTGATGATCCGAATACAGTCATCTCGAAAATAGTGCAAATCTTGGAGGAAATTGTACGTATATGAACGAAATGCTCATTGTTCCTCTTTTTTTTAATTGTTGTATGCATATTTCAGGATGTACCGGTGGATTTTCAAGCAAACAAACTCATTCGTGGCGCAGGACCAATTTGTTTACTTGTGTTGGATTGCCTTGCAACGCAAGCATTAAAAGTAGCCAAGGTAAAGCTAATACAAACAATTGGTACATGGCTTGTTAACTTCTTCTTGTATCCTTCCAGATTACTTATCAACGTCCTCACATTGCTCAAGAAGATGAAACTGCTACTGAATACTTGGAAGATAATGCTGAAATTATACTTGAAAAACTTGAGGACGAACAAAATGCTACTCTCAGTGATGATAGCGACATGGAATTAGATGGTGTCTCTTTTAAAAATCTCAATTGGATTAGTCGTTCTCGGGATCGCGGCCGTCTCAATATGGACGATCCAGATGAGACAAATACTGCCGATAAATTTACAAATCAACAACAATGGCGACTGGAGTTCGAGCGTGTTATGCCACATTTGAAAGTGTTTGTGAAGGCTGATGCAAGAGATTGGCGTTCGCATTTAAGTCAAATAGAGACTTTAAAATCAAATATCGAAGAGGTTTGTTGGTGGTTCATTATTTGATTTCAAGGTTAATTGAATTGTGCTTGTAGATTTCCGAAGAGACTCAATTACAACTCAAAAAATTGCACAGCGAATTTACGTTCAGTCTTGAAAAGATCGAGAGCCGCGAAAAACATTTGAACAATGAACTTCAGAATATTATAAAGCAATTCAAGGAAGTATCTATTGAATTATCAAATATTCAATACGCACATACTCAAAATCAAACAGATACTGCATTGTTATTGTCGCAACTGAACGATGTAATATTGGAGAATGACATCAAGAAAAACGAAATGGAACAACGTGGTCAGACCATGTCAGATGGCAGTAAGTAACTTCGAGCAACAGAAAGAAACTCAATCTATATTAGATAGAATATACAATAGGATATTTTTGTTTCAGGTTCTGTGGTGCATATAAAAAAGGCCATCAATAAACTCAGAGATGATGTGGGGCAGCTAAATTTGGAAGTTGCACTGTTAGTGCATGGTATCGATCAGGATATAGTACGTCAGACAGGGGGTTTTGTTGATGCCGAACCTGCGTTGCTATCAACATCCCAAATAAAAACATTAGCATTCTGAAGATATTTAAAATGTTATTATTACAATCTGAAAATAAAATGTTTTTTCTTGTGTTGTAAATATATTTTTTCATTTATCTCTTCTCTCTATATATAAATATGTGTATATGCCTCAAAATAACACCGAAATCACAGCACAAATTGACCTAAAAATTTGCACAGTGATACATAACGTCTCTGGTCATAAGATAGGCTTAGTCCGAGTTCAAAATTACAAGTGGGTGCGACACCTCCCACACAAACTGTATGCTTTTTTGGGTATATATCTGGAACCATTTACGGTGCAGTACCGAAATTTCGCACAAGGACATCGATTGATAATCATCATTGATGATCATACTATAGGAAAAATGTGGGTGGGATTAAAAAAGTGGGTGTGTTACCAGAAACAATTTGAAGCACGATACTAAAATTTAGTATGGAAGCATTATTGCACATGAAAAATGTACTTACTTTATATGAGAGAGTGCGCCATCTGTATGTCAAACGAGAAATTTGATATACAGATGGCGTTATTTTCCCGCTATTTTTAATATCGAACAAAACTTTATGTGTAATTTTCTTTGCATTTCAGTTTAGTTTTGCTTATATTTGTGCATTCTATTGATATAAAAATTTATAAATTGTAAAACATTCATTCGAATACGAATGCCTAATGAAAGTGTGCGTTAATGAGACCGGCAAAGTTTTAAGAGTTTGCATATTAAGAAGAATGTGGACACTATTAGGCAAGTGGATTAGAAATACCAATACAAAGATTGATATCGGGTGCTGCCACGCTCACATGATAATTTCTGTTGTATGTATTTTATTGTTGTTGTAATTTTCACATAACCCAAACTTTGCAAGGGCTGCTCAGCGAAGATGGTCGAAGTTCAGCTAAAATATATTTAAGGAAAAACACTGGCTATGTGAATACATATATGCTGACTGAGTATTATTCTTCATCTGATAAATATTGCTGACACGTACATTAGAGCTGATTAAATTATTCGAGCGAAAAAACTTGTCGAAGCGTATAGTAAAAAAAAAACGAATCTACGGATGATTCTAAATAAATTTGCCCAGGAATTCAATGTCTAAAATCAATTTCGAGTCTCCATATTTTCAAAAATAAATCCGTGGCATATTCAAAAAAAGGAAACATATGTGAAATTATCAACAAGTGTTCCCCGACATATTTTTGAGAAAAATCATGAAGGAGTTGTGGCGATGACAATTGAAAGTCGAAGGAAAATACCTCGGCTTAAAAGCAAGCAAGCAAGACTTGAAAAATTAGACGGGAAAGAACTATAAAGTTCGAAATAAAATTGTAATTTTTTTCTACAATTCATTAAATTTAAGCATATGGTTTCTTGGCCAAATTTACTTGGAATCATCCGTAGATTCGTTTTTATACTATACTTTGAAAAAATTTGCTCCGCCCCAATAAACAAATGAAAACAGTGGCATTTATGTTGACTTTTGTGATCAGCTCCACAATTTACTCCCACAAAATTTTTCTTTAATTTTGATTGTGATGAAATAATCAACATTCAACTAGTATAACTCTATAATAATAAAGTCATTTTAAGTTTATGAAAACAACAAAATTTTCTGATACAATAAAATATTTTTGCGGCATTTTTAATGGGAAATTTGTGAATAACAACTGCCACAATATCAGAGATATGTCTGCCATATTTGTTTACTGAAGACCACATATGTATTAATTGACTTTAATTTATGCTTACATATTGATGCACTGTGCATGTTCTGGACATTATTGCCTTCCACACATATACAATATATTTTCATTGAGTTGCTCATGGCCTCACAAGAAGTTTGAATTGTTTAGTGTGTTTTTTATTATTTATATTTACCATCGCAACTAAGCCCTAGTCCTGAGTAAATTTGCAGTGTAGACCACCAAGGCACTCGTAAAAATGTGATAAGGAATATGTATTTATGTATGTATATTGACGTTGAGTTGGTACATTGCATTTGGAATCTATTAGGCTATAATTTTAGTTACTAAGCCTATATGCAATTATCACCTCTTTGTTATCTCTTCCATATAGCAGTCATATACATACAATTAAATTTCGGGGCATTTATTCGTCGTACGCACGCACTGTCCACACGCTCCTCTCCTCCCTTCTCACTCTTGTTCAATGTAAACAAATTAACGCAATCTTGTTGTTTTCCTTCTTCAACTTCGGCGGCGGTGGCAATGACGGCGGTGTTTAAATAGATTCATTTAAGAGATAAAAATCCTTATCGATTCTTAACGAATCGTGTGATCGTCATCAACAACGCCAATGAAAAAGAAGAGAAAGGTTGGAATTTTTGTGTATGGCCACACGTACACATACGCACTCGCAATCTACCACAACCACAACCACATTGTCATTGCGTACACTTAACTTTGCATTATTGCTTCATTGCAAACATAGCATAGGTTCCTTTTACCGCACCGCTGTGTACATTTAAGGATTACAGGATGCAACCGTCAAAGGAGCACGCGAATGTGCAACAAAACAAAATGTTCGCATACATTTCTTTCTATTTACTTTGGTAGTGGTTACATGCTGATAATAGAATTTACAGTAGATTGTAAAAATTCCGTCCATCTATGCATGAGCAGCGACTATGTGCTAAAAAGATCGCCTCCAGCAGGCAGGTAGGCATAATCTTGTGAAAGTAGAACCTTAAATATTTTCCCTACTAATGTATGAAGCTATAGCTACGTTATAAAAAGTAATAAGAAATTGAACGATATATTGCTTTTGCCATTGCCTTTGACTTTCGAATACTTTTCGAGGTTGATATTTTAGAAAAACCTCTTTTTTACTATAATTAAAATATTTTACCATTCAGAAATCATTATAACATATTGAACTTATTTAGTTTTATCAAATCTCAATTCTTCTGTCCTCTCCAAACCAAAAAAAACCCTCCTATTTTATATTTTTGGGTTTTTGGGTTTTATGCAAAATAAACGTAATTAAAACTAAAAGTTTTCTGTTGGGTTGTGTTTTCGTTTCTGTTTGAAATATTTGTTACTATACCTAGGTCTGTTTTATTCGTCGCTGGGTTACTGTTAAAATTCAAAAGCAGAAAAATCGTGTAAAAGTAAGTTTGCATATTTAATAAATATCAATAAATTAGTAATAAGCTTGAACCTTTTAAACTGGGATTATTCTTTTTAAAAAAAATTGGTGATTTAATTTTACTTGCGCTCAGAGGAATCACTGGGAGTCATTCTATATACCAAGCTTCTAGGGCGCTCCCATGTTGAGCTAAATTTATCCTAGGCAATAAGGCTATGATTAGACCCATCATCACCTATGCATCCATAGTCTGGTGGAGCAGACTTATATTGATGGCGTTAGGAAAGCTCTTGCCAGACTTTAAAGGGCCATTTCCCTGTACGGGAGCTTTTCCTACAACACCTGGCCCATCCTTGGATGCATTGCTCAACTTACCACCCCTTGATATTTTTGCTATAGGAGCGAGAGGCTGTCAAAGCCATGTGTAGGCTTAAACGCAATGGGTATTGGTATGACACTTGCTGGGATATTGGTGACATTGTTGAAGGTACTGATATCGATGCCATCCGATACAATGCCAACAGCGTTCCAAAATAGCGCTACATAATACAAATTCCAGAAGCCCAAACCCGGTTTTTGAATTTTCGGCTCAAAAATAGAATACGATTCGGGTTATGGGGTCTTCATTGAAAATTATGGCGTGCACCTTCACTCTCTCTTGGGTTGCTTGCTTCAATTTTTCCCGCAGAAATTTTTGCAATCATCAAGATAATGGACCATGTCATTGATAATGATTGGAGAGGAAGAAGCATTTGTGTGTTTAGTGACAGTCAGACTCCTCGCTTAATCCTCTAACCCCATTAAAGCTGGTTATGCATTGTAAATAGAGGCTTGATTGTGTTGGCAAACGTTATATCCAGCTGTTAATGTCTGTTCCTGAACACTCAGGAATCTCTGGAAATGAATCAGCTGACCTCCTGGCCAGAAAGGGTTCGGAAACTGGTTTCTTGGGCCCAGAACCCATACTCTCTTTGTCGTTAACACCACCATAACAGAGTAGGTCGATTTGACTCACAACCGTAAATGAGAGGAACTGAGGCGATTTAGACAGGCAAAGATCATGTTACCTGTTATCTCAAAATGTGTAATAGACATTCTGTTATCAGTTATCTTTCCTTCTTTCATAAAGCCTGGAATATCAGAAAGTAGCTGATTTGTGTTCTTTCTAACATAGACTCTTTTCATTTCATCCACGAGTATATCGATCGGCATCATATCGCGGCTAAGAGCGCTTAGTCTGTATTATCGTATCAGCTTCATACGATGCTCCTTTATCGTCAAAGTTCCGGCCCAGATTGGGGCAGCGCAGAGCAACACCTAGCTTACTAATCTAGATAGAAAAAAACATCGACTATATCTTGGTCCACCTACATTTGGCAATATTCTTGGCAGTGATGATATATTAAACGCCATTTCTTTTACATTATCCAGATGAGCTTTAAAGTTTAGCCTTATTAAAAATCTTTTATTACTCCAAGATATTTGATTGACGACTTCGATTTGCTTACTTGGTACTCGACGACATTTCTGCTCGACAAACATCCTGCTTCCAGTTAGCTCAAAACCTGCCCATCATATTATTTTTGGCACTGCTTCGTTTGCAACCGATTCGATTTTATAGATATTTTTCGCCACTGTGACTATCGCAAATTCATTTACGTAACTTACTATTTTTACACCAATGGGAATAGTGGGAATGAGAATAGTGGGATATTCCAAGGCAGAAGAATTAGTACCGATCCTTGTGGAACACCTGCCAAGGTGTGTGTGTGTGCGTGGGTGTGGGTGTGTATGTATGCGCGCGTATGTGTAAAAGCGAACTGCTTTATTAATCTGCAAAGAGCTAAGTGACGACGAGGTGAGGTAAACTCACCAATTTATACAATTTGTTTCGAGAAGGTGGCCAGAGGCAAATTATGCTCATTCAATTCCCAGTACTTGCTGCCATCCACCCCCACCGACAATGTATTAGAATCACGCGCACAAAACCATATTCGCAATGGAGCAAAAGAGCATGATGATGAACATCATCGTAATAATCATATTGGTGGTGGTATGGTTCACATGAGCGCATTTCAGATTTAAAGCACATCGCGCACAGTCTCATAAGCCACACACAACAACAACAATAAAAACAACAATAAGAAACATATAAACCCGCACACACACAAATATACAACTTGCAACTGAGTGAATATCCCAGCGGGAAAATAAGTATGTATTGCATAATATTTGATGAAACGATGAATTCTTCAATCAAGTTGTTATATTCCAAGATTTTGCATTACATTAAATGAAGACAGAGGTCCAAATTGTTTCATATTTATAAAAATATTTTGTTTCTCTAGTTTTATTTTCTTAAGTTTTATGATTTATCAAAACGAAAAATTGTGATCAAAATGATTTATTTTTTCCTGTTACGCTGTGGTTTATTTTCGAAAAAAAAAAATAAAACTGCTGAGTAAGAAAATAAAGTAATATTTTTTATTTTCTGAGAAAAAAATTGAACCCACAAATTTATTTTTGCGATTAACCAAAAACATAAAAATCAAACAATCATTTTTATGCCTGGTCGAAAAATAAAAATCAGGCAATAATTACACTGTGCCACAAAATTGAGTTTTTTCCATCGGACTGGTAATTTGACATATAGTCTTGAATAATTTGGGGTCGTTGAGCTCGAATCTGAAAACCATTTCATTCATGTACCGTTATGTCAACACCACCTGACCTTACTCTAGACTACATGTCAAAACGCCAGTCCAATTTTGGCTATTGCACAGTGTTATTATAGTTGATAAAAAAAAGAATACTTTACTCCCGCTATAACAACTCCGTGTAAAAATTCATCTATCATGGAATGTATAAAATACCGAATTACTGATTTTTTTTTTCATTTACTATACATTACACTTTCCCCTTGGGATCTTCACCCTTCACCACTATGCATATGTATGCACATATGTAGTACATAGATATATGCACACAACAAAACTGAACTAAAAATTTTTACGTATTTGTTTGGTTGTGCCACACTGAAGTGAAGAGCAAGTCAGCAAGCATGCGAGCAGAGCACTCTCAATGTATAGCGCTGATGCCATGCTCCACGTCCATGCATACATATGCAAACATAGCTACACTACACCACCGTGGGAAATGAACAGTAGTATGTATGAATCAGTTGAATGGATGGTTGGATGGATAGATGGATGAAATGAAGACCCGAACGAAGAATGAGGCTCAGACTGAGAAAGAGTACAAAGCCCAATGCAATGTGCAACGATATGTTCCCAAACTTAGGTATAAGCATAAATACGTACATACATATATACCTACATACAAATAAGTCGAAATTGTAGTTGAAAATTAACTGCAGTACATCGTGCACCGCGCCCGATTCATTCTTATATATATACATACATACATACAAACGTTCGATCGTTTGTTAGTCGTCGAATAATATTCCTCCTTCGTATATTCATACGAACACTCGTTCGTTGGCGGCGGCAACTTCGCAAAGACTTCTTTATTTTTTATTTTATTATTATTCTCAAGTTTTATGTTCCTTGTATACCCTGCATCCAGAATGCAAAGGTAATTAGTTTGATACAGAGCTTGAGCAACCATGTTGCAGGAATAAGGTCAATTTTTTTTATATACAGACTTTCCAGTTTCATATAAAATTTAAATAATTATTACTAGGCGAAATGCCCAGTAGCCGAAATTCTATCACACTCTAGGGACGAGAATGATATGGTAGCACATTTTGAGAACGAAATAGGTGAGGTCCAAGCAAGTTGAAGTGAAAGAAAAAAAACCCTTCGTTCATATGGTCGCTCAAATCAGAGAATACACAGAGAATGTCCTCTCTATTTAAAATGTCATAAATGTCAACGAATTTTAATTTTTTATGTTCACGCATATCACGCATACGTGTAATTGCGTGTAATTTGTTTTTGTAATTTTTTTATTGCCTGGTTGGTTTCATTATTCGTAACGCAGTGAATTTACATGAGTAAATTGTTGTTGTAATTTTCAGTCCTACTACTAAATAGAGAAATTTAGTGGATTGGGTTGGTAATTTCCATTTCAAAGCAAATTGTTTTTGTAATTTTCAAGTCACCGCATACTAATACAGCATATTTTTGTAAGTGTGTTGGTGAGAAAGGCGAAGTTTTCATTCTCTCTATATTCCCTGGCTCAAATGAGAGCGTACATTTAGATTCACAACAAAAAAAAAATATTCTATTGCCTGTAGTTATGCTGGAACGAAATGAAAAATAAAACACTTTGTTCGTAGGGTCGCTTGAGTGAGAGCACATATTTACATACATTCACAATATTCTACTCTCCCCCCGCGTGTGCATTTGACAACGATTCTATACTGAGTGAATGTTAAAATGAAAAATACTACTATACCGTTATTGTTGTTGTACTATACATACGCCACTTTTTACCTATTTTTACATGCTTTAACGTCAACATATTCACATGAAACTTATATTTTAGGAAGTTTTACCACTTTACTTTTCCAACGATATAAGTTTCAAGCGAATATGTTGACGTTAATACCATATGGTTAAAAATAGATGTAAAAAGGTAAGAAAGGAGATTAGTTTCGCATGAGTTTTCTTTTGATGAATCGGTGGATAGATTAATTGAAGCGGAGGCGTGCACCACTGGGCCTAAAATTAATTTGAAGAAGACTAATGTTCTAAGGCTGAAGCGAAGTTTCCGCTTGAGCGGTGCGAGCTGAGCAGTGTTTGGCTCGTTAAATAACATAGGTTAGGTTAGGTAGTACTGGCTGGCCGAAGCCAAACATAGACCTTTAGGTCCTTAGCGATACCATATAAGAGTCCTATAGGAATTATTTAGTGAGTATACAATATCTAGTGAGTGTACACGTCATTTAAGATGCGAGCATGATTAGTAAACTTTAGAAGACAATTCACCCCTAGTTTGGCGACGTCGTTCAGACCCTCAAACTGTGGAACTCCTAAGTACGCTGATCGAGTCCTAGCGAGCGCAGGACAGGAACAAAGAAGATGCTCTAGAGTTTCCATCGCATCCTGCTCCATACATTTCCTGCACCTTTCATTATCGGTTAAATGCTTGCGTTCGCATTTGCGTTAGTACGCCAATTACTGTTCTGCAGTCCTTACTATCATATTGAACGATATAACAGATTTTGAGTTCCTCTCGCGCGCTTTCAGGTTACAATTAGGTACCTGAAGTGGCATCTGTACTTCGCTGATTTGATGCTCTGACAGCTTAGTTCCATTTTTTCGCGGTTTTATCGGCAATCTCATTTCCATCTATGCCTTTGTGACTAGGTTCCCAATACATACACAGCCTACGCTTGGTAGTCAGTTTCTCAATTGCTGCTCTGCAATGAAGAAGATTTTTGGATGATATTCAGCGTGATGTCTCCACGTTTTTAGAGCTGATTGACTGTCTATACATATGCTTGGTTTTTAGTTGATGGTGGCAACACTGGTTTAAAGCTTCGCACCCTTCCTAGCGGCAAATATTTTTGCCTGGAATATGCTGCAGTAATCGCGAAGACTACTTCCTTAGTGTCTGCCTCGCTTTTCGCTGGATCAGAATAATTATATTTGGCACAGGAGTGTTGGGAGACGAACCCCTGAGCTATTTAACACCGCAAGATCTGCTAAGATTTAAACAATAGCAAAAAGGAACACAGAGGTTATAGTACAATGGACGAAAAACTTGTCTGAGTGTTGTATTTTTAAATACTTCTTTTACTGCTCCAACAAAACAAAAAAAAAATTAAATCACGAAGCCTGAAGGGCTTTCTGATGTTTAGCTGACCACAGTAGACATCAGCACCTACCCCCTCCACCATTCTTGAGCCATCCATGAAGATATTGAAGGGTTTGCGGTCTAATTCCATATCCTTACACCAGCCTTCCCGTTCAATAACAGCTGTTATCCTCTTTCCAGAGCTCAGTTTCGAGATGCCATAATCTGAATCAGATGTGTTCCGACTAATTGAGCTATTTTCGAAGGATCTACAGAATAGTTGTCGAGTAACTCGTAGTCTTTCTGCCGATTTGCCGCCCAATTTTCTGCGAAGAGATCAATTTGTGGCAGTTTGAGATTAGCTTCAAGAGCTGCCGTTCGAGTTGTTCTCATGGCTCCTGTCATACATAGCGCGGAGAGCCGCTGAATCTTTACCAAAGCACCGTATAACAGTACAGGGCTAACTAGGGTTGTGTAGCACCAATAACAGACCCCATGTACTTCCAAGCACCTTTTTGCAGGCATACAGACCATTGGTTGCCTTCTTCAACATTAAGTTTTTACAGCAATTTGCTGTCTACAGCTAACCCTAGAAACTTTGTATGGATTTTTAGTGTCAGTTTAGTGTTGCTTAAACTCGGTGGCGTCCATGGGGGGATCTTGTACTTTCTTGTAAAAAGTACTAAGTCCGTTTTATCCGCCTTTACATCTAACCTGGCACTGGTCGCCCAGTTTATAAATGGTCTTGAGAGTGTCGCTCATAAGTAAACTGAAAGTATTTAGGCAACTTCCCGTTATTATTACAGCAATATCGTTAGAATTGAGTTAGAATTTTGTTGACAATTAGCAATCAAGGAGCGGGGATAAGACGTCTCCCTGAGGGGTTCGTCTACACGTTACTTTGGCTACTATAGCCTTATTCCTTTCCGCTCTTATCGGCCTACAGCTTATATAAGATAACGCAAACCAAAAAGCCCAAGCGACTGCAGGTTTTTGCGAGCCGGTGTTTCTGAATTGAACTATGGACTTTCCGGTATAATACAATATCCAACGAGGAGTTTCTCCACTAAACGAATAAGGTAGGAGTAACGTCTAAATCATAGAAGAGATGGATAGACGACGTACTGCGTAAAGACAACAGCAACATCATTCGGTAATTTATAACGGAGTAAATTCGGTAAACTAAGCGGAGTATTATTGTAGGGGCATAATTTTAAATTACCCTTGCAGGCAAGAGGAAGATAGTCCGACCTTGATTCTAGCAGAACCGCAAAGTGTTTTGTGAAACAACCTAACAAGAAATCAGCGGAGTTTTTGCTAAAACTGAGAAGAATGGACCTGAGATTACTAGTGGGTGTCATCATAGGACACAATGCTTGTGGTCAGCATATGACTTAAGATCGACGATTATTATTTGACTCGAAAGTCAGGCACTGCGACCCATATCTATTGTACCAAAGCTTTAAATTATGAAAAAACGAAAGGAAGAGAGAAAGAAAGATAGATAAGAAACATACAAAAGCCGAGAACCGAACTCGAGTCTCCAGAGACAAGAGTCGGGCATTCTGCCAATAGACCACAGTGGCGATGGTTGGATCTACAGTTTAACGTCGATTCCGAACGACTGTGTGGCAATTTTTTATCAGCTCGGTGGTTTTGCCATTACCAACGAAGGTACACTTTCTTATAATTCTCATTCATTTCATATCGATAGTGAATATTAGAAGTTTCTGAGAATTGATCAACAGACCAAGGCGGAAATCGAAGCCGCAACCTTCTGGGTGAAAGTCTTGTGCACCATCCACTAGACTAACGGTCGTCGTGATCGACGATACGGAGTTTTGTAGCTGTTCTCGAGAATCAGATTAAGGCTGTTGGGTAGCGATGTCTTGAGAATGAGTAATAACAATACTCTTTCTCTTCCTGAGTTTCTAAGGTTCGGTAACTAAACTAAGAAGTTCAGGGATGAGAGGCCTTAGGATTTCCTTCTTCTTTCCTGTCTGTCTACTCTCTTATACTGACTCTATCCCGGGTATAGTACAATGCTCCTTGAGACTGAGTGCTTTGGTTTAGTTCAGCCCATCCCCTCAACTATAAATCCTGGCTGACACCAGGCCGATGATGAATTGTAAATCATTGCCAAAACTCGATTTAAGAATAGTCAATGATTTTTCGTTCGGTTTCGGTTTTGACCGGCTAAAGCATACTAACTTGTTTCACTTTGCTCCATTACTCGAAGACCTTTGTGTATTCATTGTTGCTGTTATTTCATTATTTCTTTGTAGCCAAGAAGCATATTCGTAGATATGTATGTATGTACATAAATGTTTGCTGCCTGGAATGTGGTACAAAAGTACATACTCTCACTCGTATTCGTGTTTGTACTGGTAAACTTCCTCCGCACTCATTGTGCGCATTGTGACCAGTAATGATGATGACGATCATAATGATGATCTACCTTCTTTCAAACTTTTCCCCACCCCTCCCTCCTTTTTATCTCCACCACCACACCATTAATAGCAGTCGGCTGCAATCGTCTCTTGTTTGTATGTTGTTGTCACATTCAATAAGTGTTTTAGTAATTCGCTGGTGCGCCCATGGACTCTACATACATATATACATTGGTATATAATCTGATTTGATTCGAGTAAAAGGAACCAGATTGTTGTTTGTTGTTGGTTGGTTGGTTGGCTGGCTGGCTGGCTGGCTGATTTGTTGTTGCCAAAGTGGCACACATGCGCATATCAAAATGCAATATATTATGTATGTGTACCTGCCTACGATGCAGCAATGCAAAGCAATATCATGATGTAGCTCAATCATCAACAAGAAGGGGATACGATGGTTCAATATTGATTAGGCTTGTTGCATTTTAGTTACAATGGCATTTTTAAGCAAAGCACACATTTCGCCCAATATGCCACATTATTTTGTTTTTTTTTTTCTTTTTATTGTAATGACATTTTCCACAAGTCGATCGGAATTCAGGGAAGGGGAGAAAACGAGTAATGCACATGTGCATACATACATACATACATACATATGTAGATGCACTATAATATTCATGGCAACATGGCAACAATTACCACTGAACTTTACTAATTCGAGGCATTCTATTGAGGCTTCATGGTTAGTGGCGAAAATTCGAGGTCATAGTGAAGCAGAGTTGGAAATCAGAAACTGAATGTCTTGAGTGTGCCAAAAAGAAAAAAAAAAAAGCTTCATTGCACTAGATTCCAAATGCAAAGCATGCAAATGAATCTTTATTAATTTCAACTTCCTGCAATATACAGTAGAAAAATCAGCAGCTCGATCAGAAGTAAAAAAAAAAATTTAAAGTTATATGATAAACATATGGAAAAATAAAATTGTATTTAAAATTTAAACGATTCACAATGAATGGATAGATCAACATGCTCGCAAGCGCTCAGCGGGAGTTTGGGCGTCAATTTTGAATGCTGCTGTGATGACTGTTCCTCGTTCAATCGATCGATCGACCGCTTGATTCTATGTTCACTGCTTCTTTTGTTAGCTATTGTCTGTCCAACAGTTAAATGTTAATATTGAATAACTTGCGAAGAAGCAGTTAAATATAAAGAATACATACTAATATCATAGTCTACATACATACATACATACATACATGCATATGTAGTATAACAACAAAAACAAAATTATTTGTTTTGTCATATAAAATTCCCAAAAATAATATAAATAATAATATGTAGCTTCACATAATTTATAGTTTAATTTATAAAGCAAGCAAGCAAGCAAGCAAGCAAGAAAGATATTAACCTGACAGCGTATAAAAGTGGAGGGCGTGTAGTGCGGTGAGGTGACAATATATCGGCGATATCGTTATATTATCATTATTGTCAGCTTTTAAAGGTAGCTTTAGTGGCACTGGGCCAGCGAGCGGTTGAGCCACGGATATACAGCAGCGACATCATCAATAATTTCAAACCAACAAAAAAAAAATATTCAAGACCCCCAACGACCTAACAAACGGATCACATCGATTTAAATGCAAATAAATGTAATAAACCACATTTGTTTTAAATAGCAACAACAACAACAAAAAGAACACTAAATCTCCAACCAAATCACACCAAAAAACAAATATCTCGTTTCGCGAGGCACAGTAGATTAAAAAGGCATAAATAAGTAGCAAAAATTTTCTTAGTTCAATAACGAATTCGGAAAATTCTCTTTTTAATACATCCCCATTGGGTTTGAAGTAACTGAATTTATTGTACTCGAATTGTTTAGAAATAAAACTCGTATCGACGTTTGGCATTTAAAAATTCCGCGTAAAGTAAATTAAAGTTTCTTTTTATGATGTTAAGTTATTAACTCTTTACTCTACTCTGACGCGAAGTTTGAGCGCGAGTTGCCAAGAAGTTTCTTTACAGCTATTAATTTTGCTTTCCCATCTAAAATTTGCTCCGTGATTTTCTTCAAAAAGACCATCGGAGACATGTTGCTGAAGACATGCTTGAATGAGCTTATTCGGACTTTACATTCATACAACGGATCATAACGGATGGCAAGACATGGGTTTACGAGTTTGACAAGCAAACGAGTTAATAAAGCTTCGGAATGGCGCTCTTTTAATGATCAAAATTGATCAAAATCAAAGTGATAATGACGGGTTTCTTTGACTATCATGGTGTCGCCCACACAGAATTCCTTCCGGATGGAGGAACAGTCAATAAAGAACAACTGTGTTTTTTTCGCCACTTGCTTCTAGTTATGTATAACTACCAACGATAATTGTATGAAAAACAACAACAAAGCTGCACAGATAACAGATATAATTATAGCTGTTTGTGGCTGTTCACACGGGCGCAAGCATGAAAGCCAATGGTGTGGTTTATGGACCGGCGGTATTAGTCCGTATTTATTTAAAGATGACGATGGCCACAACGTTACCGCCAATGACACCCACTATCGTTCAATGATTCCGAGCTTTTTTTTTGCCAAAAATACAGGAGCGGAATCTGGTAGACATGTGGTTTCAACAAGACGGCGCCAAAAGCCACACATCATGTAAAATAATGGAGCTATTGAGAGATGAGTTTAGTGAGCAATTTATCTCACATTTCGGAACAGTGAATTGGCCGCTTAGATCGTGTGATTTGACGCCTCTAGACTATTTTTTTTTATGGGGTTAAGTGAAGTCTCTCGTCTATGCCGATAAACTAGCATCAATTGTATCCTTGGAAAACAACAACAACATTACACGTGTTCTTAACGAGATACCAATCGCTATGCTCGAAAAAGTGGTTCAAAATTGGAATTGGGTCAATATCTATATAAAATAATATGACAGACTTTATGGAAAAGCGGGCTAAAATTTATATAAGAGCAAAAGTGAAATAATTTAGTATCTCAGCGCGAGAACGGTACAAGTTTAGAGTGAAAATAAAACAATTTGGAAGTAAGAGCAAAAATGTGATAACAATTCTTTCAGAGCAAAAAGAACATAGTGATTTATTCTGTTTTTGCTCTGAACATATTTCGTTTCACTTTTGCTCTGAACACATTTCGTGTCGCTTTTGCCCTGAACACATTTCGTGTCGCTTTTGCCCTGAACATATTTCGTGTCGCTTTTGCCCTGAACATATTTCGTGTCGCTTTTGCCCTGAACATATTTCGTGTCGCTTTTGCCCTGAACATATTTCGTGTCGCTTTTGCCCTGAACATATTTCGTGTCGCTTTTGCCCTGAACATATTTCGTGTCGCTTTTGCCCTGAACATATTTCGTGTCGCTTTTGCCCTGAACATATTTCGTGTCGCTTGTGCTCTGAACATATTTCGTTTCGCTTTTGCCCTGAACATATTTCGTGTCGCTTTTGCCCTGAACATACTTCGTTTCACTTTTGCTCTGAACATATTTCATGTCGCTTTTGCCCTGAACATATTTCGTGTCACTTTTGCTCTTAAGTAAAATTATTCCACTTTTTTCTGAACTGAGCAGTTCTACCATTTTTCCTCTCAGTGTTTGCACAGATTTTTTATTTCATTAAAAAAAGTTTATACATAAGTTCAACTATCTCGAAAATTAAAAAAAAAAATTGAAGAATTTGTATTTTTTTTTCTTGCTTTACTTTCATTAAAGTTTTGAAATTCATCTTTTATTACATTTGCGAGTGCATTGCGACACTGTGCGATTTGACGCGTTGCTATTCATTTTTCAATACGTTGTGATCTGATCTGATAAATTTTTTCCTAGTTGCCCACCACCTTGTTGTTTTATGTTCGTTTTTTGTTTTTTATTGTATTGTTTTTTATTTAATTCTTATTTCCATAAAGTATTAAATTTCATTAATTGCCAAATAAAAATTAAAATTCATACAGCAGCGCAACACATTAATTTTGCTCTCGACACAGAGAGCTTGTTATTGCCAGTGGAAGGAAAGTTAAGGAGGGGGGAGATGGGCGGCTTGGTGAAACGGATCTGTCGAATCTTGTCGATCAGAGACTTTATGGAGCTGCTAAGTCGCTTGCTTTGCTACCTTTTCTCTGTCTTTTTTTTTTCTCTTGCTACCTCTACAAACGACAATATGCAAATTTAACACACCTAAACATTTTTTGTTTTTATTACTACTTAATTTTTTTATTTTTTTTTTTTTTTTATTTTTATTTCAAATTATTCACTTAATATTCAGTAGTCATTGTTGTCATTTTACATTCGCGTATTTATTTATAGTTTTTCAAATGTTTAGAAATCGAATCTAAATTGAAAAAATCATCTTCACTGTCTTAGTCTTAGTCGTAGTCGTGGTCGTGGTTGTGGTCGTGATCGGTCCATACCTAGATATGGTAGATGCTTTGCCAAGTACGAGTTCTACGGGATTTTGTTGTTGCGCTATGACGCTAATAGCTGACAGTTGCGCGCGATGTTAATAAATTGTCACCGTGTTTCATCCAATTTTGTTTGTGAATAAATGCCTGAGCTTTTTCTGGTATGAATGACCATTATTTATGACATGACACAAACACACAATCCAAAACAGAAACAATCCAACCAACTGCTTTGTTTTTGTGTATCTTTTCTGTTTTTGGCCCGAAACTAGGCAATTACGGATTCAGTGTGTATGAAGCCATTAAAAGCACCTACAAATTAATTCATTATTTATTTTATTTTTTGTTTGTTTTTTTTTCATGAATTTTTAGTAATTTGTTGTTTGTTGATGACACATTTTCATTAATAAAAAAAAAAGTAACAAGTTTGAATGAAACATATACACACACACACACACTTACACACTTAAAAGTCCACACGTTTGTATATGAAAATATTATCGACATGATCATTTCCGTTCAATCACCAATTTACATACAAACATACTAGATTTCACAATTCATTCATTGATACTGGTCAATGAATATTTTTTGGGATCGGATCGGATCGGAGAGAGGCACTAAAACACTAAAACATACGAAATTGGCATTTATGTTTATAATTTTATATACATTTTTTTTTAATGCACGAATATTGTTGTGGAATTGATAAGGCAAAATATAATCAATTTATGTGTGAATAAAAATTCTATTTTTAGGTTCATCGAAAGCTTTGCGATTACTCTGGCAAATACAACTTACTTTATATTAAAAATTGTAACATATTTAGTTTTTTACTTCCTACTTTTGTTGGAAGTGTCTGACAAAAATGGCAGATGAAGCCAAAATAAATTATTTTCATTTCCATAAAAGTGTTTGCTAAAAATGGATACTCAAGCTGAAATTCGAAAAATCATTGTGAAATTTTTTCAACAAATTCCCAAAAAGGAGTCACTTAAAAATTGCAAAAACTGTTAGAGTGTCCCGTCAAATTGTTGACAGGGTTTTGAAAAACTTCAATCACAATTTAAACCAGAGGTTCCCAACTGTGCTTATCCTACGCCTCCCTTTTCGAATTCGTGGCAAGCCCGCGCCTCCCCTACATTGATTTTTTTATGCTGGTTTACTATTTTTCAAATTAAATCTTACCCGCCTTGATAAAATTCTGGTTTTTCCGTTGTTTGGATGAGGCTCTGGCTAGTTTGCGTCAAAGATAAACGAGGCTAGTAAATTTATTTAGTAGCTGAATTGTTCCTAGTGATGAAAACTAGGATGATGAAGTTTTAGTGACGTTTTAGTTGGAAATTCGCTAGCTTAAACTAACTAAATAATGAATAAGGAGTAAGATTGAAAAAATCTTAACACACGTTTTACCTAATAATTTTGTTTTGGGTGTAAAATTTTAAAATTTCTTTGATCTAGTTATCTTTGAAAAATATGTCACCTGTTATTTTTAATGACAAACATGTTGATTTATTGTGAGTTTGATCAAAATGAGTAAAGAAAACGAAGTACGTCTCAAAATTATTAAAAATTAAAAAAAAAAAATCCAAATTGGTCCTACAAAAAATTGGCCAAAGAATTGAAGGTCTGCCGTCAAACTGTTTCCAATGTTATTAAACAGTTTCAGGAGAATTTGACCATCGATGGGAAACCTGGTTCGGGAAGAAAACAAGGACCACATGATATTGGGAAAGCCAAGAAAATAGAAAGCATATTGAAAAAATCTCCAAACACATCTGGTAGAAAAGGTGCCCGGTTAGCTCAGTGCTCTGACTATTTGGCGCGAAAAGTTAAAGCCAATGCAGGTTTGAAAACATACAAAGTCCAAAAAGTTACAGACAGGAATGCTGCAAAAAATTTAGACGCCAAAAGTAGGGCTCGGAAATTAAAATCGAATTCCATACAAAAATATTCATGTTTTATAATGGACTACGCAACGTATTTACGCAGCTTCCGAGTCAAAATTTTTATGTTGCTGATGGTCGAGGAAATGTGGGAGAAAAATTTAGAATCCAAAAGCAGACAAAATTTCCTAAAAAATTCCTGGTATGGCAAGCTATATTCAGTTGCGGCAAAAGAAGCAAAACATTTGCTACAGTGGGCTCTATAAATACCGAAATATACATCAAAGAAAGTTTGAAAAAAATACTTCTAGGACTACACTGGGCGCCAGTAGTACTACTCAAGACCGTTAGTGCTATTGGTGGCATTGGATATAAAAAATGCATTCAACAGTATCAGACGGACAGATACGTTGTAGGCTCTGGACACCCATTTCCGAGTACCAGCGTATTATATAATGAGAATGATGAGAAGTTATCTAAGAAACAGAGAGCTTATATATGAGACGACCAGAGGGTCTGGGAAAAAACATATTACGGCAGGTGCTGTGCAAGGATTCAACCTCGGACCAGACCTTTGGAATGTTACCTATGACGAAATCCGACGGATCGAATCGGATCGGATAGGCTATGCAGATGACATCGCTGCCGTTATTACTGCGCGAAACAGCAAAAGAAGCGCAGCGTAAACTTAACCAAGTGATGATAAGAACGCAGACATAGCTTAACTCACACAGGCTACAATTAGCCACACATAATACAGAATTACTTCTGCCGACAAGACGACAAATGCCTATAGAACTGGAAACGATGTAATTATCACAGAAAAAGCTTTAAGATACCTAGGACTTACGCTAGATACAAAACTGACATATGGAGTGCAATTGCAACATGCAGCGACCAAAGCAACCAAAGCTACAGCTTCGTTCAGTAGGTTTGTGGCGAACATCGGTGACCCAATGTAGTGCAAACGGAAGCTACTGATGGCAGTCAATCTTGCTATCCTTCTCTACGGTTGCGAGATGTAGGCTGATAAACTAAGAGTAGAGTGTAGTGCGCAACAGCTGCTGTCGGTGCAAAGAACTGCTGCATTAACCCAGTATACCATATGGCACCTGAGTCGTTCCTGAGCCAGGTTCAAAAACAATTTTTTGATCTATCTACTTTGGTTCCCGCTCGTCCTTAATGGGTTAAGTGTAGCCTCAGCATACCGAACGGTTTCAGGGACCGCGGTCATGGTGGTAACGGGAACAGTCTCTATTGATCTCCCCGCTCACGAACGGAAGAAACTATCACTACAAGAACTGACGAGCGATCTTACGATGGAGACTGCAGCCAAAACGAAGCAACAGACAATCCGAACTTGGCAAGAACATTCGGGCATCGAATCGCGCGGAAGGTGGACGGCGAAATTAATACCGAAACTAGAAGTGTGACTAAACAGACGGTTTGGAGGAGTTAATTATTACCTGACGTAGCTGTTATCAGGCCATGGTTACTTTCGGAAGTACTTAAGTATACAATTGGAAAAACCGAGCAATCCAACTGTGTATATATTGTTGGTGGAACTAATGACGACGCCGAACATACGTTCTTGATATGCTTAAGTCTAAGGAAAAAGACCTCGAAGAATATGAGAGCCCAGCGAGAGCAGAGGGACCTGGAATCAGGTATAACGACGAGAGTCCAGTAAGGACGAAACGAGACTTCACCCTGAAGTAATTTTTAATAATGGAACCAAGTCTAATGAGACTGAGGCGGATGTTTTAGTGTATATACAAATGTATAAAACATTTTTAACTTCTCAAACGAAAAAAAAAATACTATAGGGCTGTTTTTTTACGTCAAGGTGTGTCAAGGAGTGGATCAAAACTCACGCCCCACATTCATCTTTAAAAAGTTATGAAATTAGATTAAAGCTCAAACTATTGGAAGATCCAAAAGCTATATTAAAATAATCAAAGCATCGAAATTGTAATATAAAAATAACAGTTGTGGATGAAAATCGCATCTAAATTTTCAAGATTTTCCAGCCCGAGTCTTACGTAAGTCTGCAACAGCAACTTAAACTCAAATCTTTTCATTATTTTTATATAAAGACTTAAATTTCTTATAAAAAAATAATTAGAAACTGATGAGATCAAACTCATTGCGGTCTACTTAAATTTTGTGCTTGATTCATTAACGTCCAAAAAGTTTGTAGCATAGTGTTATTCAACTGTTTCATAATCATATTTCATTCTTATTTATAAATTAATTAATTAAGCATTTTATTCAACTCTGGAATATCTGAATATAAGTATTTTGTGAATGAAGGATTATTCATTCATATATTCTTAGGAAACTAAACAACAAAAGCAGCTAAAGTAATAACAAAAAAGCTAAAAAAAAAGATACAAAACAATTTGGTTGTGTGTGTGTGTGTGTGTGTGTATGTGGGTATGCCAGCATATAATAAAATTCCAGTGGAGCACAAACACAATGCAGAAAAAACAAAAATGAAACTTTGAACGAAAAATTGGTTTGGTTGGTTTTGGTAAACACCACCCACCCTGAAACCTGAAACCAGAAACCTGATCCTCCTTCCCTAAGGTTTTTCATATTGGCAGATATGTTTTGAAGTTTGCCGCGAACAACAGCGAAGAAAAGAAACAATGCTATATATGTATATATGTATTTGGCAGTGTATATGTGTGTGCGTAACAATGGAAGCCACAAATACTTATGACAATACCTTCTGGTCTTCAAAATCGCTCTACACCACAGCACAACACAGCACAGCACAGCAAACGATGGTGTGCTTTTCTTGCTTACACATTCATACACAATACATACATACATACATACATATACACCGACAGACCGACAAGTCGACCGAACGAATTTAGGGCAGCCAGCTGATGTGAGCGCCACAAAAGCCACGCCATTGGCTGAAAGCATTTACGGAACGCCCCCTCCGTTGAAGTACATATGTATATATGGATGGATGTGGTGCGCAATGAAGTGAAGGGAAGATGAAACGAAACTAAATGAAGCGAAACGGAATTTACATTTGAAAGAAGAAAGGCACCCACAAGATAGCAAGTACTGGCAACTGAAGCAGAGAAACGAAACCGAAGCAACCAGATAAGCAGCAGCTAGAAAGAATTATTTTTATCTCGGTAGCTGCCTGCTGGCTGCCGATTTGCAGCTTACAGTTGGCAGCAATTGCAGCAGCAGCAGCAGCAAAAAAGTGAAAGAGATGGCAAAAATGTGCGCTCTCGTCTGCCACTGGTTTTTCAAATGGGGCAAATGGGGGAGCTACTAGCCACCGCAAATCGCAGTCATCTATATTATTTTATATACATGTGTGTGTGTGTGTGTGTGTGTATATGTTTCTTTGCATGCAAGAGAGTGTATTTGTGATAAGAAAAAAAAATAGTTTGATATTACCTGCATCCATTCATGCATTCATTCATTCATTCATCCATTCATCGATATGTTAAAAGGGGCTGGTTTCTCTCTCCCACTCTTGCGCTCCCCAATATGATCTTCTCTGTTCAGCCTAATTGATATGTTTGCCTACCTGTGTGCATGTGTGTGTGTGTGTGTGTCTGTGTGTTTGTATTTGCTTCTCAAATTCACGGACAACCAACAGTAGCATGTTATTTGGCAATAATTACCAGCATTCTTCATCATTCAACGTTCGGTAGGGTTCAGTTCGTTCAGTACGTTATACGATGGATACGCCCCATTTATGTACTTCACTCAAACTCAATTAAGTATTTTCTCTCGCAATCGCGTAGTCACTCAATTTGAAAAAAGAGATTCACTCGCCAAGTACAATATTTGTTGCGCATGCGTTTAACATTTTACTCTCTCTCTCGCATTCTGCGTCGTCGCGCTCTCTCTCTCTCTCTCTCAGCTCAAAATGCGCTCTCTACTGAGCGCACTGGCAGTGTAAGGTAAGGCAAGAATATGGTAGATAGGTAGGTAGGTAGGTAGGTAAGTAGTCTGTCTGTTGTCTTGTCATTCAGGTGGTTCTTCAAAGTATTGCCCATCTCTTTCTAACCAATACGAAATCGAACAATATCAAACTGTTGGCCAAATGCTGCTGCTATTGCTGCTGTTGTTGTTGCTGTTGTTGTTATTGTTGTTGTTGTTACTGGTGATTGTGATGATGACTCTGATATTGAGGCTGATTTTTATGGTGTTGTAGTTAGTGTACTGTGTATTGTGTGTTGTCTTCATTTTTTTGAGTATTTTTCTTTTGTTTTTGTGCGGTCGATGTTGTTGTAGTTGTTGTTGTTGTTGCCTTCAGTATGTGAACAGCCTCAATTTAACGCCAAACAGAGCAGGGCCGATCAGAGTAGAGCAGAGCAGAGCAGAGCAGTGATCTGTCTGCACAGCCAGAAACCAACACCAGTAACAAAGTAACTGAAACAGCAAACAGCGCCAGCAGCAACGCAGCAAACACACAACAAGCAGCAGCACAGCACAGCACACACAACCAGCAGAAGCCGTTTTCGCATTCAACACTGGCAGCCGTTAACTATCAAGCTGAAGTTTCGATCGTAACTTTGCAGTTGACTGTCGCGCACGGAAGCGTTCGGAAGTGAAATATATTTTTATTAATAATATTAAAACGTTGCTTGATATACACAACACACGGTAATAAGCGACAATAGCTAGGCTTATAGCTACAACATTGAAAAAGAAAGAATATCACAAAAAAAGAAAAAAAAAATTATAATAATTCAACTTGAGTCGCCTGTCGCTTGAATGAAGTTAATTAATAAGCGACTACTTTGAAGCCATTTACTAATTTTGTCACTTTGCCAATCAACCAATCATTCAAAATTCAAACGCGAGTGTGTCTTAAGAGACTCTAATTCAAAAAATATATGGTTTTATTAACTAAATCCATAAACATTTACATGAAAATAGCTCACTGCACATACAAATAACTGGAGAAAAACGCGATATCCTGATTTGAATTGGTAAGTTTCAATCTTTTGATATATTTTCTTCTTTTTACAAACAATTTAGTAGAATACTCTCTTGAAAATCGTGTTCGCAATTCTTATTGGCATTCCATGCGTAATCGGTAGCCAATGGTAGCCAATGGTAGAGATCGTCGTGGCTACTGTTGATCACCACCATACCACATTGATCGATCGCTCGGTTAGTCGGTTCTACACGAGGTGGCTAGCTGCAGACTTCGCGCAATCGACGAAACTCTTCGTCAATGCGTGAAACTTGCTTCGGCTACTGGTATTAAGCACCACCTCCTTTTCTTTTACTTACAATATGTACCTACACATAAATGTGGGATAATACATGCATACATACATACATACATACATACAAACTTAGGTACATACCACAATTGGGAGAAGGTTCTGTCTTGAAATTTAACAATGTGGCAGTGGAATCAATTAGTTAACTTTATACGCGACGCTTTCTCTAGTTAATAGGACCTCAGGCAATGTTTAAGGAATTTGTCGAGGACGAGGGACTAATTCTTGTGTGGCTTTGTTGGTTAACAGAATTGAAGGTTGCTTAAAAAGATGTGAAAAAATTCAAAAATTCAAATCAATTTAAAAAAAAAGAATAATAATGCTAATCCTTGCAGTTGTGAGTTGAAGACTATAGTCTATAGTAGAATAAAGCTTATTTTCAGACCATTTTTTTCTGAAAAATATTAAGTACTTTCGTCCTAAAAATAAGAAAATTCGGTATTGATGCCAAATCAACTTCGTTTGAAGTTGAATTAAGCTCGGATGGGCTTGATTTTTTTCTCAATGTAGACTAAAGTCTAGGGTATATATGCGTACCTCAGAGCAAAAACACATTAAGTCCAAAATTTCAAGTTTCCGTTTTTTTTTTTTTTTTTGGACTAACTTAGTTTTAGACGATTTGACTTAAAATTACGAAAATACCATATCTATTTGAATATTTTTAAAGCATTTACTCCTTATCTTGGAATCGAACCTGAGGCACTCATTCACCAGGCCACCAAGGCGACCATATTTTGAAGTATTAAGTCCACTACGCTTTTGGAAGAAAAAAATTCAAATTTACGCTCTCCTGTAAAATTTATATTTTGAGACTCAATCCGCTTTTGCTCTCAGGTACTTGATTGTTTAAAATTACTATGAAAAAACTAAGTACATATTTATTTTTCCGGTACGAATTCAGTATAAGTCACAGAACGTTACTTTTTTTCTAATATATCTCAAATCGAATATAGAAAAGAATTGGTTTCACATTATTTTCACCCTCTTAGCTACAATTCCGTTTTATCCTTGAGCACATGTTGATGTTAGTACAATAGTTTCCACTCAAACAGCTTGGTATGCGAAATTGCTGAGCCCACACACATACGCTCATTGTATGCATATGTTCATCCTACTTCACACGCACACTCAACTACGAGCAATACACACTCAAACTATAGAATTACTCAATTCGGAAGTTATTCTTTTACAGTCTGCCTAGGTTCGTTCCGTTACTTCGTCACGTTCGGTTCAATCTATCCAACTGTAACTATTTCATTAAACTATACATCTTCGTGCCTTGTCGACGTGTGCGTGTTCCGCGTCTCCATTCCAACATAATTCATTCTTATAACTTACTGGAACGTGATAAACAAAGTGATTTTCTAATTACAAGGAATAAGAAAGTAGAAGTTTCGCGTATTTCGGTGTGCTCGTTAAAAAAAAAAAACAAAAACAAAATAATCGTCAGCGAGTTCACATTCAGTTTCGTTTTGCTTACCTTTGATTTTTGAGGTAAGTTTATACAATTCTTCTTTGCTCAGTCTGCCCAATCAGTGCCCTCGTCATTTTAATATTGATCATCATCATTGCTTCTCTTCTGTTCTGTGCACTTCTGCGCATTGCTATTTATTTATTACGCTCATACATATGTCACGTCTGACGGTCTGTATGTCTATCTGCCTGTCAATCATTGTTGATGTTACGCACGCATACATATGTACATATGTATTCACAGATCTGCTGTACACAGTAGCCATGTTGTTATGGTTCGGTTTTTTTAGAACGTCAACATACTTGCATACATACATACAGACCTACTTATGTATGTATATTGGGTACCCGTGTTCTTGTGCTTGTGGTGGGTGCCAATGGCGGCTGTCGTTCTCTTGTTCGTTCTCATTTTTGACTTTGCTACTAGTTTACGCGTTTTTATTGGTGAACAGCCACACGCATACACACACACATAAAGACACAGAATCGGAGATACACTTTAATGTTTAACTCTTCTGTTTTTTTTTCTTCTCTATCATTCATGTGAATGCGTTTGTGTTCATATACATACAGTGCCGGTCATATCATTTGCAACCAAAATCTGTTGTACTGTAAATGACATCTTAAGTTCACTAACAGAATTTTTATCAAAAATCTTTTTTATTCAAAACAAAGTGTATTTATTGCTATTTATTACAAAAAACTAAAAGTACAAAATTATTTTGCAAATAAAAAAAGAAAGACGTAATATTAAATTAAACTCTAAATTGAAGAGGTCAAAACATTTGCAACTAGAAAAGGTTAATGTTAATGTCTACGTGGCATTGGCTGTATTAAATGTTTCGCCTGATCGATTGGAACTTGCTTTCATTGCTTTTGAACATCCTCATGAAGATTCGTGCCAATCTTTCGTTTCACGAGCATCAAATGACTCGCAATTGGGTTTCGATCGAGGAGCTGTACTGGATAAATGAGAAATTGCACATTTTTTTGCGACAAGGCAAGCTTTTACCAATTTAGACGATCGCTTTGGGTTATGATTCTATGTAAACGTCCAATCAAGCGGCATTTCCAAGCTAGCGTACGGAAGTATAATGTCTGTTAAAACGTTTTTGTAATCGTTGTATTCCATAATTCGTCGAGTGTGATGCGTTGGACCCATACTATTAGCTGAAAAGTAGCCCCAGACCACAATACAACCTTCTTGGAGCTTTACCGTACCTGGTATATGTCTCGGTCCGTGTGGCCTTTTAACAAATTATTTTCTGTCAGAACCGCACATGCTAATTTTGCTCTCATCTAACAAAAAAAAGTGTTTTGCAATTGTTGTAAAGTCCAATTTTTGTATTTATGAGGGAATTTTAAATGAGTTAAGCGAAATTTCTTAGAGTAAACGCTTTTTCGGCACTGTTGTATACGCTAAATCCACTTTTTCTGGATCATCGCTTGATGGTCGATGATGATATATCCAACTGAAGTGCATTTTTTATTTCTCTCGGTTCTACTTTCTGATTCGCTTCCATCAATTTTGTGATTTCGTTAGGTTTTCCACACGTTTCTTTGCGAGGTCTTCCACCTCCATGACGCAGTTCAATGATACCGCTGTTAACAATTCGCGAAATCGTCGACTTGCATATTGAATATTTCTTCAAAATTTTCCCAATTCAATCTAAGCCCAATTGTGAGCCATTGGATGCTCGTAAAGCGAAAGATTGGCACGTTTAACGAATACGTAGACGTGCAACAGTGATCGCTTGAAAACTTATTAGATTTTTCTTCAATTTTCACATTAACTTTTTCTAGTTACAAATGTTTTGACCTCTTCAATTCAGAGTTTGATTTAATATTACGTCTTTCTTTTTTTTTATGCAACATAATTTTGTACTTTTAATTTTTTATATTAAATAGCAATAAATACACTTTGTTTTGAGTAAAAAAGATTTTTGACAAAAATTATTTTAGTGAACTTAAGAAGTTATTTAAAGTACAAGAGATTTTGGTTGCAAATGATATGACCGGCACTGTATATCGTATATGAATTGAATATAAATAATTTTCTTTTACTTAAGAATCATAATTTGAAAGCTTATTGAAATTATTTTCCAATGCTAGTAAAACATTTATAACACCTTCCGACTTCAATTTAAGTGTCAGCGACTCTAATGTCACATGGTATATCAGTGGTAAAAAGGAATAACAACTTAAGTTTATTTTCTTGTCAGTCAAGTTTAATAATTTTTAATAGAAATATTAATTAAACTATAGGACTGTTTAAAAGATTTTATATTCAAATCAAAGATCATTCTCAAAACCATATACCTATAATTCTAAGAATTATTTAAAAATTCACACTAGTTTATATTTATTATCAAAAATATATGATCAAATTTTTTCCATCTTGATTTTTATCACAGATATATCCAACTAATATATCGAGCTTACTAATTACATTCGATTTGAAGCTTTATATTCCTCCACTTGCCAAATGATATTAAATTAGAGCTTTACTCTTCATTGTTAGTAGTTCTGTTTCACCACAGTTTTTAACTTGTTTCATATATCCATTCAATTTCTCTTTCATTTTAATTTAAACCCTTTAATTCCAACCTGAAACATTCGCTGTGATCTTGTCTTGCGTGATTTAATTGCTTGCATCCTATCCCCAAATTACTTAATGTTCAAACGCAGAAAATTTCCTTTTCAATTAATATAATTTTGAAAGCTACACACACAGATAAAAATTTATGTAAAATTGTAATGAAATCGAGTAATAAATTGCCTAAAACTAATGCAAAATTGAACTACCCAAGATTTTTGAGAACTTACTTACCAACGAAAACTTAGATCAAACTTATTTTAATTGAGTTGAGAAAATTGTAGAAAATTTTGTATGATTCACTTAAATTCTTGGTCAAATAATTTATTTAAGGCAATTTCTAAAATTTTATAAGGCATAGGTCTACTGTAAGTTGCTTAATTACTTTGGGGTTTTGTTTACGAAAACAAAAAAAAGCGGAAATTAATAAATTTTACCTAAAAAAATAGCCTAAATTTATTAAGGGCATTTTGTCTAACTTAGACATACCTAAGCTTAGATAACTTATCTATAAATTAAGGTATTTTTACCTAATTTTTACAACTTCATATAGAAAAATCTAACCAAGTCAACTTAGGCAAAAAGGCATTAGTTTTTTTTCTCTATAACTTATAGAGAATGTACAAGTATGAACATTTATGTATGAGGCAGTAAGGTCAAAATCAATCTAAGTCATACTTTTTTGAAATCGACTTATTTTTACATTAATATCAGCATCAATTTGTTGTAACTTCTAAGGTAAAATAAGTCCATCTTAGCTTTCTAGGACCGATCAACAGATGTTTCCATGGAACATAGATTTTGCTCAAGCAAAAGATCAAAAGCGAGCTAATCGAATTTCTATTTAGAAGCAAAAAAAAAAAAAATGTTTTTAAAAATATTTTCGCTCCAAAAGATTGGCATGGTGTTGGAAAGGAAATAACTGAATAAGATTTCTTTTAAACGAAGAAACTAAAGAAGAATAGCATAAGCAGGAAATCGACTTTATATAAAACCAAAGTAAAATAGCTAAAAAGATAATGTTTGCAGTTTAAGAAATCTCAATCGTTTTCCACCTATTATAAATACATCCAAAAAACGAGCATTTCTTTTTTGAAGATAAGTAAGTCAGAAAAGAAAAACCAGTTGGAGCTGTTAAATTGAATTTCACCAATATACTACATTTCTACAAAGCCATCAAGACGATGAGTTCCGACGGTGCTGAACATGTTGATGACTAAGATGATGAAACACATATACAATATTTGAGTTTTGTTTGATTTCTGACTGATTAAATACATTTTCTTTTTGTATTTTGTTTGTTTCAATTAAAATTATACTTCAATCCATCTCTAACAAAATCTCTTTGAAATCCGCAAAACCTGCATCAAAATTAAAATAAACTTTTGAAAAAAGATTTAATAATTGCTCCTCGAGTACCAAAAATTTATACGAATTATAATCAACTTTCGACCGAAAGGCATTCGTTTACCCAAAAACAAACTTTAAACGAGAGAGCAAATGAGAGAGAGTAGAGTGACAGTTCGCTTTGAGAGAACTTGGAAGTTTTTACTGTATAAATTTTTTACTTGTTAAGGCGGACTCTCTTCTGGTTTTTCATATGACGTTTTTCGCTCTCTTAAATTGAGAGTGTTAGGTGAATTCGCGTTAAGGTGAAGTTTGCATTTGCTCTCAGAGAGTCTTTTTGAGAGTAAATTCCTGTTGTAAACAAACAAGAAAGAAACTTACGGTTTCTCGTTCATAGTAATTTAC
Organism: Toxonevra muliebris; assembly: GCA_963691655.1. Taxonomy (NCBI): domain Eukaryota; kingdom Metazoa; phylum Arthropoda; class Insecta; order Diptera; family Pallopteridae; genus Toxonevra; species Toxonevra muliebris. The sequence continues at coordinate 72,087,589 of OY829329.1, forward strand.
ATTAAAAAAAAAACTTTCTGAACGAAATTGCAGCAATTTTCTTGCAAGAAAATATATTATTGAAAAATATATGACACATAAATATATATACAATTATATTTTTATATACCATATCAATCTGTGTGTTGGCAATGGAAGAACTAAGAAAATAAATATTCATTTAATTAGGTTTTATTAGTTACTTAATTTGAATCATTTGAACATTCCACATTAAGTTGCTCTCTTCTCTTTCCTTTGATTAAATATAAATATTTTTAATAGTTGATTGTTCGCAATCAGTTACATATACAAACAACTTGCAAACTCGAACGAATTTCCGTTCGTGTACTTTTTGTGATATTTTTTTCTTATGCTTGGTTTTCACTATGTCATATTTTCTGTCAAAGAGAGAGAAAGACAGAAATTTGCCAAAATTTTGGCATATTTGATTGAATTTGACATAGTGAAAACCAAGCATTAATGAATTGAGGATAAAAACCCTTTTACTCTCACTGTCTCATATTATTGGTTTACGTATTATTGGAACTGTATTATTAGTTCACGTATTATTCGAACTGTATCCCTAGTTGAAAAACTTTCTGTACCTATTTAACCCTGGAAGGACATGCTTCGTCGAATCGACGACGCATTTTTACATTTTACAATTTTTCTTTCTAAGTAAGTGTTGGTAAACATTTAATTTATGAATAAATGTTATTAAGAAAAAATGTCCACTGTTATTTTTCCATATGATAAATCAACCAAATAATGGGAAACAATCAACTTTCAAAGTTATAGGTGTATAAATCAAATGTATGAACGCTTTGAATAATGCCGTCGTCGTTTCGACGAAGCATGACCTTAACGTATAAAAAATATGCATGTTCTTTCAGGGTTAATATTATTAAAAAAAAATAAATAAAATTAAATTTTTTATTTATTACAAAAACGATATTTATTTTGTTGTTTTGCCACAGTGATAATTTTTTTTGGTTCAAAACCAACCTCGTCAACCTTCGTTAACCTATTTAATTTTTTACAGTAGTAGATATTTGCAGATTTTTTTGCTATTAAAATATAATTCGCTCCCTACGGTTCGGGATCGAGCAAAAAAATAATAATTAGAGCGCCGTCCTCTGACAGCAGCTTTTGTAGCCATCTTAAAACAGCAATATGACCGAAAATTTAAGATTAATAAATAAACCATTTGGCACACGCTCAAAAAAATTTTAATCCAGAAAAGCCTCAATCTGCACTTACTTGCGAAGCCTAAACTGCTGAATACAATAGATCAATTTTGTCCAACATTCTTAATCCTTTCGCAACTCTACCAAATCAATAATAATAATATTTACATTGAGCTCTAAGGTTTGTCGTCTCTAAAATTCTCCTGAAAAATACTTGAGCGGGAATCATTCAACAAATCTGGTATAGGTTTTAATTCAGGCTAAAAAAGAGAGGGTTCGGACTGGGTTTGAAAACCTGATGGTTACGGTTTTACCCCCTCCCTCCCTAACCAAAAAATGAGCTCTAAAACTGCTTAATGGGTCAATACCTCTAAGTCCGGCTTCTTAGAGCTGTGTCGTTTTCGCTCTGAAAAAATTGCAAATTCGCTTTCTTTTTATATTTCAACCTTTTTTTTTTGCTATCAGCCTTTCATACGAGAAGCTGAGTGCCTTTCATATGAGAGACTAAGAGCCTTTCATGTGAGAGGCTGAGAGCCTTTTATATGAGAGACCCAGATCCCTAGTTTTAGTCTCTCATATGAGAGTCTCTCAGTCTCGCATATATAAACAAAGCCAGTCAGATGTATTCTGTACTGTAGGTATATAAAGTATGATGAATATATCGCTCATTTACTGAAAGACTGTCATAACTCAAAAAACTCGATTTTGCAGAAAAAGCGTTTAAAGTTTTCAATTTACTCCCTCTTTGCAGAAAAAAGAAGAAATCTTATAATTCTCACGCGGAGAGTATACAAAATATTAATATGAAATTTTTACACAATATGAAGCGTGACATAATGAATAATTCTGCATCATTAACTCAACATCGTGTTTTTTGACTTATGACAGTCTTTTAGTAAATGAGCGATATAAAGTATGATTTGTTTTTCAATCATATGAGAGACTCAGAGAATAAGAGAGAGATGGTAAAATTTAACTTTAGAGCAGTGGCCTGCAAAATTGAAAATAAGATTGTGTTGGTGAGCGCAGAGTAATTGCTCTACTCCAGCGATGGTCACCTATACATATACACAATGATCGATTGAGCACTCTTTGTATGGAAATGAGGTCTGTACGTGTGAAATTTCTTACGCTCATTTGCCTGCGCGCAAGTCTTTGGCCTACGCTGCTCTACACTATGAAAAAATAAACCTAAAAGACGTCACATGTCGAATTACCCTGCGCTCACCAACACAATCTCATTTTCAATTTGCCGACCACTGCTTTAGAGCAAAAGCGTCACGAATGCCGTTCAGAGCAAAAAGTGAAGCAAAATATGTTCAAAGAGAATTGTCATATAATTTTTGCTCTTACTTGAAGTTGTTTCATTTTCACTTTAAGTCGTTTGACTTCTACCGTTTTTGCACTGATATATAAATTTATTTCGTTTTTGCTATTCTATAAATTTAACCCACTTTTGCTCTCATCCTCTCATTTAGGCTTCATATAATTTTCGAATTTGCATGATCATTAATTAAAAAGTAATTCAATTAAACAAAAAAAGAGTAGCAATTTTTGTTCAAGGACATAGAAAATAAGTTCAGTAGCAGCCAGAAAAACTTATTTTCAATTTTTCTGTCGGCGAAATGTCAAGTGTACCTCAGTAATGGTAGAGAGTGCTTCAGTCTCTCATCCGCTTGCAGCAACAATGCGATTGCATGCAAAGGAGTCGCACTTTCTACACCACTTTTGACTACCAAAAGTGTGAAACCATCTGAAGGTGTTACCCTACCTCTATGCTTTTCTATTATCAAAAGTCAAATATTATCACATTCATTTAATTTGGACAATAAAAGGTAATACAATTGCCACTTTGCTATCTTTTCAATCTTTTGCCCTCGAATTGAAATCCTTTTCAACTCAAAATCCGAATTTACTTTTTCACAAATTTCGTTGTGGCTGTTTGCTCTTGATAAGGATACGAAAATTCAACTGCTGTTGCTAGTTGAGGCTATGAGTGTGACTGTGACTGTTAGCTGCGGCTTTAATTTTGAAAGATCCTAATTGTTTTTTGTAATATTTCAAAGAATTCCAATCCATTAGTACAATTAGATTCGTATCATCCGATGATGAGACCAAGACCAAAAGCAAAAATTCATGCGTCGTTCGTTTATTGTTAGCATCCATCGTTTGTAGCCTTTGTCTCATTTTTGTTTTATTTTCATTTTTTTATTGTCATTTTTTACCTTTTAATAGCCACCTTGCCACCTTGGTACGCCTCCATTTCATTCATTGTAATCTTTGTAAAGGTGGTGGTGCTCATATTTGTATAAGTTTGTGAGTGTGTGTGTGTGTGTGTGTGTGTGTGATGGCAGTGACACAAACATGCAATACACTCTTTTGTTTCTTATCCCTAAATCTTTATCTCATTTTGAAGGGTGTTAAACTGTAACTTTTTCTCTTGATTCGATTCCTGGAAAACATTTCTTGGTTACAGCCTTTTATCCAAGGAACGAAGAACGACCGAACAAGCGATCAAATGAAGAACGTATGTACATATGTATGTGTGTGTGTGTGTGTGTATGTTTGCGATACATGTGACCGCATTCAAGTACCTACTACATGCAATACGTGGACAACTTGGGCGATTTTGGTGTAAATCTAATTTCACGCGGCATTAACTTTTGCTGATCTTTTTTCCCTTTCATATTTTCCTCTTCACTGCTGCTGCTGGTGCTGTTGCTGTTGCTGGTGCTCATCGTCATCCTGTAAAGTGTGACGCACCATTTGCAAATTCCTTAATGGATTTCCCAAAAGCGAGAAGGAGACACATTGCCACATCTCGCCACAGTGCCACAACATCCGTAACTGCCTGCCTCATACCGTACCGCATGCTGCGAAATGTCAATTCCTTGCAGATTTAAATGCGTATGTGTACAAAACACTAATTATTTTCACCAGAGATTAATGGGATTAGCTCAGTGTTAAGCAATGAGCATTACACTCGTATTATTATTATTATTCAATGTTGCAACTGTTGCAGGTAGGCACTGCCTCTATGCATGTACATATGGTATCCATGTATCCATGCAACTGCACATTGTGTGGTATGCAAAGTAAAAGGCACACAGACAGGCAGAATTTGACTTAATCGGATTTGGACCAAAGTATATAAACATTTTGCAAAATTAAATAAAACAAAACACAACACACAACAGAAAACCAGAAACACATGCTCAAGTGTGACTTCCTGATCCTTCTTCTTGGAAATGACAATGCAAAAGATTAATAGGTGTTACGCAAACTCGTCAAGAGCTGTCGATCGTTTGCGACAAGTTATGTAGTTGCAGTTTGAAAATTTAAAATCTATTAATCACAGCTTTTTATTTATTTAGGCTCTCAAGAGACTTGTGTTAAACAGTAGAGTCACTCCCGTGAATCTGTCACTGGTCACAGACCACAGTCAAGGCAAGTTTTTTAATTAGGCATTCGCAATGGGCTAAAACTCAAGGTTCCTTTAATTCATTTTTGATTGGTGCTGTCCTAAGAAGTTGATTATTTTTGCATTATTTTTGTGGATGATGATGCTACCCATTTTGCGTACCACATTTCCTCTGCATAGTTGAACTTTATTTGAGAGGCTGAGAGCAACACTCGTGTCTCTTTTGTTCCAAATGGCCGCCTTTGTTTATATATGAGAGGCTCTCAGTTTCTTATATGAAACGCTCTCAGCTTCTCATATGGAATGTTGAGAGCCAGTGTTGCCAAATCAGTCATTTTTCCACCAGATTTGCTCTGTCGTTCATTGTGCTTGTATTAGTGGCCATTGCTACTCTGAAATTAAATATTACCATCTCTTTCTTTATCTCTTAGTCTCTCATACGATTTATGTACCTATAGTACAGAATACAAATGGCCGGCTTTGTTTATATATGAGAAGCTCTCAGTCTGTCATACGAAAGGCTCTCAGTCTCTCATGTGAAAGGCTCTCAGTCTGTCATATCAAAGGCTCTCAGCTTTTCATATGAAATGTTGAGAACCAGTGCTGCCACATCAGTCATTTTTCCACCAAAATTGGGGAGTTTTTAAAAATAAAACGCGAAAAATTGTTCACTTACAGTCAGTATTTTTTCTACTTGAAAATAGTGTTTACTCCGTTCATTTGCTCAGTGTTCACTTCTGAAAATAACAATTGCATTTGACTGACCCTAAACTTAGAAGGTGTAATATGGGCTCATTCCAGTATTTTCGAATTTTTCAGTTTTTAATAAAGTGAAATCGGCAATATCATGACGAAATGTAATTTTTAGGGTCAAAAGTATATATTCAAATATGAATAGCTATAAATTAACTCAATAACTGAATTAAAACTAGTGGATTTTTTCCAAAAAAAAAGGCTTTTTTTTAAGAACTCTGGTGAAACATTGTTGATAGCAAAATCAGGTTGAAATTATTATAAAAGGAAAGCGAATTGCATTAAAAGTAAGAGCAAAAATGATGTAACAATTCTCTCTGAACACATTTTGTTTCACTTTTGCCCTTAACAACACTCGTGCCTCTTTTGCTCTTAAATAAAATTCTACCAGTTTTTTCTGAACTTGAGAACTTCAACCGCTTTTGCTCTCAGTCCTTCATTTAATGCTATGTTCCCATTGAGCCGAAATTGCGTAGATTCGGTAAATGGCTTCGAATGAAATTGCAATCTTGCACCGCTAGTTTCAATCATGCTTTCATTGTTTATTTCTTGTTGTAAAATGTCGACGGAAGATAAAATTATTGCTAAATATTTCGCTCTTGAATACGAGAAGAATCAAAATCATAAGCAAAATATTTAGCAATGAAATGAAAGTGGAGTGGAAAAAATGCCAATTTTAATGAATCTTGTTTTTACTTGAGCCCCAGTCACTATGCAGCCTTGCTGCCGCGGCTCCTCAGCCATCTGCTCGTACGTATGTCCGTTCTTTCTGGACATTAGTAGTTCTTCCACCTTTTCTGCCCGTAAGCCGGCAATGAGCTCCTCCTCCCGCGAACTCCACACAATTCTTTTTTGCACTTACGTTTTACCAATACAACGAAAAAACATAAATGAGAACTAAAACAAAATAGAAATGTCAGATGAAATCTATTTCAATAATGAATTCAGGGTCGCATTCGGTTTTTTGTCTAGTTCCTTTAGAGTTTCGGCGAAACTACGTTATTTCCATCGTTTAGATGATCGTTTACTTGCAACCATTGAAACCAAGAACCATCGAAAGTAAGAAATTTCGTCTCAATGGGGGAACATGATATAAGCGACTTTCTGATTTCGATGATGATGTTGTTGTTACTGTTTTTATTATTATTATTATTATTATTGTTGAATCCTTTCATTGGAATATTGCAGTGCACTACTGCTCAAAATCTTGTTAACAGCTTATAACAGCAACAACCAACGACAGCAGCCAACAACTTTTGGGAATCTCAAAAATTTTGCAAATTTACGGCAGTCATAACAGCTTGTTAACGCAGGGAGGGATTGATTTCGTTCCCCACTTCCCCTCTCCCACCCTCCTAAGTAAGCTTATCTCATCTACAGTGGCATCATCATCATTATAATCATAATCATCGCATCGCATCGCAGCCAGCTACATATATAAAAATTTTGATTTTATTTGTGATATTTCATAAATAACACTGCTGAAGTTGCTGCTGCTGCTGCCTGCAATTTTTCGCTGGCTGTCGTCTGCTTTAAGGAAGTAGTCAAGAGTTTCTTTGTTTTTTTTTTTTTTATTATTTTTGTCGTTTCACCGCTGGATATTTTAGGTAAATTTACTTATGCTTGGCCCATTGTTTTAAACACGAGTATATAAAAACTTGAGCATTTTGAAATTCCATAGTATGCGCCAGTGACAACAGCAAAGTAAAGCACCAACAGCAAAGCAGTGGCAGGCAGCAGCTACAAAATTTTCGAAAAAAAAAAAACTTTTAAAAATTCACACACAAAAATCGAAATCACTACTCTTCAACGAATTTTATAAGCGAAACACAGCTGGGAGCATTCCTTTTGTACTCTTCCCCTCCCCTCCACTCCCCCGCCGACGCACACCACTCCACCCGCTTTACATTATCTGCTGAGGCTGACAATAACAATTCGAAAAGAAAACAAAAAGAAACTGACGCTGTTTTTAGACCACAGCGGGGTGTTTTCATATGCTGTGAATAAGTCACAAACGTTCGCAACAACTGTTGCTGTTGCTGTTGCTGCTGCTGCTCCCACTTTATTTACCTAGTCGCCGCTGTCGCCCAACTGTAGTCGGTCCGTCAATTCGAATGAAGGTCCACAGGTTTGTCTGCAATGTTTATTGTGTTATTATAATATTAATTCCTGCTAAACATATTCAAATGGCCAAAATGATTCTAAAGCAGCCAGCAGCCAGCAGCAGCGCGGTATAGTTCTGTTGTTTTTTTTTTTTGTTGTTTTTGTTTTCTTCTTTGTCATCATTTTTTTTTCCTCTCTTTTTTTAGTTGTTCTGGCCCATAAATGTTGTTGTCCACGATGTCTTCTGTCCGTCCCTCTGTCTGTCTGTCCGTTTGTCCCCTCCATTCATTAATTTGTGTACACAATGTGGCGTCACATTGGTATTTTGTCGCGTTAATCATGTTGCTTACGAGTATTGCATGCAGCAGCAGCAGCAGCAGGAATAGCATCTGCGGGCGCCCCCTTCCCATTAAATTGTTGTTGGTATTTTGTTCTTTTGTCTTGCATGCGTGCGTGGGTTGACGCAATACCCGTTTACTGCGTGGCGTGCATTGGGGTCTAAATGTTCCATCCGCCATCAAATCGATGCGTTAACGCCTCACATTTCCATATTCAATGAAAAATCAACCATAAAAGTGAGCAATAAATATATTTTAGTGAAGAAAACGTTTTTGATGTCAGCTCTTTTGCTACAACAATCAGCTACAACAACAACAACAACAACTGCAACAGCAACAGCTTTAAAAGGACCAATTAATTATAAATAATATTGTAGTTAAAAATAATCAAGGCTAACTTTGTCTATAGTCCTGAGTTTGTTAGAAAACTGATTATAATCACATTCTGGTTGTTATTCCTTATACCTTACCAATGAAGAAAAGTCGCTATTTAAAAATGTATAACTTAAGGAACAATTACAGCATGAAATTTAACGAGCAATTAAATGAAAATCAATTAACCTGAAATTCTGTACCAAAAACTAAAATTATATACAATAATTATCAACTAAAATGTTTAGCCCAATTCACTCTTGAGAGTAAAGTGGTGGTGGTTGATATATTCAGAGAGTGAACGCATCTAAAACTGTGATAGTGTTCTCTGAGGTGAATTCCAATCAGCTGTTTTGTTCTCTGCGCTCAATGTTGCCAATCTAATGCGCTAGCAACAAAACTCTTGTTTTTAATTCTTTGTTGTCGTTTAAATCGAAAAGTAGGCAGCACTGACTTTCTCTTTTCCTTAGAGAAACAGTCAAAAGTCAAACAAAGGAAACAAATTTCGTATACTTTGTTATTGTAAAGTAATTTTGTATTAAGCCTTCATTGCAAAAGCGCGTCATGGCAGTTTGTAGCGCTGCTCTGGTTAGCTTCATTTCGAAATTTGCTGGCAGTTGATTTAGTTTTACTTTAGGCTTAATAATTTTAACCTATTACCCCGTTACTCAGTACTTTGCTCTTTTTTTTAACGATATAGTTGAAAGGAAAGATAGGAAAGGAGGTTAATGGAAGGAGAAAAAAGGGAAAGTATCTGTGAACGTTTATTTTAAATTTGGTAAGGTCAAATATTTCCCTAGTATTGTTCCTAGTATTCTTATCCAGTATTTTAATAGTTTCTCGTGAAGAAAACTGGGATGTAAAAGCTCTTATGAAAACCGGTTCCAAAAATTAATCAAACATTTCCGTCAGCGGGTTGATAAACACCCCTGGGGCCTCGGCAATCTTTGGCAGTTTGTAGGATGAAATTTTCCAAGTATTGATATTGGGATTTCATTGAAATTCACAGTGACGTAAGGCATGATCGTTTCATACTCCTCACTTCATATTATGTCGAATATGTATCGTTCGTTGTTGACCTTCATAGATGGCTGTGTTCATTTAGACTTGATTCCTGCTTAGAAATATGTGCAATGATTTGGATTGACTTTTAACATGCCCCCCCCCCGGTAACGCAGCGTATTATTGTCCAGTAAATATTTTAGGTTAAGTTTAATGGAACTTCATAGTAAGTAAAACAATGATCGTGGATGACTCTTTCTAACCAGTTCGTTTGCCTTTTCATAGCCTGCGTGGCAAATATGCCTCGTCATCCAAATGAGGTATAATCTGTAGTGAAAAAGTAGATTGATTAGATGATGGTAGGCAGTTGCTAACTAGTTTGCAGACAATATCATAATATGTTTTCATACTCCCTAAAGCAGAGTTCAATGGGATACACCCCAGATTGGAAAACTGAGATCCCAGTGTACAAAGAAATTGTCTTGGTTTGCCCCGTAAACCAATGCACCAACTTCTTCATTCGTTTGAGAGTTATCTGTAAATCAAAAATGATATTCGCCTTGGCTCTTAACTGTTCTCAGTTGTTCCTTAAAATTGTCGCAGGGGACATTTCTCAGTAATAAAAATACTAAAGCTTTCATCCCTATTGATTTTTTGGATTATATCACATGATGTTATACTAGCGCGAACCAAAGTCGCATAGCCGCATTAACAAGAGCATAAGAAATTTCACACATACCGGGTTCATTTCTATAGTAAATGAGATCAGTCGATTATTCATCCATGCAGAGGTGGCCATTACTGCCTTGCACCCTGTTCACAATCTTATTCTTGTTACAAATGTTTTAAATTAATATCGAAAATGCAAAACTTTTGTGGTCGTTAATAATGGTTAGAGCAGCAACATTTTTGATGACGATGGCAATGACAGTGGTAATGTTAAAGTTTTTGTTGAGTCATATTGATAAAAAAAATGTCAAAGTCTCTTTGGTTAAGGCATATTTTGTGGTTTCTTTATTTTTTTTTATGAATGACATTGCACAATCTCAATCTTAATCAATTTTGGTCAACATCTTGCAAATCGGTGGCTCGTTTTTTATTTTATTTTATATTTTTTTTTTTGTATTTTCGCAGTTACCTAGTAGGAAACAATAATAATTTAAATCAATTTTATCTTATTGCATATGGAAGGCGTTTCTTATTTCATTTTTATTTTCATTTATCTTTTTGTTTTATTTCTTTGTAGATTACCGTCATAAAACTTATATATATATAAATATATCAGCCCACCTATATATGCATATTTACACCTACGTAATAGTACAACAACTAAAACCGCAAAAACAACAAAGCATAAAACACAAAACTATAAAAACAATCAACGACAAAGTGTCACAACGATATATAAAAAACAGTGTTTAAATCACTTCGTGCCACCAGCAACAACAACAGCACTGGATTGCGAGAATTTAACCGTTATCGCTCAACACCACCATAACCACCACCACCAATCGTCGTCTACGATTGCTATTGCCACTTTGTTTTTGTTAATAAACTGTATAAAAAAGTAAATATCGCTCAATTCTACGATAATAATCGTTGTTGTTGTCGTCATCAACATCGTCGTCGTCGTCTTTGTCGTAATTCAACTTATTCTCCTCATTCTCTATATATTTGATTTGGTTTATTGCCTCCAATTCTCACCCCGGAAAATATTTTAACCTGCCCCCCACCCCCGCTTTCCAGCCATCAAGTACAACAAGAACAACAATCAACCAACCCCGCTATATAAAATCAATTCAACATTCTGTTCTGTGTGTTTGTTGTTGTTGATTATTATTTGGAGCGCACGCGCCAAAGTGAGATCGAGTGAGTGCGAGAGAGCAAGTAATTACGTACCCTACGAGAGAGAGAAAAAGAGTGCTCAAAACGAGAGAAACGAATAACGAGAGCGAAGAAATAGTATTATCGTAATTGTTGCTGGAATAAAAGTAAAAATTCATCAAAATGTTCGCTGTAATGAGAATCGACAACGATGATTGCCGGTCGGATTTCCGCCGCAAGATGCGTCCAAAGTGTGAGTTCATTTGCAAGTACTGCCAGCGGCGTTTCACAAAACCCTACAATCTGATGATACACGAGCGTACACATAAATCCCCTGAGATAACGTACTCCTGTGAGGTTTGCGGCAAATATTTCAAGCAACGCGATAATCTGCGCCAACATAGGTAAGTAGAGTTAATTATTATACATACATACATACATATATACATATATATTGTAGCAAATTTAACAAGCAAACACATAATTTTATACATACTGACATACTATACAAACTCACTTACATATATTTCCTTACTATTCACCCATTTTCATTTACCTTCATTTCTTTCCCTTTTCATCATTCAAAATTTTTTATTGGAAATTTTTAAAAAATAAGTATCTATATTTTGTATACCCTGCCATCAAAAATATAATGTGACGGACGATTTCAACTGCAAGAATAATTTCACCATATTAAGAAATGAGAAAAGTTTTTGGAATTTATCTAATTTATTTGTCTAAGTGGTTTTGGCTGTAAAATTGTATTTTTCGCGTTTTTTAAATTGCGGTAACTTTTTTCGGAAACTCGTGACTTCCTTGCATTTTTGTTATAAATAATATTAATCAAAATTCCCGAGGGGAGCCGAGTTATTTCTACATTTGAACAGCAAGCAAAAGATAATGGGAGACACAGGAAGTTTTAGCATAAATAAATTTTAAAAAATATTAGTTTGTGTTATGCCAAAAAATTTGAAAAAAATATTGTTTGTTATTAAAGTAATCTACATTATCTTTCTTCTTACTTACTTCAAACTGATTTCACGCAAATAACACAGGACTTTATTGTCGGCAAATTGTTTCATTTGATCAGAATGTAGAACTGTTCAAAGTTCATAAATTTTCAGAAATTCAGTAAAAATTCTATGAAAAGTATAAATTATGTCTGAAATTTCGAAACTTTCGAAACTATATTTAAACCGGAAGATATTAAATGATGTTAAAAATGTTACATTGTATTCGCTTTCCGGTTTGACGCCGTTCTTGGTTATTTACCGTGCTCCATCAACTATAATTTTCCGAGATCGACTGCGGTCGATGTCTTTCTTGGCAGAGATCATTTCCTATGACAGAGGAAGGTGTCTGGCTAGATTGAGACCAATCCAGATTAACGGAGAGAAGTTGTGGTCGATCGATTTTTCTCTTTTTTCTCTCGTTTTTGCGCGAAAAGTTGACAACGCGTTTAGTTCAGCATTCTTTTACGTATGCCAGTACTTTCTCCAATCCATAATATATACTATGAAGGACAAAAACAAGTTTCCTAACGTTCCTGGTGCTTCTGGAACGAGGTTTTTCTGTCAAAAAATCGAGCATAGCGACTTTGAAACCTTAATATTTTTTTAGCAAAGTGCTACAAAAAATTTTAATATTTTTTTGTGCAGTCTACTGCACTGATCAAAAACAGAATTTCAATATTCTACATAGTGTCTAGATTCTCGTTATTGCCTTTATGCCTACCAGCAGCAATCATAATGCCCAAAAATCCATCAAGCCAGTTGGAGTAAAAGACTCCAATATTTCTTAAGGTGACCGTTCGGGGCATTTTTGAACCAGTTTATTGTTGTCAGCTTCACAAAACCAAAATATTTTTCGAAAGTGAATTCTGTCGACTAAGAATATCGTAAAATTCTAGGGCCAGATTCTGATTCAAGTTCGTGAGCCTTCAACAATACCGCTATTGACAAAAGAGGCATTTTTCAAAGGTGTGTAGGGACCTCTCTCTTTTGTTCTCTTTTTTATCTACAAAATATGGTAATTATTTGTAAAAATCAGATCAACGTAGAAAATGTGAAATGCAATCAAATATAAAGAATGTCTCTACAAGAGTTGCAGGGTTGGAAACTTTAACATTGACAGATGCTACCATATAAACGTCAAATTTGACAAGCGTGCTCTATAAACGTGGGAAATTTGCAATAGAGTGCCACACATTGAAAGAACGAATCCAAATGATTCAAATTTGTTACGAAAATTCATGTATTTTTGCGGTCACAATGCGTAAAATATGCGCAGCAGATTTTCCTCGGAATCACACAGCAAATGAAAGGAATGTACGGTGTATATTGCAGAAATTCGACTCGACCAGGTCAGTACAAAATGGCAAACCATCAGTCCGTGCGTGTTCATACTTCTGTCAGTGAACATATCGCGGAGAGCCCAAAAACATGCATCGAATTTTGATCTTCAACTGCACGTTTATAAGATTCAATTGACTCAAGAATGGAAGTTTGGACAGCGTCGAGTGTTTGCTGGGTGCTGGAAAACATTGCCGTGAGTCGCCGCAATTTTTGCCAAACAAATTATTTTTTCGGATGAGGCGCAATTTCATCTTGGCGGCAAAACTATGGTATCTGAGGGGGGCTTAGAAAACCCGCGCGAAATTCAAGAGCTTCCAATGCACCCACTAAAAGACACCGTTTGGTGTGCATTTTGGTCGGGTGGCGTCATTGGCGTCTTTTTTTAAAACAAAGTAGGTGAGATGGCTACTGTCAACGGACCGCGATATCGTGACATGATGAACGATTTGTTTTCCGGAATTGGTTGATATTCACACGAAGGACGTCTAATTTCAACAGGATGGAACAAAGAGCCATACTCGAAGGGAATCTACGTCGACTTATTGCGTACGTAAATTTCCAGGTCTTGTAATTTCGCATCTTGGCGACACTAATTGAGCACCAAGATCATGCGAATTAACGCCGTTGGGTTTTGTTAAAAGTAAAGTTTATGCCAACGATCCGTAAACGCTTCGTGCTAGAACGGAGCCGACTTTATGCCAAAAAGCTGTTGAAAACTTTGAAAAAAGAGCGTTACAGTGCAAAAGGAGCCGCCACGTATAATTTCCTAAACCTCTACTCTTTCTGATTTTTTCGCTGATTTTGTTAAGTTTTATTTAAAACAAACCTTGCCACTCTTGTTGAAACACCCTTTATTTGCATAAGAGTTTCATTTTGTGAATCAAATTATAAGTACTAAACACGGAACCATAATCACGGGTTGACTCGGGACTTTTCAAATTTTAAAAATCTAATCTGAACTGCGCAGTTGTTTTCCAAACTTTTAACATTTGTCTCAGCAAAAAGATTGACCGCTGACTGCCATGATTCCAGCTATTCTAGTTATCTGAAATAGCACTTAAAACGGCAGACCTGAGGCTACAGCTAGAACCAGAATTAAGTCAAAGTATTAAAAGTTCAATTTTTGCAGAGTTTTGAAAATAATTAATTGATTTTCATTATTTTTTTTTTAAATATTTCATCTCGAAAAAATGTGAAAAAAACTATATCAGATATAAAAATGATCCTAGTTCGGGCTAAAACTTTACATTTACTAGAGTTACCATGAAAATTTGACCTCAATCGGTTGATTAGTTTTGCAGATACCGTGGCAGTCATTGTTAGTAGTTGCATTTAAAAGTTGAAAAATGAATGGCTGCTGAGCCAGCGTCTGCCAAGTTCAATATCTGTAACTTTCGATTGTAAGTAAACAAATTTTCGATATTTTTTTTGACCCATTGCATAAGACGACCGACCCACTTAAGTCAAAAATAACCTTCAAATATTATTTCTATAGAGAGCAGTTGATCACGTTATTGGGTATACAAATATCAATTTGGCTTTTTGAACTCCTTTACTAATTTTACAGTAGGTACCTAACATTTAATTTTAATTCGATATTTATTTATATTTCTTATTACTTTAATTAATTTCTATTGTTACTCTATTTTTGTTTTGTTTTCTTGTAGATGTAGTCAGTGTGTATGGCGATAAGTTAGCAGCGCACACACGCACGCACCTCAATCACTACACTCATGCACAAAAATAAGAATAAAAAAAAATAAAGAAAAGAAAATCTAAAACTATGTTGCACATACGCACGCACGCACAGCTCACACGCAAAGCACGCACGCAAAGCACGAACGCACACAAGCTCGAACTTCTACTACTTCCACTACTATTTCCTACTATGATTTAAGATGAAAAAAAAAATAAATAAATAAATAAATAAAAAATAAAAACACTGAGCACTGAGCAAGCGAACGAAAACTCTGATCTCCTCTTCTATATATTGTTGTTGTTATTGTAACAGTAGTGGTGGTGACGGTGGTGGTAAATGGTAGTTGCACTGTATGTGTGTAACTGAATGGTGAAGGAAGTGGTGAATTTGTGAAACATAAAACAGTAAAAATTAATTATAAAACTGCGACAGATTCAACGACTTTTGTGCAAATGCTAATAGACTTGAAATTCTACTACTATTTTACTACTCTACAACTACTACTACATATTACTAATTATGAGCACGGGTGTGAAATAAAGTGGAGACATAAATGAGGATAGAAAACAAACAAAAAAAAACATATCAGCACTGTGTATGTGTGTGTGTGTGTTGCTGTGTGTGTTGCTATGTGTGTGTATAAAATTAGAAGCTGTAATTAAGTAAAAAATGAGCAACTGTGCGGTTCGTGAGCTTAAGCGCTTGCAGCAGCAACATTTTGCAACATCGTTCTGCAGATATACTATAGTCATACATATAGAGTGGTGAGTTTGTGGTGGTATTTTGGTGGAAGGCAGCAGAAAATCATTCAGCATTTCATTTCAAAACTTATGTATATACACACACACCCACACACACACATATATATATAAATTCAAATTCAATCCATTGCATATACATACGCACATACATAAGCACATTTCTGCACGCGCAAGCACATACAAAAATACATACAAACAAATATATACATATGTAATTCATTGGTAGCTAAGAAAAAAGTAATTTGATTTGAGCTTAACTCTTCACTGTATGCACACGCATGCGCATACAGTTGCACAGGATTTTGCCATCAAACAGGTTCAGAGGATATTCACATAAGCTACCAAGCTCAGTATAAGCATGATGCATGCAAAACAAACAAACAAAAATTAAGCAAAATGAAAACAAAAACATCAACAATACAATACAAAAAACCGAAAACCAGTAGCTACAACACAACAACAAAACCAAACCGCTTGCGCACTGAAAATTTAAAAGAAAAGAAAAGACTCCATTGATTTGTTTATTTTCAGAACAATTCACATGGACACTTGTGGACGCACCACATACTAAACACAAAACAAACCTAACCTAACCTATAAAATTTCAATACAACAACAAACGAAGAGTAGAGTACAGTAGAATATGAGAGATATAGAACGAGAGTGCGAGGTGAGAGTGTGTGTGTGAGAGAAAGAGAGAGAGAGAGAAAGAAAAGACATCTTCTCACATACTATTCAAACAATTCGAGAGGTAAATGCAACTGCAACACCACCACCACCAACACCAACACCGTCGAGATTTGTAGACGCTCTCGCATTCACTCGCATCATCCACCGCTAAACCATCAAACCAAATCAAAATTACTTACTACCACATCCACACGCACGTACCATGTACATCTTCACCACCACCACCACCACCATCTCTAGCCGCACTCATCACTTCACACACAAACATATATACCAACAATGTACAGCTTGCCACGCAGTCTAAAAGAAAGCTCAATTAAGCCGAAGCTTTTTGTGCTTTTTAGTTAAATAGCTGAGTGTTTTCTGTCATCGCGCCACGCCCACAATGGAACCATGGTCAAGGGATTGAGAGGAATCACAAAACCGGCAATCGGAAATGTTCAATTCCAAAAATCAAACAACAAATTGTCAACGTTACCCTTACACGCCCACAATCACAGCACAACATACAACACAAATTTCAAGACGATGTCTATCTTCAGATTAGCTGTAAGGAATAATGATGCCCCCAATATTAGGTTTTAAGTTACTTACATACTAAATAATTATTTTCCATTTATGAAATTTTACTCCTCTCACTTTTTAATTGCTCCCTTCAGTTTGTTTTAGTTTTTTTTTTTTTTTGGCAGCATAATCCTTTTGACACGATGTAGTTTCCCATGTGCCTTCGACACCCACTTCCAATTTTAATACTATCCCCTGCTGCTCCACCACCATCACCTCTACCAACACCTCCTTCTTCCTCCCCCAACCCCAACTCCAACTCCCTCACCAATCAAGTACTTACATTTGCCCTTAAATATATGTAAGCGTATCATTTTACGTATTAATTAAATAATTAAGCTTTTACCTAATAATAATTAAATGAAATCAAATAAGCAACAACAAACAATTGTATTACTTACTTACTTAAATGTGTTTATTAAGTTTATATACCTACTTTATTTGTACTTTATTAAACAAAAGAAAAATGCAAAAATAAAAAACAAAAAAACAAAAAAATACAAAAATAAAATTAAACCTTTTCAGCTCGCTGCAATAAGATTGTAAATGTTTATTTTTTATTTATATATTACACTATTATACAATTACAAATACAATTATTACACTTATAAATACATATACCTATTCATATATACATACATATGTACTTCAAATTATATATATACATACATAATTTTTTTTTTTTTTAATTTAACTGTCAAATGAATTCCTTATTTAAATCATAAATAAATAAAATTATAATATTTATAACTAAAAATAAAAAAAAAAAAAAAAACTTAATTGCGTTATTATTCCTTTTTGAATGGGGTATAGATAAAAAAGAAACAACAACAACAACACTGCATTGTGATTAGTGATTTCACGGTTGCTGAAGATAAATATTTCAAATATGAAATGAACAGAATATTTTTTCATTCTTCTGGCACAGTGCAGCCAAAACCTAGCAAGACATAACTAGGGAAGTCTCGTCGTCCATACCATCATTGTTTTGTTGGAAATATTTTCCTTAATCATCGAAGAAAAAGAGTCTCATCTCAAAGCACCAATTAAGTTTTAGAACCCAGCATTTAAACATCGACCAGATTCATAGAATCATTGAAGTTATAGAAGACACATTAGAAGTGTTTGCATGGCGCTTTAGCTACCTGCACAACAAGGCCGTATTTAGGGGGAGGTTTTGGGGTTCTCATCCCCCCTCCCCCGAAATGTGGAAACTTTCTTCTATTTTTTTATATTAATTGCCAGTGGATGAAAAAAAAGTCCAAATTAAATCTATTGAACAGTTTTTAAATATTTTTTACTTTCATCGGTTTAATTTCTAAAAAGTCAAATATAAAAAAATAAACTTGAAATCTTAGTTACACTATGCGACTAGATCCGATTTGTTTTCTTTGACATGAGGTTTGACTTTGGATACAAAAAGAGAAGAAGATGCTGAGCAATTCTGTATTTATAGTTTTTCTAGGTCAGTAACTGTTTTTGATTTACAGTTTCGGGTTTAGGGCTCATTTGGAAGGGCATGATTCAGCCTATAATTTCTGGATTTCGAAGTGTTCAGCTCTCCAATTTTTAAAAATGGCCAAAAATTCTGT
Organism: Toxonevra muliebris; assembly: GCA_963691655.1. NCBI lineage: Eukaryota > Metazoa > Arthropoda > Insecta > Diptera > Pallopteridae > Toxonevra > Toxonevra muliebris. Next base: position 72,106,228 of record OY829329.1, read on the forward strand.
TTTAGGGTTTTAAGTCTAATTTTTTCTAAAACGTGGCGTGATGAGAAATTTTTGACCTCAGATTCATGTTCAGTATAAAAAATTCATTCACAAATACTAGGAACCATTTTATTCGCAGTAGTAGTGGATCAGCTCCAAAGCTTTAGGAAACAATCTTAAAATGTAATTAATTCTTTAACCCATTATTGCTCAGAGCACCCCGACTCGGAAGACCTCTTTCAATGCAGTAACTGCACTGGGAATATAAGCCAACCTCATCCGGATTCCTTATCATGGCCCGAATTCCCACTGATAATCATTTGAAAAAAATGTGCCTATGACTATTTTTAGTGTTTTTGTTAATTTTTTTTGAGGTCGGGCTCATCATCAGTAGTGGCAAGTCAATGTCAATTTTCTTCGAATGAAACCTCCCCCCCTCCCCCCCCCCCGAAAAAAGATCGCGGCTACGGCCCTGCTGCACAATATCATCAAACCATCTAATTATACCCACAAGGAAGATTCTTCAGAATAAAATAAATAAAAACAATCATGCCACAAGGTCTGCTTTTCTATTTATTATTTACTAGACCCCTACCAACTCAGTATATTACCAACTGTGGTAAAATTGCAACAAACATTAAATGAAAGTGACGCTGTGAATAAAATTAAAAATTTCATAGAGCACACTGTAAAAGTTAAACTATATAGAGTAAATATATTATAATCTTTTGAATTTTAAAGCCAGCCCTTGAATTATTTCAAATTAAAAACACAAAATATAGGTACCAAATTTGATTTTGTACCCACATATAACTAAAAAATGAAAATTAGATTGTTGTCCCGAATTTAGTTGTTGTTTCTCTCGGGTTGACTCATATGAAATTCTTTTAGAGAATCAGAGTTTCATAGAGTACATGAACAGAAACTGAGAGAGCCGATTTCGTGATCGTATTTATTTCATATGAAAATATTTTTTGTAGAGAACTCGGGCCCATGCAATACAAGCAGAGACATCGGCTCTCTCAATGTCATCTCAAATATGAGCGAGTGATTTACTGTTATTGTTAGTCGTGTTGTTTTTGCAAGAATTTCTTTTAGTGCGAATCAGTGTTGATATGTGAAATCTTTGAAAGTACCAAAATTATATGGAAATTGTACCTATTTGAGTCTGATTGCTCATTTACTACCCTTGTACTCGCTTGAGTATAATCGAAATTTAGTAAAGAGAATTTCACAATTTTTCAATGCTCTAGCGACTCAATGGTAGAATATTAGTTCAAATTGTATGATGCATTTTTCTGCATTAGTCAAATACGTTGAGCTCAATGGTATTTATAAATTTTCTCTAGCACATCAAATTTTTTTAAAATATTCTTCCTAATATAGGTATTTTCCGCATTTCATTGTAGCCTTTTCAAGAATATTTTCCAATTAAACCACTAAAGTTTTTTTTATAAAAACTAATTATTAAGAAAGTACATATATCGAACTTAACTTTATCCAATTTTTTAATTAAAAAATCTTTAAAAGTTTATGAGTAATGGCCGATCCCGCCGACGCACAGTGGGGTATTTGACCAATATAGGCGACCAAAATTATTTTGTCAAAGGAAATAGTTTCTAATCGTCTCTGTTTGCTGATTTTTACTATCCTTACCCCAGTACGGCCATTGGGACATATGCGACCCATGAGAACTTTTACTCTACTAGGGATTTTCAAAAAATTTCTAACCTAAACGGTGTTCGCACTTAAGAATATAATTAACTTTTAAAATACAATGACCTATTGGGGTCTTACAGTCTAAAATTTATACAAATCTGGATCATTTAAATGCAAAAATTAAATAAAATTACTTTTATCATAAGACTATCTAGTGATTGACCGAAAGATTTGAAAAAACATGCATATTCAAGAAAATAACGACCTTTCGAAGTTAAAAATTCGATTTTCGCTAAAAAAAATGATAGTTTTTCATATGTGTAAAAAAAAGTTCTTTTCACTAGATTGTAATGGATTGAAAAAGCATATTAAATTTGAAAATAATCGGTTCCGTAGTTCTCGAGTAATTGTTATTGGCTACCGAGTTCATAAATGTTATTTTGAGAAAAAGTTTCAACTTTCTTTAATGTCTAGATAACAAAGATTCATCAATTTTTACCGTATCAACTTAAAAATTTGTGGACACATTTTTCAAAATATATACTTCAAGAAAATGCAAAAAAAAATAAAATCAAGTTTTTGAAAGTAACAACAAGAGATGTCATACACCTCTAAAAATGAACCTCGATTTATTTTATGATGATTCCTACAATATATCTCCTTTAGCGATAACCTTTCCTGAGCTGTATCATTTTGAAAAAATCTCTAAAAGTCAACTCCTGTATGTTCTGTAAGCCATTTTTGGCCAAATAAAAGCTTATGGTCTAATTTATTAATGAACTTATTAAGAAAAATTACACAGCGTTGTTTTTATACACTTATAACACGAACTAAGTCTGCTCTTCAACATTGAGACTAGTCTCATGAGATTTTTCGATATTTCTTTTTGAAGTTTCATGTAGCTCTTACACAGAAACAAGTTGCATGAAACTTTTGCAATTATAGTTAGTTTTCGTCGATATGGAACTTCAAAAATGTAAAAAAAGAAACATTAAAAAGTTTCATCAAAACGCTGTCCGATAGATTTTTTCCATTCTCCTGTCGTTTCCCCCGCCCTCCCCCCCCCCCTCCCCCCCTTCCATACATTTTTAAGAGGCGTGAGACTAGTCTAACTGTCTAAAATCAGACTAAATATGCAAGCGATGCAAGCGATTTTTAGTGTTCATCTTTCGTGTACTAAAAATCGCTGGCGTCAGAATCAGTTGGAACATAGCGTAAGACTACAACTAGAAAATTAAGTCGAGGCCCCATATAAGACCAATATCGCGATCATTTCGCCTCACAGGGGAACTTTAATATTAAAGGATTTACAATAAAATAAAATTAAATTATATAAATTTCACACTATTTGTAATTTTCACACACTTTTTCTCTTTATTAGTCTAATAACTGATTATCCTCCAAGTCTTTGGCAGATTCAATTTAGAATCGAAACAATTTCAATTTTGAAACCGAAATTTTTAAGCAAAAGTTTATTTCGGCATTTTGTTTGCACATTTCATAAATTTACGACTTTTGAAATTTTTTCCCCCCAAATGTGAAAAAATTGAATGATTCTAAATTGTACCTAAAAAGCTTCGATAGTGCCTAAAGTACCTTGAAGGCGAAAAATTCGGTAAAATGCACAATTGTATCTAAAATATCAACACTGATGCAAATACGTGAATATGAGAGAGATGAGAGAGAGAGAGAGAGAGTGTGGTGCTTGTGTTGCTCTTGCAAGAGTTGACTTTGTTTGTTTACTCGCTCTTTTATTTAATTGCATATGCACGTCCAACAGCAAAGTTCGACTTTTTCCGCCATTTTCCTCCGCATCACTCTTTCAGTTATACCATGGTGAAATCACTTAGAAGGTGATAGCAAGATTACAACAATTTCATCTTGGCAAAAACTACACATCTTTGTTGTTGCGTCAGATTTCATAAAATGTCAAAATCAGCCGTACAACAAAATAATAACAACTAATTTTTATTGTGGCGGACATAATGGCGGCGTGAAGAGAATGTAAAAATGGAGAGCAAACGTAAACAAACAATCAAAAGTAAACAATTATTTTGACAGCCTATGATATTGACCACGAAGAAAGAAGAGGAATGAGTTGCTGGTAACTTCACCTGGTATAAATTCACCTTGAGTTATACCTAAACTGGAGCGTTGAGCGTAGCAGTGTAGAAATCATCAGTAAACATCAATAATTAAATTTAAAGGAATTTCATATTTTACCAATTTTAAGTAAATTTCGAACACGAAACCCTCAAAACACACAAAAAGGGATAAATATCAGCCTCCAGGTTTATATGATTTGCGCAATGAAATTCCTTACAACTTCATCTAATAACAAAAACCAGCAAAACACACAAAACGGCAACCACAAAAACAAAAACAAAAAGAGAAAGGAAGATATATGGAACCATGGGTAGACATTATCACATTTAAAGATCATTTTCAAATCACATTTCTACAATTCAGTTACTGTTGCAGCACAACAACAACAACAAATACCATGTCTATCTAGTCAATGTGAAGAAGTAAAGTTGCATTGCAATTTTTCAAAGTAAGCTAGAAAGGAAGTAAGTATGTAGAAGGAATGATAGGAGGATGAATAGAAGTGAATTTTACTAAGCTATGCCCTGAATAAAATGGCATTTACATACGTTCGCTAGCACCACGCTTGCTCTTTCATTCATTCGTTCGTACATGCTCGCGCGTATCTCATCTTTATCAGAATTCCATTCGCAAATGCAACGAGCATGTAGAAATTTGCTGATAGCAGATTCGAGGACAAATTGGTCCCTTAACTGACTGTTTTCCATGCCACAACAACCAACCCCCCGCGCTTATCCATCTATCCAACCATCTATCCATTGCGTTGGCTGCTGAATGGAGCGTATGTTTGTGGTGTTTGTTTTTTCTTCGCTTTGGACGTGGCAGCCAGGCGGATGGGGATGGAAACGAAATGTTTGCTGTATGTTGGTTGTTCATCGTCGTTGTCGTTGCCGCATTTGCGCGATTACGATCACTTTTAGATTCAATATATCAGGCTTGTGTTGACGGCAGACATTGGACAATTGATATAAGTTGTGGTGAAAAGTTTAGGCATTCTCTGATTGCCATTGCAGATAAACAGTAAAGATGCTATAGCAACAATTTGTCTAAAGTTTTTTGGCGGCAGAATTGCATACATACTTACTAAATATAAACCAATGTAGAACAAGTATTAAATATTGTACTTGGTCGTATTCGAACAAATATATACCCTATATTTTTGTAGCAGTTGGTGGGTTTGACAAGATTGATGGAGTATTTTTAGCGGAGCATTTACGTAGAAATGATCACTGATTTTTATACTATCGCAAATATTCTTTTGGGTCTAAGCCTCATCATCATGAATTGTTGAATCCCCCATTGAAGCATATGTGCAGCCTAAAACAAGCTTCTCCATCTGCTTCTGTCTGGATCTAGGCCTAGCTTTTCGCATACATTAGTATGGGTCTTTCTTCTCGCTGTAAAATGTTCTCCGTTTCTTCTGTTGCCTTAAGCTATGCGAGTTTCCTCGATTTTCAGGGTCCAAAAACGTATTTTTTGAGGATCCTTATAGAAGAAAGTATGCAAATTACGAATTGTGTTCAGTTTTTCAAAATTCAAAATGACGAAATATTTTTAAAAATTTATCAGATTCACTTGAAACTCGTTACTCGGAAGTTTTCGGGGTCGCTGATTACGAATCTGGCATCAGATTTTGAAAATATAAAATGGTATGGAATAAATTTTTGAGATTTATTTTCTTGCTCAAAAAATAATTTAAAAATTTTAATTGATTTTTCTTTGCTCTCAAATAATAATTATTTTTTATTTATAAAATAAAACCCGTGAAAATAACTTCTATTTCAAAATATAAGGAGTGAGATCGAAAAAATCTTAACATATATAAAATTCAATAATTTTTAAACGGTTGATCTTAGAGTTTTGATTTTTTTTTATTTAATTGATAATATTTTACAAATTACAGAAAAATATAACTTTTATAGTTCTAAACACAATTTATGAACTCGTAGACCTTTTTTGGTAAGCCTTCCATTAGAGATTTGATAGTTGTTTCAGACACCTTTTTGGAACAGTTCGCCCATCTCCTTTTAAAATCTTCGATATTTTGGGACACCTTCTTTGTGCTCTTTAAGTTTCTTCTCGCAAGAACTCAATATCTCTCCACTGGTCTTAGCTCCGGACAATTTGGAAGATTGGCCTCTCTTGGTACAAAAACTATGTTATTACTTTGGTACCACTCCAGAGCTTTCTTGCCATAGTGACATGATGCCAAATCGGGCCAAAAATATGTGGGCACATTGTGCTCTCTTATGAAAGGAAGAAGTCTTTTTTTCAAACATTCTTTGATGTATATTTCGGTATTTATAGAGCCCACTGTAACAAAGGACTTGCTTGCTTTTGCCGCAACTGCATATAGCTTGCCATACCAGGAATTTTTTAGGAAATTTTGTCTGCTTTTGGATTCTAAATTGTTCTTCGACATTTCCTCGAGCATCAGCAACACACAAATCTTGACCCGGAAGCTGTGTAAAATGTGTTTCGTAGTCCATTATACAACATGAATATTTTTGTATGAAATTCGATTTTAATTTCCGAGCCCTACTTTTGGCATCTAAATTTTTTGCAGCATTCCTGTCTGGAACTTTTTGGACTTTGTGTGTGTTTCAAACCTGAATTGGCTTTAACTTTCCGCACCAAATAGTCAGAGCACTGAGCTAACCGGGCAGCTTTTCTACCAGATGTGTTTGAAGATCTTTTCAATATGCTTTCTATTTTCTTGGCTTTCCCAATATCATGTGGTCCTTGTTTTCTTCCCGAACCAGGTTTCCTATCGATTGTCAAATTCTCCTGAAACTGTTTAATAACATTGGAAACAGTTTGACGGCAGATTTTCAATTCTTTGGCCAATTTTTTGTAGGACCAATTTGGATTTTTTGAAAATTTTTAGTAATTTTAAGACGTATTTCTTTTTCTTCACTCATTTTGATCAAACTCACAATAAATCAACATGTTTGTCATTAAAAATAACAGGTGACATATTTTTCAAAGAAATTTTTAAATTTTACACCCAAAAAAAATTATTAGGTAAAACGTGTGTTAAGATTTTTTTCAATCTCGCTCTTTATTTTAAAAATTACTTGTGATTTTAATTAATAATTCTCAAAACTAAATAGAAATTTTTGTTTTTTTCTAAAACAAAACCTTTGAAAATAACTTAAATTTTTCGATTTGTAAAAATATTCTTTGTGACTGTCATGTTCATGTCATGAATATAACGTTACTTTGCCATATGTAGGGTACAATAAAAGGCACTAACATATTAAATTTGTATTTCTAATGCACCCCGCTGTCAGTTCCGAATCTAGTGAGACAGATTCAGTTATTCTCCTCAATCGCTTTGCGTTCCAATGAATTAGAGTTGGTCTGAGCTGGGGAAGCTATTGAACTTTGTAAATGCCTTTTGCCGCTACCCGAGCTACGTGACAATGTGTTCAAGAGTTTACCGCCGCGCTGCCGTGGCAGCTATAACCTTAGTATAAATTGTAAGATATTCAACGCTCGTACGAGAAGATAAGATTCACTGTCGAGAATCACTACTAAATTAAATAAATTATCTTTGTGCATCATCTAATGAGGAAGCCAGCCTTCGGTTTGGTGCTGGTGATCAACCGCTATTGATGATCGCGGCGAACGGGGAATGCCAGTTGAAAATTCCATAGCGCTGCGTAATGTGGCATACGCGTAGCGTAGCATTTTATTATTTGATGACTCTTTCGTTGAAAAGCAGTCAGCCAGCCATCAACAAAAAAAAACAGGGCCAACTAACTAACCACCAACTACTTAACCAGTGATGCTCCCAGTGAGCAATCGACTGCGTGTTTTTTTTTTGTTTGTTTTTTGTTGTGCGATGGTGTAAAAATTATTACAGTTTTATTTCTTATCTTGAAGGAGATCGCACTTAAGCCATGTTAATAGCACGTTGACGAGCTGCTTTTTTCACCCAGCTTAAGCTCATATTGATTTCGAAGGTAGCAACAGCAGCCCAGCCAGCAAGTGCTCATGCGCTTGCTATTCAGTTGGCGCGTAAAATAGCAATGCCGCTATTTCTCAATCAAAACACTAACCAGTTTAACTCACTAACCATGCCGTTGGTAGTAACGTTAAGAAGCTACTGATGCTGCCATTGCTATAGCGGATTGTGGTTACATACGTGAGGTTGAGATGAATCATTTTCACTTTCCTACCAAATCAGCATTGCGTAACGCTCATCTTCCATCCATGCTACTGAAACATCGCACATCTCACATCGCACAGCACAAATTATCAAATATATGATCGAGTCTCACTTTTACTTAAGTATAAGAAACCATAAAGTTTGCCAGCATATAAAAAAATAAAATAAAATAAATTAACAAAGTCAGTCTTGAAATCAGTTTGTGGCTTTGACAATTTTTCGGAATTGAATATGACATGATCCCGCATGCGAAGGTTACTGTGTGCACATATGTATGTATGTCGGTACATATGTTTGTATTTGATGGAGCTACCGGTTACTGAATCACAACTGAGTTATTGGCTCTTGTGAGGCATAAGTTCCATCCAAGGTACTTTCTAAATTTAAAACTACCGCAAATTTAGTCATTATGATTAAAGTTTCGCATGATTTGTCACCAACATTTGAGTTGGGGATATTTTAATATGGAATTTCCCGTTTTTGCATAACAAATTTCCTCAAATGTAAGACTTTATTCTATTCCATATGAGTAATATATGTCAAAATACTAATTCGGTTTTCACACTCATTTAAAGTAGTACTAAACTTGTGTAAACTAGTGTATGTACAAGCTTATGTGCATAGGGGAATGCCGTCTAGATTGGAACACTTTTTGACTTTTGCCCATAACTGGAAAGATCTCGCCAAATGCAATGTTTTTCCTGACCATTGAAAACTGATTGAAGCAGTAGTTCAAGAGTTATGCGCAGTTGAAAAAAAAATTGGTCAAGGTCAGAACGTGCAATCTAGTAGCACCGTAGAACACCTGCAAATGGCAGAAAAAAGCTAAAATACGAGGGGACTGCAAAAAGTTCGCTTAGTTGGCAACACAGAATTCATTTTTGACAGATCAAAAAATGGCAGATAATTTGGTATAGTATTTCTATATTTCATTTTAAGTTTCACTGCAAACAGTCAACAGGGAGACAAGAAAACCCGAAGTTATTGAGAAAGACTCGGTAGAAATCCATCGCCATCACCGTTACAGAGATTTGGTTTGCCATCCTTTACAGATTTCCGCGCAGCCTCAAGCCAGTGGAAATATTTAATCATCTCGAAGTAGTTTCGAAGATTCCAGACCGGCCAGACATTTTTCTGTGAAGGACGAATCTCGTGAAGGTCGCCCAAAATCTTCGACTGATGATGTTAGCATAGCTCTGGTGAAGTCCGAAATTGGCGAAGATCCAAGATTAACCCAGGAAATGATTGCTGAGGGTTGCTGGTATTGAATGCCATGATTGTATCTCGAATATTTAGGGTTCATTTTGGATACACGAAGAAATCAACACAATGGGTTCCTCGATTTTTAACTGTTGCTTAATAAGAGAAGCGTGTGCGTTTTGCCTAATATTTTCTTCATAAATTTAAAACTGGAGTGTCCAGTACCTTCAATAAAATCGTAAAAAGTGACAAAGCTTTGTTCTTCAAATACGACCCAGAAACCAAGCAACAGTCGATGGTATGGAGCTCTGAAGCAAAACAGCAGAAGTCATCCGAAAAAGTAATGATGTAAATTTATTTCACCAGAAAAAAAATTGTTGCTGTTGTTCCTCTTGAAACTGGTCACATGGTTACTGCTAAATTGTATACTGAAATCTGCTTACCACAAGTTTTCGGAAACTTGTTGGGAAACCATAAAAAAGATGTACTGCGCCGCTACTTTTTGCATTCATTTGAATTGGAAGAACGAATCTAAATGATTCAAATTTATTACGGGAATTCACGTATTTTTGCGGTCACAATGCAAAAATGCACGCCGAGATTATCCTCAGTCAGGTCAGTATAAGACGAGAAACCATTTACCCGTGCGCGTCCAGCACGATCTGCAGAAAATATCGCTTCAGTAAGCGAAAGTGTTGCGGAAAGCCCAAGAACATCAATTTGGAAACGTACATAGCAATTGCATTTTTCGAATTTTGACCAAAGAATTGAGTCAAAAATTGATGCCTGGAGACCATGGACAGCGTCGGGTGTTTGCTGATTGTGAACTGGAAAAAATGACCGTAAATCATTTCTTCAAATGAGGCGCATTTTCATCTTAGCGGCTATTTCACCAAGCAAAACTCTCGCATCTGGGGCTCAGAAAACCCGCGCAAGAATCAAGAGCTTCCAGTGTACCCACCCGTTTGATGTCCATTTCGGTCGGGCGGCACCATCGGGACATTCTTTTTTTGGAAACATTTGGTTACTGTCAAAGAGCCGCGATATCGTGGCTTGATGAACGATTTTTTTCTTTACGGAATCGGTTGATATTGCCACAGAGGACGGCTACTTTCAACATGATGTATCAACTTCACGTTTTGACAACACCAATTGATTACCAAAATCATGCGATTTGACGCCATTGTTCCTTTTTCTTTGGGATTTTGGGTTAAATGTAAAGTTTATGCCAACGATCCTCAAACGATTCGAAGCTTAAGGCTGAGGTGCAGCCGGCTTTATGTCATAAGATCGTTGAAAATTTTGAGAAAAGGGCGTTACAGTACAAAAGGAGCCGTCGTGGATATTTACGTGATGAGTTATCCCACGTAAAAATTCTCAAGTCTCTACTATTTGAAAAAAGAAACGGAAAAACGCAGTGTTTCGACCTAGACAAAGTTCCAATCTAGACGGCATTCCCCTATTTATATGTGCATATGTAATGCAAAGAAGCAAAATTACTAAAAAAAAATTAGTAAATTTGCTTAGTCCAATACCATATGAACATACGAGGCGGGGTCCAAGCAGATCATTCGCAAACGCACAAGCCCAGCAGGGATGCCAGAGATCTAAAGAGTTTCATACTTATTCACTTTCGGATTATAACAGCTTAGATTAGCTGCACTAGCTGAGAGGAAGAAGAAAAGAAGGAAGTTGACTTGTGTGCAAACATTGTGCGATTAAAAGGCGCAGGCAGGACTCACACTGTGCATCATTGCGCATAGAAAGAGAAATCCTTTTTGCATGCATGTAACATAAAGTGAACTGAGCTGATCTGAGCTCAGCGAGCGAGGGAGGTGACCATTTATTATTAATTCCTACGCATTGCAACATTCCACAACAGTGTTGCATGCATTCATATAATACAAACACAACCGAACGACCGTACAACGAACAATATGTTCTGCTACTTCCTATGTCGCCGCTGTCGCTGTCGCCTTCGCCTTCTGGGGTGCATTTAGCAGGAAAACCACACGTGCCATACACGTACTTGCCGATAACATGTAGCTAGCAACTGCAGCAGAAATTTTGAAATCAATGCTCGCTGCATGCGGGCTACATACATGCGGCTTTGCAGCGGGAGAATGTTGAAAATGTTTTATATTAAAGAAAGAAGCAAGTAGCATGTAGAGCATCAGCAGAAATTACATAGCAATGCGGCTGCCCGCCAAAGTCATGTATGAATGTGTGTGTGTAGTTATATAATATTAAAATTGACCGCTCCCAGTGCAACGAGGAGCGTATGGGTAGCAAACAGTAGCTCAATGCATTCGTTTCGCATTTGGAAACTGATTCATTATGATTCTGATTCGCTATCATCTTCACCACTACAACAACAACCACCATCATGTAGTCTTTGTAGACGGGCGTTATAAAATCGTGTGTGTGTGTGTGTGTGGGGGGGGGTAAGGTGAAGCTATCAACGAAAGAAAGTTAGTATTCGCATTGGAATTGGAGTATCCGGAAATTATGAGAACATTTTATTTACTGTTGCTTCATTGATGGATTATTGGAGTAAAATATTGTTCCAAAGTAAGTTTTGCTTCCATAGATTAAAATAAGAGACATCTAATCGGGGGACCTAATTTTTAGATGTTTTTAGTCTTAAACAAAAATACCGAAGAAATAGCTTAATGTGTCACATCAAGAACAATGTGCCTCTAACACAATCTCTTCAATTCTAAACACCTTTTACCTTATTCCAGGGTTGAAATTCCACGAATAGCAGCATTACTTACGGGGCACTGACAAAGTCGCTCTATGTTGGGTCCCTGGACACGCAGGAATTGAGGGTAATGAGCAGGCAGACGAGCTTGCAAGAAAGGGGGCAGCAACCACTTTCGTGGGACCTGAACCCTTCTGTGGAATAGGAGATAGCGTAATCAGGGAATTACTCAGGCAAGAAGAGAGGAAGAAAAGGCAAGAACTCTTTACCAATCTTATGGGACTGAGGCAATCCAAAGCGCTTTTAGGTAATTATAATAAGAGTAGATACGCATTCTGCATTGGTCTCAACAAAAACAGTTTGCGCATATTAGCTGGTATTCTAACTGGGCATTGCGGGCTCAGAGAACACCTTTGCAAGATAGGTGTTGAGCAAAGCTCAATTTGTAGGTTTTGTAATGAGGAAGACGAATCATCAGAACATATTTTAGCTCAATGTGGGGCACTGATCCACAAAAGAAGGAAATGTCTGGGCATGCACCAAGTGCCCAGTACCGAACTGGCATCCATAGATCCGGGCGCAATACTCAAATTCTTGAGGGAGACTGGACTGGATGAGGTACTCTAGGCAGATTAGACTAGATAGAAACGAGGGACGTACAATAGATCTTATAGGTCGCGGCACAACGACAGAAACCTCTATAATACAATACAATACAATACGAGGCACTGAGCAATTGGATGGCATGTAGCGATGCTATTCGTTCTGTCGCCGTTTTCGGGACACCGAAGATGTAGAGTCTCTCTAATATTTCCTAAGTGACTACCCGGCTTTGGCAGGATCTAGACTTAAAATCTTTGGCTCTAGAGCAACAGTGAACCTTTCTTTTATTTCCTCCTTTCTTTCCTTCGTTCAGTTACAAATCACAACCGAGATAGTGCTAACAAAATTTCTCCACGCTTAATGACAAACAATCTATCAACCTAACTTAACCTACGTGTTTTGAGGTTAGGATTTCCAGGCAAAAAATAATTCGAAAAAGGAAAGCAAACAAAAAAAAAAAAACAAAAGTTTAAGAATCCACACGATAATTCCTCTCAAAATACGTTAATTTTTGCAAGACTGTATGACAATTTAAAATCTCCTAACTGGCAACACTGTATAGAACTGAAACCAGCCAAGACAGAAGGAGAATGCAAGTTCATTCCCAAATAAATATGTGTGACTGTTGGTGAGGAGGAAAAATGCAAATATTCGCGCATTAATTTATGAAGTGATGATGACAAGTAGGATAAAAGGGGTCATTTTGGGCTTAATGTCGCCAGCATGTGAAACGATTGCATCAAAAGTAAGACACAAGGTTTGGTTACGACCATGCGGTCGGTCGGTCGGTCTGTGGTCGGCCTGCCGGCTTATCGGATGCAAGAGATCAAAACAAGACATTTTCAAAGGATTATAATACACGCAAAGTAATAATTCTCAAAAGAGTACGTGAGTTTTGTCCGTCCATTCGTTGTAGTCATTCATCAACTTAAGCGTGAAGAAACTATTAAGGAAAGAAAAAAACAGTTTTTAAAAATCCTTAGACTGCTGTCAATATGGTTTGCTACTGACAGATATATGTACGTAAGAGAAGATCACAAGCAGATCGCTACGGATATATTTAACAACAAACGGCTGCTGCAGTTCTTGAGTGATTTGTTGTTATAATCCAATGCCACACAGTAACAATAGAAATTTGAAAATATTTTAGAGTAAGTGAATTTTCCCAATGTTCAATGTTCATTGACAGAATTGTAATTTTTGTATGTTTTGTTAGCCAATTGCTCCTCCACCTAACTGCCTACATGATCCTCACCCAGTGATGATGGTGTATGTATGTGTGTGTGTGTGTGTGTGTGTAAGCTTTGCGAAACGCTTGTCAAGACTTTAAATAAGAAATAAATCAAGCGGCTTCCAAGTTTTATCACGATCTCTTAAATTAAGTCGCTTGCAATCCTCTCAACGACGCGTCGTACTGCTGTTGCTGCATTTGCTGCTGTCGCTGTTGCCAGTATCATTTGATCGCAACCATCACCGTCAACGTTGTCATCATCATCACCAGCAACAGAAACAGCATCAGAAAGCTGCAACTCGCCAACAATTCGCCATCGAATTTCTTCCTTATGTTAAATAAGCTATCATCATCTTAGCACGCTGCTCCGGATTGCAAGGAAAGAAGGTAAAGGTAGGCAGGAAGGCAGGCAGTAAGGCAGACAGACGACTGACAATGGGCAATGCACAGTGGAGCAGAATGAGTGTGACGTTTGTCAACATTGCTTTGCCCTATTCATGCCAGTTGTTCATTCATTCGTTCCACAGTGATGACTGTGGTGCAATGAATACGCATATATACGCACACATCGACACGATCGTGGTTGTCTCATAAAATGCGTGTGCGCTTTAATGACATTTGCGCGCATTTTTAGTTGTCGGAATTGCTCAGTGAATTTCAGCAAATGCGATTAAAATGTCAAGACTTTGTTCATTCGTTCATTTTGATTCCACCGATGCCCAGAGAGCCCAGCTTGGTTGGCTAGAGCAGTACAACAACATCATCGGCAGCAGCAGCAGCAACAGCAGCAGCAGCGTGTGAATAACTATCAGCCGAATCAAGAATTAAATACAAAGTCCGGTGCTGTAAAACCTTCGCGCGGATTATGTGCGCGATTACTACATCGATGTTAGTTGACAGACAGACAGACAGACAGACAAACAGACAGACAAACAATGTACGAAATGATACGAATATTATTCGCAGCTATCATTACAACTGAAACTTCTCTTTCCACCATCGGTAAGTAGTGACTCCAATGGATATATGTGTTGGAACGCAAGCGGGGGAACAGGGGAAAAATAATGAAAGGATCACGCGCGTCGCTTGCAAATAATGACATTCTTTTCAACATTTTGATTAAAAATGTGACAGGCGACGCAACGTCGCGCTGATGACCACCCATGAATGATGTATCCGATGTCAAGATTGTCATTGTAGTCGTCGAATATACCGAATCGTGAAGCCGTCCTCTGCTGCCGTTCTCTTTTCAACTCTTCTGTCACAATGTTTAACGCTGCCGATCAATAACAATCAAAATGGAATCGAAATCTGCAATGTTGACAAATGCTTAGGTTGAAATTATTCAGTTGTGCGAAACTAAGAAAGAAGTGGAAGATACACACCCAAGCAATATTAGTAGTAGTAATAATAGCTTCTATGCCAGTTGACCAAATTGTGGAATAAAACTAGAAACAAGATTATCGAATGATGGTCCAAATTACTCACCGAAAAGCATTTATAAAATGTAATCTCCTCTTAAACAAAAATTAACAAAGAGTTTTTTAAGTGTAATTCCAGAATGTTATGATTTTTGTTTTAGCTAAACTTTACAAACATATTAGGTTGGGTGTATTTAATTGATACATCGATGGTGATGATGGTGGCCGACATTCTTGAAAAAAAGTTGATTCGCAATCACTGATCGATTGATAAAATCTGATGCAAAATCAAATTGACAGCTCATATGGAATCATGCATAGATACACATACACACACAAGTGTGTTCATACCCAGCGGTAAATGAAAGCACTAGAATAGCGCTAAACAAGTGCTTGATTGCAAGCACTTAAGCGCACTGCAAGCACATGTGTTCCATATAAATTTTAACATTGCATGTCCTAGGGGACAAGCACTTGTTTAGTGCAGTACTTTTAGCGCTAAACAAGCGCAAGAAAGAATGCGTTAGATAGGCACTTCCGCTCATTCATTCGCTGTTTCGTGCTTACTTTAGTTGAGAAGGAGAGGAGAGAGAAAAAAAATATCGAGTATCGATTCATGCAGTCATAATTTTTCATTGCTGCGTCATTTTATTTTATTATTTTCTTTTGCTTTTTTGTTTGTTGTAAACCAAAATATATATATATACATATATAATTGGATTTTTATTTATTTTTTATAAAACAATTGCAAAAAAGAAATAAAATAAAACACAGACACTTTTCGTGAAATTTCACAACACTCGCTGTTGCGTGAAAACTAACTCGCTTCGTTTCTCGCTCAGTCAATATTTCGTAGCGTCTCGCTGAACGATACTCGTTTTTATTACTCAATAATAATATAGGTTAAAATGGTGCACTTGCAAGCACTTTTTAAGCACTTAATTTTCAAGCACTTGTCTGAAAAACCGCTGGGTATGTGCGTGTGCACATACCCACAAAACTGTTTGAATGTACGAAATACCTTAATGTATACCTGCATATATGTATAGTGGCGGATTTAAGAGGGCTGCTCCAATTTTTATTATAGGTATATTAGGTGTACAGCTTTGTTTCCGCCGTTTTCCGTAGATGGTTGCAACGGTGAGAGCTGGTTGAAACACGTAGATCAGAATTGTCATAAAGTGAGTTTGAACATTAGTGAAAGTCGATTCAAAATGTGTGTTTTCGAGGCAAGTTCTCGTCATTTGCGGGAAGTTTTGATCTTCTGCTTCCATTTGAAAAAACTGCAGTACAGGCTCACCGAATGCTCCCAAATACTTACGGTGAGTATGTTCTGAGTGAAAGAACGCGTCATGCCTCTAAGTCGACCGCCAAACCGAATATTCACGGCACCAAGTTTATGCTCTGCATTTCGTGGGACTAGGTCGGTGTAATATACAACGAACTACTACTGAAACCGAGTGATACCGAACGCAATTGATGCATTTGAGTCCAACATTAAAGCAAAAACGGTCACAGTACCAAGAGAGACACGACAAAGTCATCCTCCAGCAAGACTATGCTCGACCACACGTCGCAAATCAGCATTTCGTTCGTACGAGAAAGTCGAAAAATGGATCTGATCAGGGATCGCGTCGAAAGACTCCTTTTTTCGAGATGGGATTCGGAAATTACCTGAGAGATGGGCGACAGTCGCCTACTACTGACGTACGATTCTTTGAATAATACAACTGTAAGTAATTTTTGAAAATAAAGTTTTTAATTCCAGAAAAAAACGGCGGAAGCAAAGATGTACACCTAATAGGAGGGTTCTGAAACTCCCCCCTTCCCCACGGAATTATAGAAGTTTCTTCTAATTTTTTATAGCATTTTTATAGCACGAGTATAGCACAACATAAATCAAAGAAACTACGGTAGTAGAAAGAATCTTCTTGACCGGCAGACAGGAATGTAAACATAACGCTGTGATTACCAGTTCTACACTGATGGGTCAATAATGGAAGAGGGTAAAGTTAGATTATGGAAGGAGTTTTGGACTCACTCAGTAACTGGGCGTTGAATTGCGGCCTTGGAGTGAATACAAATAAAACAGAAATGAAGCTGTTCACCACAAAAACTAAGATAACAAGCTTTAATCTACCCAAATTGAATGGTCATACACTAAATTTATCATAAAACGCCAAATACTTAGGGGTCATACTTGACACTAAGCTCAATTGGAAAGCCAACATAGAACTTAGAGTCAAGAAGGCCTATAAGGCCTTATATACTTGCAAACGAATGGTCGAAAAAAGTGGGGTCTAAGTCCACAAGTGGCACTCTGGTCATACACATCTATAATAAGGCCAATCCTGACGTATGCATCATTAGTGTGGTGGCTTGCTATGAGAAAGGGATATAACCAAACTAAACTAGGTAGGGTTCAAAGGTCAGCATGCATAGGCATTACAAGGGCTATCTGTTCATGCCTGACGGATGCCCTAAACGTGCTGGTACACTTGCTTCGTATGGAACTTTACACCGCAGCCTCAAGTGCAGTCAGACTTTGAAAAATAGGATCCTGGACTGCTAAAAATTACGGACACAGTAGAATTCTATCACAAGTACCGAATATACCAAATCAACATAACACTGACTACTTGATAACCGAATTGAACTTTATGAAGGACTTCGACACCTTGTTTCCAACAAGAGCAGATTGAGGAAGAAAACGTGTGAGAGCTGGTCTTGAAATAGAACTCTATACCGACGGGACAAAGATGGACTGCGGGATCGGTACGGGACTCTACTCAGAACACCTCAATATTGCTGAATCTCTTAGACTCCCGAATGAAGCCAGTGTTTTTCAAGCCGAACTTCTGGCGATCAGAGAAGGTTGAACAAAATTCAAAGGAACCAAGTGGCAATTAAGGCTCTAGGCTCAGACATAATATCTTCTAGATTTGTTAACCCTATTTATTTCGGTTCCTGGTCACAGCAACATCATCGAAGGCAATGAAAAGGCCGATGAATTAGCAAGGCGACGTTCAGCTCTTGATTTAAATCAGGCTCAATTTGTAACAATCCCCCTGAATAAAATCAAGGCTAATATAGTCTTTTACTTCCTTACACTCGCAGATAGCAGATGAAAAAGCCTTTCCACATGCGAAGTAACCAAGAAAACATAGCTTAAATTCAACCATAACAGAATCAGGGACCTTCTTTGTCATACCCGATCGGATATAGCCAGACTGACTGCAGTACTGACGGGACATAGGGCAATAGGCGACCATGCGGCCAGACTCCGCAGCCCACACAGCAAGCACCTTGAAGAAAGAGAGACTCCAACCCACTTTCTCTGTCATTGCGGGGCTCTAGCTAGGGCCAAACTAAAATCTTTTCACGAACCTTTTCTCGACAACATAACCAAGATCTCCAAACTCTAAATTGGAAAACTCCTCCAATTTCGTAAGCTCACGAACTGGCTCCAGACAATAAAGAGCCTACTCCCATTAACAAATGAGGTTGTGGTATTAAAACGGGGCTCAAGCGGTAATTGTGCAGCCACTCTACCTATCTAACTACCTGCCATTGTTTATCAGTAATTCGTACGCCACACAAAGTAGCTTATAGCGAGCGTGTGACAGCATTGCGTCAGCAGCGAAAATGAGCTTATTTACATTTAAATAGGCAAATCCAAATTGCCCCACACTGCTCTAAAACAATATAAAATTTTCTAGCATCGTAGGTTTTGAAAACAAATTTCCTGGCATTTAAAAATGTCACATTTCACCTAGGATTTTAGGGTTTTCTGGATAAGTCTAGAACAGAATGATGTAAAAAATGAAAATAAAAGATTTTACAAAAATCAGCCAACCTCCCCCGCTATCAATTAAAGTTTTTTAAATCCGCCAAAGTTTTTTGTTTTTTTTTAATTTATTTACAATTCTTAGCAGACAAAAAATGCTTAATAATTTAATTTGCTACAATTTAGCACTGTTCATCATCGTTCTCATCGACGACCCGAAAAAGGAGCACAAAATCTATAATAATATTAAATTAGTTGTAAATATATAATATTGCTACAATTTAACAACAACATGACAGAGGTAAACCCAAATGCTAAACGTTTTTAATGGCTATAGCATAAAAACGCCAAGCAACGCAGCAAAACGCAATGCAATGTGATTCAAAAAAAAAAGAAAAAAAAAAAACTGTGGGATTCCGATTTGAGATAACTGCTACCTAAGAAGAAGATACCTTTCCCTTTTTTTTCTCAGTTTTTGTTTTTTTTTTTTTCGTTATGAATATGAATGTGGAACGTGATCATCCCAATTTTAACGCCCATCGAAAATCAAAGCTACCACGCTGCTGATCTCTGTTTCTGTTTGCCTTCGACTCAACTCGACTCGAGTGATTATTAGACTCCATGAATAGTTGAGATTTTTGGTTATTCCTTGAGAAGCTTCATAACACCAACAACATCGAAAACGAAAACAAAATTCTTCGAATTTCAAGTGATTTTCAAAAATTTGTCTAACAAAAATTGTGGGCGCATATTTCGCTGCTGTGAATTTTTTGGTTTCTCGCTATGTTTGTTGTTGTCGAGAAGCATCTTCATCTCCATCTTCATATCCATCTATATCACATATGTACATATGTATGTATGTATGTATGTATATATGTATGTATGTGCATAGTAAGATTATGGCTAAAGCGCATCCAACTGTCTTTGGCATCACTATCATCATCATCCACTCATTTCACCCATTGAAGCAGCATTCGTTCAATGCATCACTATCATACATACAAACATACATACATAGTATGTAAAAGCGAAAGCCAAGGGTATTATTAAATTGTCAAAAGGTCGAAGAAATAATGTTCGGAATTTCATGTTGCTCCGCGTCGCACCGCTCCCCCAACCATGCAGTTCAA
The DNA here is from genome assembly GCA_963691655.1 of Toxonevra muliebris. Classification (NCBI taxonomy): domain Eukaryota; kingdom Metazoa; phylum Arthropoda; class Insecta; order Diptera; family Pallopteridae; genus Toxonevra; species Toxonevra muliebris. Next base: position 72,126,222 of record OY829329.1, read on the forward strand.
TGGTGAACCCAAATAGTTGGCCTGACTGTTGGTTCGCCGGTCGGCGGTCAAACTGATGCGTGCGTATCAGAAGCATCGAGCTAATTGGGAGCATTATTCGACTCCGTTGCCATTTATGACCGTTTATGGTTTTATAAGGGGTTTCGATCGTACATGGCTTGGTTCAGTTCGGTTCAGCTCTTCAACTCATTCAACATTATTATAAAGTCAATCTACACAAAAAAAAAAATTCCAAAACGCATTGGCATTGCAGCAGTAGTCAGTCGCAGTCGCAGTCGCAGCCGCAGCCGCAGCGAATGATGATTTTGATCCTTGTGTGTGATACATTTTGTTTATTTTATTGTAAACACGACGAGGCCGTGTGAATTTTCTGTCTCACATACACACACACACACACACACAAACACACCCTTCTTCTACAGAAAGCGTTATGTGCGACCTGTTTATACTAACAAAAAAACCCAAAAACATTTTTGTCTGTAGAGTGATTAGTGTTTTACTGTCTGTCGATCTGAATTGCGGTTCGCGTTGCGATCTCAAGTGGCTGGATGCTGTTGTTACTGCAGCTAGTGCTGAGCAAACGGTGGGCGTATTGCGGCATTTATTACGGCCAATGCTTGCTACAGTTTGTGGCTTGTGTTTGTAGTGCATGAAGGAAGGAGTAAATGGAGAGAGAGAGAGATTTATTAATGCAACGCCGCCGTCGCCGTCACCGCCGCCGCCATCGCCATCGCCGCTAAGTCATTTATTTGAACGTTCATTCACTGCTGAACACCACCACCATCCAACAACCAGCAACCATCGACCGTTTACTGCTGTTTGCTGCTGATGTTGCTACCAAATACCACGTACATATGAACGCCGCCGCCTGTGTCTGATTGATTTCTTGGAATTAGAAACCTAACTAAATACATAATAATTCGTTCCGTTGTCCAAGAGACAAATAATTATTTCTACAACTGACGCCGCGCGATGTTCGAATAGCAACCAGAGCCCCAGCAGCTGCTGCTCCCTGATACATAGTTCGCTGCTATTATTGCCCGAGGGTAGAATTCAGTTAATATGTTCATAAAACTGGTGAGTGTGTTTTATGAATTTGTAGTGGTGGTGATGCTGGTGCTGGTTCAAACACCACGGCAACGTTTTTATACCTAAACTAAATGCTGCATAAATATTTTAAACAATGTCGCCAATTTTTGCAAATTGTTGCATTTATTACAATCAAATTGAATTGAGTTTATGGCAAAACTTTGTATACATTTTAGGAGCGAGTGCGCAACTGCAAATGCAGTCACCAATAACACTACAACAACAACTACTGTCATAGATTTACATACTATGTACGTACACTTATTTCCTCACAAACAAACTGCATCCTTAATCGTTTATAATTATGGGCGACGATAGTGGGGCGACGGGCGATGTTCAGCTTTTGCGCTTGGGCCCGTGTGTGATTAAAATAAATTGCTTGAGCTTACAATGATTTCCTTCTAAATAGCACAGATACAACAGACACAATTACTCAGGTACAGCAGTAAACATAATTTAACTTTGCCTGAATAAAATTACGAATGCACATATAGATTAGAAATGTAGGTTAGGTTAAGTTAGGTTGTTGGGGCTGCTCAAAAATGAACACACTGAGACCTATTGGTCCATTGTGATGCCCTAAGGGTCAAGCTATTGTCTCTTGATCCTTCCTAGTCAAACCATTTCGTGCTTCGATGAAGCGCAGTAAGTCCTTGATTTCAGAGGATGTATATTCTGTGAGTTTCTCATTGAAAGGGTCGTCCAGAGTTCTTTTTTTTTAATAAAAATATCTAAAATTGAATAAAAATAGTTGTGTACAAAGTACATTCAATATCATTATGTTTTAAAAATGATATCATTCAAATGAACTTCGAGGCTTCGTTTAGAAGACTCCATCCGAGAGGTCCAATTTTGTATGACTCTATTGCATAAGTCGGGCTGAATCTAGATCTCGCCAATGTTTTGATTGATGTTGCTCTCCATCAATCCTTGGTCAATTGTTGTTAGTTTGTTGGCTTAAACCAGCGACTTAACGTAGTGCCAGAGAAGAAAATCAAAGGGCGTTAAATCGCACTATCTTTCCTGGAAATAACGCGTTCTGGAAACTTTTCTTACAACAATTCCCCTGTAACGAACGCTGTGTGACCTGTTGCGCCGTCTTGATGGAACCACATGTTGACCAGGTCCATGTCTACCAATTGACTCTACAAAAAATCAGATAGCATGGCGCAATACCGTTCGTCATTGACAGTCACCGTCTGGTCATTCTCGTTTCGGAAAAGTATTGCCCAATGACGCCACCTGACTAAAATCCACACCCAACAGTAAGTTTTTCCGGATACAATGGAGGATCTTTGCTCCAAAGTGGCAATGTTACTTGTTCACGAAGCTGTTCAACTTAAAAAGTACTTCATCACTGAAGATGATTTTTTCGCCAAAATTAAAATCCGTTTCCAACTGTTCCCGAGCTCAATCAGCGTTCGTACGACGAGCTGGGTAGTCTTGTGGCTTCAGTTCCTGCATCAGTTGAATCTTATATGGATGCATGCCCAAGTCTTTTCGCAAAACTCGCCAATTTGAGGTCACAGAAAGACCAACTCCTTGTGCAAGACGATGTAACAAGAGAGTAATATTCTCACTTGCTGGCGCATTTCGGCGTCGTACAGGAACTACTCGATCGAGAACCGAACAGTTTTACTCGAATTTCGCGATAATTCGCAGGGTTCGGACCTTGGAAATCTAACAACAACAAAAAGATTTTTGCTCAAGTGGCGTGGCGGTGTAAATGTTAAAATTTTGCGAAAAACATAGAAAATTTACTATGATCGCAGTAAAGTCCGAACCCTGATAATTCGTTCAATTGATCGCTCGGTTGGACGATCATTTCGACCGTAAATATTTCGTAGCTCACGAAAAGTTTGGCGAACAGAACACGAGTTTTTATAATAAATTTTAACAATCTCGGCACGTTATTGAATGCTGTAGCGCCCGATGGTAAAATATTGTCTGTGATAAAACATAAACGTCGAAGAATGACACAATGCTGCCACCTGTAACGTTCGGACATAGCTATTGAAAATCCCTTTATAAGGTGGAAGATTGTCTTCTCTTCAAGGAAAGCCTAGTCTACGAGCATGATTATCAATGAGCATTATTTCTGGTGAGAATAGATACCTTTCCCTGCTTATGTGAGCTCGGTTCATGTTTATGAGTGCTTTGGTGCGTTTCTGGTTTGGCATAGGTTCCATTCACCATCAAATTTCCGCGGTATGGTAATGATGATTTTTATTTAGAGGTTACATGTGGCAAATGGTCTACCCACGTTGTCAGCGATGCGTGTATTGTCGATAGTCGTGCCAAGTCTAGCAAAATCATCAGCTTTACAGTTTCCCTAAATGTCGCTATGACCAGGCCTCTATATAAGGTGCAGATTGGATGCTGTCTCTATCTGCATTGTTGACCAACAATATAGAGTTATTTGCAGGGCATTGGAGAGATTTAATTGCCACCTGACTATCAGTGAAAATGCAGAACTTAACCACCACATGCAGAACTTATCCACACTCTACTCCACGAGATAAAATATTTATGCTGAAACTGTAACCAAATAAATATATCGGAAGTAGATTCAGGATAGGGTACGGCGCTTTTGAAGGTGTTATTTTCCGGGCTTCTGTAATTAAAATTGAAGCTAGTTGCTGTACTGTATGTAATTCTTTTGGGAGACGTGTATGATAAAAATGAGGTAGCACAACATCCTGTTTCCGAAAAAATTCCAGTCATGCTACTTAGGTAGACATCCTAACAAATCACTGACGGAGACAACAACACCGACACGGACCATACGAACAGACCTGACTACATATTTCGAAGGCCTAAGAATAGTTACAGACCAAGTCTCTTCTGGTCGACAGGCATACAGTTTTGCTCTTAATCCGCATGGATCAGTGACGAGGCTGTGGATATGTACCCGAAGTCCGGGCAGAGTCCACACGACAAATCTCACCTTTTCAATTGCCCACAGAAAACCACGAACCTGCCGGCAGCTTAATTATGGGCAAATTCCATCGAAGTGGCTCACTTTCTGGACCTTGACATAACAGACACAGACAGCTAACATTATGAATTGATGCGTGTGACAAGGACTTAGACTTAAGTCACTATTATAACATAATAAAACATACTTGTTTGTGGCAATGACAGCTGATTTTTCATGCCACTTAAAGTTCAGAGCGCGAAATTTGAAATATCACAGTATCAAACAAAGTGCATCAAATCCAAAAAAACAACAAAGTAAATTGACTAAAATTGTTCTTTGAAATTTAATTTGAAAATTTGGAGCATTATTTGGTGTTTGCATCACGTATTTGAAGCGCCGCTAAATGGCGCGTTTAATGAAGGTCGAAATCCCCGAAATTTTGAGGTTATGATGCGTTCTGACATTCATTTTTTTATGTCGGGTAGTGCCAAAATTGTCCTTTCAATTGGAAAACAGTTTTTGATGATTTTTAGTGATTTTTTTTGGGGGGCCTTTATCGACCCACTTCGTCAAACAAGCGGACAATTCTAAAAATTCACATTGAGGGCTTTTTATTTCAATTTCAGCTTTCTTTTCCCCCTTTTTTGCGATATCTTTCCAAAGCGAAATTCGGCTTACAACAGAAGTTATGGGCAAATGTGAAAAGGTGTTCCAACCTAGACAACATTCCCCTACATAAGTGTTAATTAATGCAAGCGAACCCCGCTCATCTTGTTTTCAATTCATTCTAAAAATTAGATAATTTGTTCACCGTAAAGTTTTGCTGCTTGCCCCTCGATTCGCATTGTCATTGAATGCGCTCTGCTAATATACAATAATTAATTCGCTCAACAACGACAATGCCGACGACGATGTCGACGAGTACATCGATTATGAGCTTGAACGAGTCAGCGAGAGAGCAAACCATTGAAATAATGTATTTGCAAATTTCCCCCTTGCTGTTGCATGCGACACAATGATGCAATATGATTCACAAGCACCCAACCAGTTAGTCAGTCAGCGAGCCATCCATCCAGCCAGCCAGCCAGTGAGCCCTAGAAGTCGTTTGCTTGTTCAATGAAGCCCCTTGTGTTAAGTAGCTTTTGGTTACTGTGTGCGCGTGCGCGTACGCGCATATATAAAAAAAAAGCAAAGCAACAAAAACAACGTAAGAAAAGTAACACCTCAGCTTGGATGGGTGCTGGCAGCAACGATTCGATCCAAGTCAATTCAAATAAAACTGAGCTGGGCATCATGTTGTACATAAACTCTCAATCGATTCTGCTTTGCTTTGCTAGTGGTTGCCATGGATGAATTGTTGCTGGACCTTTTTGCCTGAATTCCAAGCAAACATAACATACTACATTCAAGCAGACAGACAGACAGACAGGCAGGCAGTCAGGCAGACAGACGAACAGATGAACGAATGTAGGACACAGAGAGATGGGAAGGGGATGGCAAGTGGTTATGAGTGTATTTTCAGAGGTGTCAGGAAACAACTTGTCGGAATGCATCTAACAAGGAATTTGTATTTTGTTGCAGCTAATGGCATGAAGCATGTTTTACCACGCTTGATGACATGAATGGGCGCGGGCAGTTGACCAGCAAGCCAGCCAGCCAGCGTACCAGCCGATATGTTGATATATACATGAACTGTTCTTGTTGTTGTTGCTGTTATTTGTTGTAATCGTTTGTGTCGTTTTTTTTTAGTTGTTGCTGCGAGGAACTCGCTCACTCGATTGCTCGCTCGCACGCCTCGTTCACTTGGAAACCACAATAAAATGAAGCAAAAAAAAAAAAAAAATTATTGCCATGTCGATAGTATCGCAAAATGATTGAATCAATATTCGGAACAAGCTTGCATTTTTCGAATTTTCTTATGCATTTTGTTTCATTTGCCAAGCTCCAAGTTGAACGCAAGCAAAAAAAAAATAAAAAATAAAAAAAATAAATTGCACGATTCGAACTTGACTTGGCTAGCATGTGACTTTCCTGGCAATTTGTTCGTTCTCTCGCTCATTTTTTCATCATTCCCTGCTCGCCCAAGGTACAGCGTTTGCAATTTGTTTTTTGGACATTTTTTTTCGGGTCTGTCTGTCTGACTGTATGTCTGTCCGACTGTAAACAGAAAAAATCAAAAAACAAAACATCCGCTAACATACTATTCCCATTAGCAAAGTGATTCCGTTCATGTCGAAGCCACGCGACCATCTCTTCCTTTGATTTCTTCAATGTATAGCAGTGAGTGTGAGTGTGTGTGTGTGTATGTGTGTGTGCTTGTGTCTCTGAAAAATGTGACATTGTTGTGGATTGCGCGTTGAAATTGCTGACATTTCTCCAGCAACAAACCGGAGATGGAAATTAAAATATTACTAATTCAGAATGTAAACAAGAAATTTTTTTGTTGATTCAAGTTCTCAATATTTAAGCGTGAAGCAAGAGAAGCTTTTGTGTTTTATCAATATGAGAAGGGTGGGCTAGCATTTCTTAAAATATATGTAGGGTTTTCCATTAGGGACATAACGATTTCGTATCTTTATATGAACGCACCTTTAAACTTTTTTTAATGAACTGTCAATGTCAAAAGGTTAGTTAAAGTCAACATTTTCAAAACGGTTTAGTTCACGAACACGTTTGGAAATCATTAAAAATTACTACCGAAATTCTGAGTCGGTGGTCGTCACTTTAATTTTCGGTCGTCATAATCGTCCCACCCGACAGGCTGAGCGTGCTTAAGTCGATAAATTTGAATCCACATTTTCACTATTGGATGTGCCAGTGCCAAAAAGACGTCGTACCGCTCGAAGCGAAGAAAATATCGCAGCCGTAAGCGTATCGATTCAAAATGACCCAAATCAGTCGATTCCATGTCGTTCTCAAGAATTGGGCAACGCTCGAACGACACTGTGGCGTATTTTGCGAAAAGATCTTGGCACACATGCTTAGAAGATGAAAAGAACTAAAGCTACTTGATCATTTGAAACGCCGAAACTACTCCAATTGGGCTCTGGCAAAGCTTGAAGAAAATAAAGATTTTCATCGAAAAATCATCTTCAGCGATAAAGCTCATTTCTGCGTCAATGGCTTTGTTAATAAGCAAAAGATGTGTTATTGGTCAGCAACAAACCCACATTTGCTTCTTGAGACACCGTTGCATCCGCAAAAAGTTACTGTTTGGGGCGGTTTTCATGCCGCCGGTGTGATTGGGCCGTATTTTTTCGTGGATGAAAACGACCGTCATGTTGCCGTCAATGGAGAGCGCTATCGTGTTATGTTGGAAGATTATCTGTGGCCAGAATTGGATGAACTTGACATCAACGATATGTGGTTTCAACAAGACGGTGCCACTAGCCACACAGCATGCGTCACAATCGATTTATTGCAAGGCAAATTCGGTGAACGTGTTATCTCGAGAAATGGTCCGATGGCCGCCTCGTTCATGCGATATAACGCCATTGGATTTCTTTTAATGGGGCTATATCAAGTCACTGGTCTATGCCAACAAGCCAGCAACTTTGGACGAGCTAAAAGCTAATATCAAACGCGAAATTGCCAACGTTCCGGTCGAAATGTGTGCGAGTGTGGGTCCCAAGAATCGATCGCTGTAAACGCGCTCGTGGTCGTCATATGACCGAAATCGAATTTCATTCATAAAATGTAATTCCTTGCACTACACCCACAATAAATTTGAACTCAATATCCCAAAAATAAAAAAAATTGTTATGTCCTTAATGGAAAACCCTTTATATATACAAATCTCTCCATAACTAAGTATATCACAATTTCGGTTGTCAATTGCTATAAATTCACACACATACCATGCAAACCACAAAACATGTCGACAACAACAATCGCAACAACATTTTTGAGATATTTCCATTTGCAGTATTGAAGAAAAAAACAAAAATAAAATAAGTGGCCCCATAAAGATAAATTCTAACATGCCTTATACATCATTAACTTCTTTTTATTTTTCATTTTAATTTTTTTTTTTTTTTTTAACTTTTTTTTATTACTTTTTTTGTTTTTTTGGCAATTTAAACGCGACTGTCGAGATATGCTCTGCTGATTTATATTTGAACGTTTTATGTGTTTTCACCTAGTATCAACGAACATCATCGATGCTTTATCGAGGCAAAGCAAAATAAATTCTTGAAGTTTAAAAACAAACAAAAAAGTTAATAAATAAATAAAAACACTTTTCACAATTTATTAGGCTGCGGTTACATTTTCGCTGATGTTTATATTGCAAACGGCTACTTAAGGATTATAAAAAGCTTAGGAGAGATATAGAACGCCGGGAGTGATGGGATGCTTGCGCCATCTCTTGGAGCTGCTCATAAACTGTTACGAATTTTTGTGAGTGAGCGTCGATTTATACAGGGACAAACTATAATGCATGCTTCTATCAATCGCAAACTAGAAACCCAAACTTTTTCGCTACTTCATATTTGATGGAAGCTCTTAAAACTCTTCAGTCTAATGGCAATAGAATCTCACATACAAAGCATGCATAAGGAGTGCGCACGAAAAAATTTTAACATAGAAAAATTCAAAAATCAAGTAAGCCGTAAATTCAAATTATGAGACAGTTTTTTTTAATTATACTTTATTTTATGTAAATTCTTAAAAAAAAAAGGAAGTTTAGCCTTTTAATCTTAAATTCCACTATGTCCTTAGATACACCTTTCGTCTACCTCAGTTTCCGCTTCAGTAGAGCTCAATAACATACCACTGGCCTCAGCTCTGTGCAGTTTGGCGGAAGCGGATCAGCCTCTTTAGATACAATATTGATATTATTTAGGCCAAAATAAGTTGGATACTATATGATTCATCACAAATGGTTTTAACATCTTTTATAAACATTCAGTAATATAAATATCCGTGTTGATTGGCCCAAAAGTTACATACAGCTGGCCTGCCACACCAGAAATTTCTCAGGGAACTTTGATTTTTTTTTTTTTTTTGGGTCCTGTACTTTTCTGACACATTTTCCCATTCATGATGCAACACTGAAATTTGGTTACAAAGTTTGCCTGCAATTTTTTTTTTTCTATTTCTTGCGTCAATGTTTTTCGTCGGACTTTCCGCACTTTGTACGATTTAAGGCTAGCTTCCCTTCCTTTTCACTTTGCGGACAAATGATTCAGAGCAACTGCATTACTTTTGAATTTTTATGAAAAATGTCCTTGACACGTTTACCTCTGTGTAGGTCTCCCGATTCACATTTTCTGCCAGATTCCACCTTTCGATCAATGGTCGGATTGTCATTAAAGTTTTTCAAAACCCGACTGACAGTTTGACGGCACACTTTAGGCAATTTTTCAATAAATCCATTTCGGATCTGGTTGAAAAAGTTTCACAATGATTCTTCGAATTTCAGGTTGAGTATCCATTTTTAGCAAACACTTTTGTGAAAACGAAAATAATTTATTTTTGCTTCATCTGTCATGAAAACCAAAGACGATGATATGCTATTTTTTTTTATGGGACTCTTCTAAAAAAAATAGGCAAGTAAAAAACATTGTTATAATTTTTTCGTGCGCACTCCTTACATAGGACGGAAACATTTTATAGAAAGCTTAAATAGCTAGAATTCATCATTCATTGTATTAAAAAAAATCAATACTTTTTCTTTTAATTATTCTTCAATTTTGCTGTAATCATAACACAATGACATTAGGCCATTTCCCCTCTGCAAGAAACCACTACATGTAGTTAGGAAATGCATAAATAAAATATTCGTGTAATTGTAAAAGTTTCATCATGTCCAATAAATAATAATCAGAAACACTTTGTGCCTGCATCTGTTTGATTGCTTTTCCGCAAAACATAAAACCTACGCCAGGATATTTTAAAGGCTAGACCACAATGACAACAAAAAAAATCAAAAACAGAACTGCGTTCGACAATTTTTCGATACAGATTTGTCTCTCGCGTATGTGTGCATACATAAATATTTCTACTATCATATTCCAGTTGTTGTTGTTGTCGCAGTTGTCCCCAACTGTCCGTCCACAACAACAATAACTGCAAATTGTTAGTCGATTGCTTGGTCGTCAGTCGATCGGTCAGTCGGTCGGTTGGTCGGTTGGTGGGTTAGTCATTGGCGCAGATTAGTCACATGTCAGATTCAATTATCGTCGAGCCAATTTGTTAAAGGCCGCGTTACTTCACGTCAATCGCACGCTGGTCCCTCCTCTCGTTGTCGATGTCATCTTCGTGGTAGTGGCGGTGGATGATGGTGGAGTAACCAAGTTACTCTCTTGCCTGATTATCGATATTGGCTATGTTTGTACCTAAAAAATTGCACATAATTCAGATGGCCCGGTATGATAATGATTTCAATAACTTTGAAACGAAGTAAAATTGATGATGCTGGGTATGATCGGAGTCAGCTTGTTTATACAATTCAGCGAACATTCAGGTCGCTCAGTGGTTTGGCTGTTAGGTTGCTTGCTTATCCGCACACATGCCTACATGCAATTAATCGCTCTAGAATTCTAAAGATCTAACCGCCGCACAGTGCGTCGAAATTTAATAAAATGTAAAAAATCTACTATGTTCAAATGAAGCAATTTTAAACATAAAGCTGAAACTTCAATTACGGAAAAACAAAAAAATTTTGCAAAATCATTGTTTTTGAGCTCTACAGCTCTTCAATCATAATATTTTTACGTTAAATTATTGGTTGCACTCGACTCGTGTTCGTGAACAAGTGACTGTAACAAAAAAAAAATTTGTCAAAGTTACGTTATTTACAGCAGAGAAGTAAATGTATTTTTCCTTAACCCTTTTGGGACCGTACGGAAACCAGAGGAGATAACGTAACACCGAACCGGGATTCGTATTCTCTGACTCCCATTTTTGTTTAAAATTTTCATCAAAACAGAGGTTTTGCGGACCATAAGACTTTAACTTTCATGGGTCACCGGCGACCTTGTGACCCTTCATGAGAATTTTTATGACCTTTTTTACTACATCTTTATTAGATATTTTTTTATAAATAGGCAAAATCTTTGATTATGAATTTTTTTATTTAACCCTTTCTTGACCGTAAGTGATAGAGAAAAAACGAATCCGGATTCGCTTTAGCTGACCACCATTTTATTACAAATTTTTTTTTTTTAATTTCCATTAAGGACTTTAGAGCTACCGGTGCTCAATTTTTCTTCTGCATTAGCATCCGCATTCGTACCCGCATCTGATGATAAGGCATCCGTTTCATCACTATGCGTTTATTTTATAGAGATATTTTTTTTTATCCAATATATTTGAATGCTTAAATGTTTTTTCTGACCTCCCCTACCCTCTTTAGGCCCTTTAACCCTTTCGATACAAGAAGAAAACCAGAGGAGATAGCGCAAAACCGAATCCGAATTCTTTGTCCCTCATTTCTTGTTACTATTTTTGACCAAAGTATATCTAAATTTTATGCCTCTGAAGGACTGAACTTTCTTAGGTACTATTGACTTTTTTTATACATTTTCATTAGACATTGTTTAAAGAATGGGGCACAGAGCGTCAACTACACCAGATCTCCATCTGACTCGATTTGCAGCAACAGTCCCCAGTTATAACCAGTTACGTCCAAACGATGTGATTTCGGATTCCATGGATTTCCTCCACGTCGTTCTTTGTCAGCCCGCTCTGCTCGTGGGTGCGACAGATGGTTTTCGAGTGAGCGTCTTGCGAACGATGTTGGTATTTTGCTTTCTAAGCGTATGGCCTATCCAAAGTTCAATGCAAACGAGCAGAGGGCGACATAAATTTGTCCCAGTTATATCGCGTAAAGCAGAAAGATGTGCGGAAAAATGTAAGGTTCAACAAACGAAGCTACAGCAAAAATCGGAAACAGCGGTACCGTCTACAAAATTTCAAAAACTTCGCTAACAGTAACATTGTTACACAACACCCAGTGCGAGCTCAAGACGGAATCCTGCCACAGGCGGATGAGGATCAAACGGTGGAAAGAGCATTTCTCAGAGGTATTAAACAATTCCATACTTTTTGATGTCTCTGCTTCTCCTGAGAATACTTATGACCGTTGGCGAAATTCACTGAATACAATCCACGGTTGATTTGATGTTCATTGATTTTGAGAAAGCTCTCGATAGTGTGAATCGGCAACACATTTGGGATCCGCTTCGTAAGAGAGGTGTCCCCGAGAAGCTGATCTGCGGAAGTTATGAATCTACTCGTTGTCATGTGGGCACATACAGGCAAACTTTCTGAACCTTTCAGTATCTGCAGTCGTGTGTGGCAAGGCTGTATTCTGTCGCCAATACTTTTCCTCATTGTCATCTCTAATGTTTTCCAGGCTACGTTGCCGGAAGGTGGTAACAAACGGATTAGATGGCGAATGCTTAGGTTTTTTAAACATCTTGGCTAAGCTGATGATGTGTGCTTACTTTCGCACAGTTTTATGGAACTGGCTTAAATGATCGGAACGTTGCAGCGCAAAGTACACCCCTCAAGCTTGAAGATAATTGCGAAAAAAATAAAAATCTGAGCTCAGGGGAAAATTCGCCAAAAGTCGATGCCTTATCGCTCGAAATCGAAGTTGTGGACTCATTCTGCTATCTCGGGTCTATTGTTACTTACTCCTGACGGTGGATCTGAACTCGACATCAAGCTTTTCAAGTCAAATATGAAGTCAGTGTTTCTTTACGGATGCTCGACGTGGGAGCTGACCATTGCTAACACCAGAGCGATGCAATCTTTCATTAACCGATGCCTATGCAATATACTCCAAATTCACTGGCCCAATATTGTCTCGAATGAGGAGTTGTATCGAACGACCGGCCAGACTGACATAGGCAACATTATAGGTGCCTATGTCAAAGGTAGGTTGGGTCAAAGAAGGGGTGTGTTCTATGCACTTCCACTCGGAGGCCCTATTAGGCCCATTGTGATGCCATTCATTTATATTTGGGTGATCTTCCCTATCTGTTCGGTTCCCTGCGGATCCAGACTGAATCCTTTGGAAACCACCAAATCTTGACGAGAAATTTCTTCTGACTTGAAATTTCATTCATAAATTTTGACAACTCCTTCTATTTTTAGACACTTTTTGTATGGCATCGACATACTGTGCACCGTCGCAACCGCCACCACCGCCGCTGTCGCCACCGCTGCTGTTATCAAATAATAAATTCCAAAAATTTTGCTAACACAGCATGAGCATCACGTACTTTCGACATAAGTTAAATAATTTCGCTATAAAGTTGGAAGCTCTTCTCAAACAACAACAAGACAGACAGACAGACAGACACAGTTTCACAGAAGATTCTAAGCGTAAACCTAATGTACATACATATGTATCTGTATGTATGTATGTACAGTAATGTACCTAGTATTAGCGTTGTGTAAATGATGCAGAGTTAGAGGATTTGGCTTGGTGACTATGTTCAGAGCTGCGCATGCGCACATCAAACAATCGCACGCACGCATGCATGCACGCACGATGTTTACACAATTTGTGACAAATTGAGCATTTGACGACACACCGATGATGCTGCGCGCGTCTCTCTCTCTCTCTCTCTGAGTGCGTATGTGTGTGTTGTGCCAAGGTGTCAACAAGTTATTTTGTTGTTGCTGTCAATGTTTCTTATGCCGTTCTTCCTATGAAACCTTCTACAAAGCAAAAGAAGTCGCACACTCATTTGTCACTACACATAAATCTGAATTGCCCGAGTGTCGCGAGATTTTTCTTTTCTTTATTTTTTGTATTTTTTTTTTTTCTCATTTCACTTCACTTACGGATTTTTATTGTGGCACAGCTCAGAAATTCCCATTTATCTTCAATTCAACACTTTGTGAACTCATTACTCATGTGGCCGCTCCGCTGATGGCTGATGTTACGGTGTGAATTATCACAAACACAGCATCCGAAAAAAAAAAAAAACATTTTGTGGCTCTGTGTCCGTCACCCGCTTCTTCACTTCCTCTTTGGCCCATCTCGCTCTATAACAATGAGGAGGCGAATTTTTCCCACATGGATCCCACGCATGATTTATTATAGTTTTATGTGCGCTCCAGTCGTTGTGATCTTCATAATTAATTTGCCGTTACTGCATAAATAGATCAACCACAATAGTGTGTGGAACTAACCGCAGGTTGTCACCACGTAACGCATTTCCGTATGTTTATGCATAAGAATTAAGTCACATTAATGTTTTATAATTCCTTTCTCATTCACAGATTTAAATGAAAATACATACGTACTTTGTTAGGAGTCAGTCACGAATCAAGGTTAAAGCGACGGGCGTAGTCCTCAAATTTTCTATAGATTTTAGGGTAAAAAGCGGAAAAAATGAAATTTAGTGCTCACGGCGTTTTTTTCAATTTAAAATATCTTCTTCGAAAAATCGAAGAAATTTTCATTGACGCGTTTTATTCTTCATTTTAGCGGATTTTGAAAAACAAAAGTTGGCCACACTGGTGATTCTGTTTTTGTCAGTTAACATCCAATGTGAACAGCTTGATGAATAACACAGAATCTCTTCTCATTTTCGCTGATGAGCACAAAATTTCATCGTCAACATTCGCAAGTGTGCATCCAAAGTGAATGACGAATTTTTCATCGGTTCCATGGGGACAAAACAAAGAAGATTTAAGTAGCAGAACTTTATTAGCTTGTGATGTTAATAAAAAGCAAATAACTATTTAAATATTATACGATATTTATTTATTCTAGAGATGTTGGTATGCATCAACATTTTGCTTTTGTATTCGGAATTAGAATACAAATAAATATTTTGATTTATTTTTATTGAACGAAAATATGTTGGAGCCACTTTTTAAAAATATACCTACGATATATATATGTATGTAAGATAGAGGTAGTCATCATCAACAACAACAGTAACAACAACAACAAACGACAAAAAATAACTGCAACAGCAGGAGGGTAAAAACTCGAAATTGGGCTGATCGCATTTTTGAAAATTCCCGCTGTGTGGACGACATTTTTCCACTAGCTCGCGGGATCCATCGTATTCCAAAAGGATCGTCGTCGTTGTTGTTGTTGTTGTTTTTTAGTTTTTATTTTTCTTATTATTGTATTATTATTAGTATCATTTTGTTGTTGTTGTTATTGCTGTTATATGCTATAGGTTGTTGGAAGTAGCCCTTGTTGTTGTAGCCATTGAGATTGCTGTGATTTTTTTTTCTTTTTTCTTTTTTTGTTAGCCATTTAGAATCACCCCGAGGCATTAAATAAATTTCATAACTCACGGAATATTATTTCTGAAATGAGTCTTAGCCGGCAGATGGTCGCCTATCTCTGCCTGTGACTACTCGCTCGATCGCTGCCCGTGCTACTTGTAAAACTGCTCTCACAATTTGAATCTTTGGGTTGTCAATCTGTGAGTTTACGAATATATTCTCATTAAAATCGATCTTATGGCATGAGAATTTCAAGCTTTCAGCAACCACGAAAAGAAAAACACTGCATTGCTTACTTTTGTAACCATGAAATGGTTTGTGAGTAAGTGGTGAAGATGTTTAGACACTGCAGCCAGGCAGCCAAGCTCAAGGGATCAACCCCTGTGGTTTGTGCTTCCGTTGTTGGAGAATTTCAAAATGCATTCATTATAAAGCAGAGAAGGAAGCTTAAGATTTAGAGAATATATATATAAAGGTTCGCTCGAATTTTAAGCGGCTCTGAAATTGTTGAAAGCAACAACTTTAACGTACCAACATATGAAATAAGCTCACAGAAGCTCAGTATTCACTGCATTGGGCATGCATTCAGGCAAGCGTAGAACTAATCCTTGAACACAATTAAATATTTAACGCGACGCCTGTGAAGTCAAACAAAGGTCACCACCATTCATTCAGAAACTCTAAATAGTAAACTTTTCCTCCTTTTCTGAGCTTTTACCGAGCCCTGGCTAAGGTTATACTCAAGTATGTAATGTGGCATTTGCATTGCGAGGCACACACACACACACACACACAATAGGTACCGGATGTGGGCGTTTCAAAAATTGTAACCTGATGCCTAACAAATCGGTCTATTAGAATTGTTGAATGCTGTGGAGATTTTTGTCGTGGCGGCGGCGACGGCGACGGCGACAACAACAACTACAAAAATCCATTGATCGACTATGACGGCGGCCATGTCGCCGTTTGCCTACAAAAAAAAAAAAAAAAAAAATTTCACTCACAGCTCAGTGCGCAGCTCACTCACAGTTCAGCTGAAGCGATGATGATGGTTAGTGGTGAATGAATGCATACACATCTTGCATTAAGAATCCAAAAGCAACAACAACAAAAACCTTAAAAAAAAACGCGGAGGTGGCGTAGGGCAAACGAAAACCAAAGATATGGGATGGGAAGAAGCTCGCAATGGTGCGCGTGTGCCATGCGCCTAGCCCTTATTTTTTCGTTTGTTCTTTAAAGCCACGAATTTTTATGCCACATCTTTGTGCAACAGCAACAGCAGGCAGGCAGCAGAGAAGTGAATATGTGGCAATATGACTGGCGACGACAACGACAACGAAAATAATGTTTGTGGTGCGATTTCGATGAGGCACCGATGACGACGACGACGACGACGGCTTGCCATCAAAACCGCAGAACTGCACACAGACCCGGCGCTTATACACGTTTCCATGTATGTGTGTGTGTATGTGTGTTTGTGCGCATATATATATTTTGGACGTGGGCGATTGATTCTTTTCCTTATGCTTGGCACTAAGGTTTGGCAAATGGCCTGCGGCTTGCGATTGAACTTCAAGTTATGAGGCACCAACATTGATGGACGTTCAACAACGATGACTATGATGACGGCGACGTCCGACGACCGACGAACGAGAACAGTCGAGATTAGTCGTTCAGTTGAACATTGATATCGAACAGGTCGCGGCAGACAGTTGAAGAGCTGAACTGAACTGAACTTTATAATAAATTTTTAGCTCGGTATGCTTTGGTGTGGAGGAATAGAGGCGTTTCCCCCCAAAATGTATGATGATTCCCACCCACGAGCAACAGTTATGTGCCGCCGCCGCCATCAGCAGCAGCACCAGCAACAACATCATCCTCATTCGTCTGCTGGAAATCTGCGAATATGCTGCACATTGCACTGTGCGATCATGCCACATTCATACATACAATGCCACAAGAGTTTATTTCATTGTTGCTGTTGTCATTGTTGTTGTTGTTCTTGTTATTGCTGATAGTTACAAATTTTTTTTCTTTAAGGTGTGCTCGAGGTAATATTTGAAAGCTAAATTTCGGCATAACAAAATAAAATACATAAATATTTAGGGATGCAAAATGCCAATAAAGTTTAAAAAAAAAAAAGAACAAAAGGAACGCAAGGGGAAGAAGCAGATGTTGTTTTTGTTTTAACTGATGAGTGATCATTTTTTTAAACTAAAGATTTAGGAGATAATCGAAGGTTCAAAGGTTATAAAGGGTGTTTCAACAAGAGCTGCTGAGGGTTTTTTTTCTTTTAAATAAAACTCACAAATTTTAGCGAAAAAAAATAACAAAAATCTTTATTTTTCGGATAGTAGCTTAGGGAAATTATACAAATGTCCACCACCAAGATCCGATCAAAAATCGAATTAAAAATCAACGCAAAAATTGAACTAATGATTCAATTAAAACTTCTATAGAAAATCTGATTAAAAATCCAGTAAAAAATCCGATGAAAAATCTGATAAAAAATTAAAACACAAATCCATTCACAATCCAGTTCAAAAATAAAACCCAGATTCCAATCAAAATTCAAATCAAGAACCAAAACCCAACATCTGAACAAAAATCAGAGCAAAAATCGATTCAAAAATTATGTCAAAAACTAAACCCTGAGTCTAACAAAATTCAGATCAAACTAAGAGCTCGTTCAAAAATTAGACCCCAATAAAAATCCAATAAAAAAATTCGAAAAATCTGATAAAAAATTAAACCACAGATCCGTTCAAAATTCAGGTCAAAAATCTGAACACAAAACCAACCCAAAAATCAAATAAAAATCAAACAAAAAAACCAAATCCGTTTAAAAAATTCGGTAAAAAATGTGGTTAAAAAATCAGCGTAAAAATCGATTCCTAAATCATGTCAAAAATTAAACCCAGAGTCTGACAAAATTCAGATCAAACTAAGAACTCGTTTAAAAATTAAACCCCAAATTCGAAAGAAAAATTTAATAAGGAGTGTAAAAAAAAATTAAACCACAAATCCGTTCAAAATTCAAGTGAAAAACTAAACTCAAAATGTGATCAAATTTCGAACCGAAAATCTGACTAGATTCATTTTTGAAAAATTATTGATTTTTAAACTGAATCCATCTTAATTCGTCGAATTTTTTAGAAATATTTCATTTAAAAAATTTCAAAGACTTTTTGGCATAAAGCCGGTTCCTCCATTTCAGCTATGGCAGCACTGATGTTGGCTTTTAGGTCTCGAATCATTTGAAGGCCGTGTTGGTATAAACTTTACTTTTAGCTCAAAATCCCAAAGAAAAAACTTCAACGGCTTCAAATCGCATGATCTTGGTAGCTAATTGGTGTCGCCATAATGTGAAATTATACGGACAGGAAATTTGGTACGCAGTAGACAGATTCTCTTGAACTATGGCCCTTTGATCCATCCGGTTGAAAGTCAACCTGTTGAAAGTAATTTCCGAAAGAAAAATTCGCCCATCTTAGCACGATATCGCGGTCCGTTGACGTTAACCGTCTCACTGCTTCGTTTTCAAAGAAAAATTGCTCGATGACGACGTCTGATCAATACCAAACGGTGGCTTTGAGTGGGTGCTTGAACGGGTTTTTCGAGCCCGCCCCAGATGCGACAGTTTTGCCGCCAAGATGAAAATGCTCCTCATCCGAAAAAATGATTTTTTGGCAAAAATTCCGACGACTTACGACCATCTTCAGGCTTCAATTCCTAAGTCAATTGAATCTTATAATTTTTGGTCTAAATTGTATGCACAGTAGCCGTAGAAAGATGCGATTGCTGTGCACGATACCGAATTGATGCTCTTGAGCTCTTCGTGATACTTTCACTGACAGAAGAAATATTTTCTGTGGAAAATGCTAGAAACGCACAGATAGATGGTTTCTTGTCTTTTCCTGACCCGGTCGACTCGAATTTCTCCAATATATACCTTACATTCCTTTCACTTTGCCTGACGGTCAATAAAGATAGAGATGTTCGAGGTCCGAATCGTACTGTCTTGTAGAAGTCTAGCTGCTTTCTCAGTAGCAAAAATCTCCGCCTAAAAAACGTTGCAGCTATCAGGAAAACAATACGACTGCCTTAGCTGCATCTCTTCGGAGTAAGGACCAGCTCCAGTTCCATTCTCCATCTTTAAGCCATCGGTGAAGATGGTAATACCAGCATTAACTGTTACCGAGCCCGACCCCCAGTTTTCCCTCGTTGGATATAGAGTTGAAATTCTGGTGGAAAATCTAAATTTGAAGTCATGTAATCTGTTGCTATATTTAAGTCAGCTGTGATCGCGTTTTTACCTCTCCATTTTATCTCACGCATAATTGTAGGGTGTCCATTGTGATTTCAACGCATTAGACTCTCGTAGTCTGAGAGCTCTTTGGGCGGCATAAACATGCGAAGCGGTAAGAGTTGGAATATATATTTAGATCTTTCTGAGAGCCCTAGGCTGATAAGCTTCTATCTTTTTCCCATGCAAGTTTGGTTGCTCTTCTTGCCCAACACCTTCCACCAGACGAGGAAGAATGGGTCGAATGATTGTGGTATAAAATTCGTGAATAATTTACGGTGACAATACGGCCCTCCCCCCCCTTTTGAGCATGATTATCAAACGCCCCACCCCCCCCCCCCCCCCATTCCCTCCCTTCACAGCCCTTTCCACCTACTTCTTATGATAACCAAAAAACAACCAAATATTTTAAATTTTTATAGTTTTTTTTTTGTGGCGTTTATAGCAATAAACTTTAAATCGTAAATGACTGCCAAACGAGAAGAAGAAGAAGAAAAAAATACAACAGTCATCGAGACAGCAGTCGGCTCACTAACAGTACCTACTGTTGTTGTGGTATTCAAGTAACAACAACAACAACAAGAAACTACAACCCAGCCAGCAAGTTAGCAAGCAAAAAGAAACAATTTTAAGGTGTGACCACCGCAACGAAACTCATAATTTTTTAAATTAGCATTTTCATTCTTTATTTTACGCTCCACACTTCCATAAAACGAACGAAATTTACAAATTGTCCCCAAAAACAAAGAACCACTTCATTCCAGCAACATACACACATACACACACACACACATAAACCACAGCCACCATCGACTTCATCAATGATATCAGCCAGCAACAAGCAGCAACTATATGTAGCTACAGCAAGCGATTGAAGAGCAACAGTTGAAGATTATGCGATGCGCCATCTGAATGATGCGCTGATGCGCCAGACAATGAACGACGGATTCGACGGATGGACAGACGGACAGACGACGGATGAATATTTTGGAGTATCATCATCGTAAAAGAATAACTACGACGACAACGACGACATCGACATCGACGACGACAACGACGACGACTACGTCGACAATGGTGATGATGATGACGCGCACGCGCAATAAACTCATCAATAAATTGTCTACAACTCAAAAATCAACAACAGCAACAACAAACAAGTATACAAGATGCTGCTATTTTTTTTATGTTTATAGTTTTCGTTGTTGTCATCTCGTGTATTGCTATATTGCGGTTTCAAGAGGCTCCCTGGCTGCCTGACTCCCTGGCTGACTGGTGTTTGCGGTGCATGGGTGCTTCGGTGGTCTCTCTTCCTAAGTGGATTTGTGTGTTTTTGTGAAAAAAAAAACTCAACAAAAAAATGTTTATTGTTTCAATTTTGTTATCAGTTTGAATAAACACACACATACGAACACACATGAGTAAATGAACGGACAGTCAGATGGATGGACGCATAAATATGTATGTATGTATGTGTGTGTGTACATCGTCGTATGGGTCAATTTTAATTTCTAATTTGTTAGCCAGCACAAAATTATCCGTTTATTTATTGCCCAACTGACACTTCTGTTTTACCGGAAGAAGACAAAACCAAAATGACAAAGAACACGAAGAAGAAGAAGAAGAAGCAGCAGCAGGAGCAGATTACTGAAACGGGCCATCATCATCAACATCGCCAGTCATCATTATCAGTGTTACCATCAACGTTCTGTAGGCATCCAACCACTAGCTTGTCTGTCCAACCATTCAAATTCCAATGTACCACACACACACACACACACACACACACACAAATGTATTATAAAACAAAAAACGTTTGGTGGTTTGGTGTGGTGACAACAATTTGTAATAAATTTGGTGAAATTTATTGATACAAACTTATTCAGTTTGTGAGCCATCAATCAGTTCCCAAACCCAGAAATTCTCATCAATTAAGAGGAGATGAAAAGGTTGAAGGAGGAAAAAGTAGAAAAAACAAAAAACAAAAAACATGTTTTTTTTTTCCTTATACCTTTCCATGGCAAGGGGAGAAATATACAAATTAATTAATAGGCAGACATAAGCTGGTGAAGAAATGCATCAAACGATGGCTTAAAAGATATGGAAAGTGAACGAAGTAGCAATTCATACATAATAACACTAGGCTACAAATCTACAATAATATTTGAAACCAGGTTTGAGAAAAAAAAACTGGACCTATTAGTTTTTTTTTTATTTTTAATATTTTTTCTGGTCGCTATTATTCTGAATAATTGTTTGGCATCTGCTCGTGCAATTTTGGCTCAATTGTCCGGCATACTCCACAGTAGAGCTTTTATTTTTGAACATGTTTGGACATACACGTGTACACGAACGTTCGAATCCCATGTAGTTTTTTTTTTTTAAACACGAACCCGAACTACTCGCGTACTTGTAATGCAAAAGAAAAACACTAGTAACTGACTACGTTATTATGTTGTTATTACGTTGTTGTTGTTGTTTGGCTCTGAAAATATTTTTGGCGGTTTTCAGTGTTCTAGATTAAAGTTCATGCAAATACATGAGCTTCTAACTACACGGGTAGCTTTTATAAACCGAACTACATGAGTTTAAAATACATGTGTAGTGCAAGTTCATGTTTTTGATGCACATCCATACGTGCTAACCTTGTGCATGTCCATTTGGAAGCTCTACTCCATAGAAAATCCTCTTCATAAACGTTTCAACGTTGAAATCAACTGTTTTTTTGTTGAAATTAGTTTTCATCGAAGTTTTTGCTTCATTAAAGACCACGCATTTTCCATAGGGCTCGGATCAGGACTCTGTGATACTCAATCGACCATTTGGAGCGTATTTTCTTGCTTCCAGTCGTTCAGAGGCGACTACGATGCTTTGGATCATTGTCCTCTTACAATATCCAATAATTTTTTCCAGATCCATACAACATACAACTCTGCAGACTTCATAAAACTAGATTTGTTTAGTTTGACCATGAATCCAGCACTAAGATTTTGGATAAAAGCTATAACTTTACCCAAACTTCGCTCTTTGGACTTTCAAGGGAGTTTGACTGTTCGCGGAAGCAGTCGTTCACCGTTTTTAGTGCTCTTTTTCTTAAGATATTTAACAATACAAAGGAAGATCTATCAATAAAGATGGCATTCCTCCAATCTCGATTGAATTATCATGTAAATGTTGATATTTTTGGATAGTTGTTGTTGGGCTTCTCGAAGAGAAAGCATCGGTTTTATTTTCATTCAAATGGCATATCGCTTTATAGTCGAAGTGACTCTCTTTCTACCGCTGCTCTCACCGTCTCACACCCTGTACATCATCATAGAACCATAAAGATTATTTTTACACATAAATAAACCAGAGAAAAACTGAGAAAATAACTAAACCATCAAGCTATTAATCGTTACAGTTAGAGTTCACGGTGGGATGGACTAAGCCAAAGCACTCACTCTCAAAGCCCATTATACTATACCCGAAATAGAACCAGTGGAACAAACCAGAAAGACAGATATGTGAGAGGATAAATGGGAAGAAGGAAGAAAAAAATTAACCTTAGAAGCTCAAGAAGAGGAAGATGTGAATATTATTCATACTCAAGATATCACTACCCAACCGACTTAATCTGGTTCTCGCTAACGCCGGATAGCTACTGAGATAATGCTGACCAACCACATGTGTTATGCATGGTGATGACACCTACCAGTAATCTTAGGTCCATCCTTCTCAATTGCAGAAGAAATTCCGCTAATTTCCTGTCGCATTATCTCAGATCAAGCCAAGCTCGGACCATCTTCTGCTATGTATAGAACCAACAAAGTCGTTGTGATCCAACGCATGACCTCCACAGAGCTGTTGCTAAGATAAGACTCCAGACCCAACGGTGAAATTGGAGCTGACAGGTTTAGCAAGGGCCTTCAGTCCAGCCTGGCTATCACTGCAGACACGTATGAACTTCCGACGTCATCTTTTTTCAATTATCCAGTACGCCTCATCCAAGACAGCGAAAACCTCCGCAAGGAAGACTGCCGCCATCTGTCCAGTGGCAGAAGAGTACTTGATTTTTTGGTTTTGGATCCGTCAGTATAGAAGATATAACGTAGATACCGAAGTACGACCTCTGAACTTAATCATTGATCTCATTCCGATAACCTGAGATCATATCTTCTTCCTAGGCGGAAACAAACAGCACGATTGTCCACTGGCATCGAGTACAGTGAGCACCGTACTGACAACCGCTGTGTCCCATATCGACTCTGTAATGCCAAACTTCGTTTAACCTGAGTCTGTAATCCACTTTCATCCCTTCCTTACGAATTTGAAGATCCAAAGGAAGCAAATCAAGTACGACATTGTGAGCCGTCTACATTGCGCCAGTGATACCAAGACACTTACTTCTCTGAAGCCTGATCAGAGAGGTCGTTGTGGACTTAACCAAAGTTCTTCTGCACCATACTTCGGAGGATTGCGTATCAATAGGTTTCACAAAAGCAATTTAAAACCTGTATACTAATGCTGGAATCAGACCCCAAGTCTTGCCGAAGATCCGCCTGCACTGCCAGAAAACCTTTAGTGCACGCGTAACCTTTAGCTCCACGTGCGTCTTCCATATCAGTTTACAATCTAACTTAGCTTAACTTCAGAAGACAATTGCAGTGTTACTCCTTTCGTCGTTGGTAGTAACAGGCCATCCTCTTTGCATTTCCTAGTGCAAAGCACTAAGGTACTTTTATTAGGATTCACTGAAAGACTGTGAATCTCAAAATTTCTTAATTTCAAAACTGTCGATTATGCAAAATTCATAAATTCGAGAGAAACTATGTTGCTTAGTGTAATGTTTGACACTAGAATGAAAAAGAATGCGTGTGTGTGTTTGTTCGTGCTTATGTCATTTGCCGTCTGGTTTGTAACGTATTTATTTCACAAAGTCGACGGGCATTTGTGGTATCATAATTTCATATGGAATCTGAATATTCACAGGATTACAATGAGCTTATCATGAAGTCTCCGAATGAAGCAAAGTAACCGAAAGAAAATTCTTCACAAAAAGAACGAACGTGCAATTATTTAATATGAGGTGAAAAATACATATGATAATCTGCAGCAGACAACGGATAATCCGAGAAAATTTGAGTCTACACTTATACCTACCTACCTACCTATTTACTTAACTTCACCACCACTACTCAAAAGAATTTCCAACAGATGTATGTAGTTTCACTGTGATACTCATCGTCAGATGGTATTAATAAATTAATTGTTATGTAAACTAATCCAGTCGTCATTACAAGCTATACTTGCCTGCCTGTCCTTTTGCCTGAGTGTTTGATCTGATCCTGTGCTCATTTTAAGGACATTTCACGCTTATCAGCATTTTGACATGTTCTGTTATTGTTATTATTGCTTTTTTCTTTTATTCGGAAATTCAATGTGAGACGGATTTCGCTGTACGGCGGTTGCTTCTTGGTTGGTTGGTTCGCTGGTTATTGCTGCTGATTAGCTTAAATTATCCTCTCGATAAAGGTGGTAGTGTTGTTGATACTTCCCTTTCAACTACTTTAGCTGCTGCTGCTGTTGCTGACAATGATGATGCAGATGTCAACTCGAATATTTTATTCTCCTTTTTTCATATGAGATATTGTCGCTCACCCTCAATTTCAACCCCTTTTTTATTCATACTCTTGAAATAGGCGTGTCTTATTCTTGTTATAGTGATACATTTTCAGTGATTTATATCTGTTGATTGCAACCGCTTGCTGGGATAATTGAATAAACGTTGAGACAAACACGTTAATATTTGATGTTTCCTCTGCTTCCGCCCTTGTTTCCTGTAGTCCTCGTCTACTTCTACCTACTCTCTCTTCTTTGCCTCATGTGAAAACTTCAAAGTGCGACGCGACGCGGCGCTGAGCGATTTGAATGCTTTTTTGGGGCCATCTCATAAAGATTAATAGCATGAAAATTCTATCCTGCGGTGTTTCATTTTCAGCGCAATTATTATTTTAGATAGTATCTCTCTCTTTTTTCAAAATTTTTCTTGTTTACATTAGTCATATGCAAATAGCTTCTATTTTCAACTTTAACTAATAGAAGGTTGAACTTTTGGAAACTCACAAACTGTACAATTTTTATGTTGAATTAGTTTTTAGAACAGTTTTAAATACATCATGATATCAACAGGCTTTACCAGGGCTATGAGCGATCAACCAAAAACCCAACCATATGAGTTTGAGTTGAAGAATTCGACATCAAAATATCTCCAATTCAACGGATTCACTGAATCACTTACAAACTTCCAGCAGCTCAAATCAGGTTGCTGTAACAGGCCGGGAGGGACCTTTCAAACAGGCCTACTATGATAGGAAGACGGCCAATAGAGTAATGTCAATGAACAAGGATTTGCCAGCAGGCCAGCTCACTGAAGAGCAGGTCAAGTCGGTAGAGTGGGCTTGGACAAATCAGCGGATACTGCACCCAAAAGGCAACTGCATTTAAAAGGCAAAGGGTAGCCAAAAAACCAAAGATACCCGTCGGTTAGTGACGTTGTGAAGAAAGGCGGCAAGGTGCTAGCCATTATATACAGAAATGAGGAGGAAGGGGCAATCCCCAATGAGAAATGGAGATGAGTAGAGCAATTGCGGATATCTATCACGAGGTCTTGAAGGAAAACCCTAGTCCCTTTCCTTTCTGCCACGGTGTGGGTTGGTACCAGGGAAGAACCAAACTCATAGCCTGCGATGACAGTAGGTCGGCTGTGAGTAAGGTTGGGAGCCAAACCCGATGCCGTCACGAAGGAAGAAATTCCCAGCAGACCCAGGGCACGGGTTTGGATCCCCGCCAAGCCGACCGAGCCGGAAAAAATCGAAGCGATCTTCAGATCGCGCAACAGAGGGTAGGAAAGTTGGAGGAGTCAGTGGAGCGAAGGAGACAGGTGATGTTGATCCTCAACGCCGAATCTCTTACCGCACTAGCAGAAAAATGGAGTGTACTAAGGTTCGGATTCGATGATGCAGCCATTCGGATCTACCACAGTGACGAGCAGGCTTTGTAACTGAAAGAGGTGAGTAACAAAGAAAGCGTGCGCAGCGGTGGTGATGAAAGGTTGTCCAGCAGCCAGGTTTAAGCTGACTCAAAGCAACTAACAGGCGTGGGCTGCTCTTTGACGATGCAACCCTTCTTGCGGAATACACCGAAGGTAAGGAGGACGCTGATGTCACAAAGGTGGGGTGTGGAGAGTGGAGAGGACTAGCTCTCATGAAACTGCTCCAGATCAACCTTCATGAATGCCGGTGATGTAGCCCTCATCCAGGAGCCGTCAGAACTGTCGGTTCGTCTTCCTGATCTCTGTAGTGTTTATCAAGCAAAGGTCCTAGCTATAAAAGAGGTAGGCGTTTACTTAGGTAAACACACCATTACAAAAATTATTATATATATATACTCGGATAGCCAGGCGGCTATCAGTCGGTGGTAGTCAGAACTGCCTGGCAGCCCTAAATGATATTAGTACCGTTTTCAGGGTACGCCTAGCTAGTATGATGAGCTAGACCGACAGGGCACTAACCTTCCCCTGTGTACGGACAGAAGCGATATTGTTATACCTGGATGGCCATCTGTAAACTAATGTTGAAAAATTGTGTCGTGCGAGAGGGCAATAAGTCTTGGGCAAACGAAGGTACTTGTTTAAAGACTAGACTAATGTTGTGGCCGAAATTTGATAGTTAAAAATCAAAGGAAATGCTCAACCTTCCAAGAGAGAGGGCATCTCTAAGGTCGTGGCTTGTATAACCGGTCATTGACTATTTGGCAGACATGGTCTCAAGTTAGGAGTATTCTCCCATGAATACTACAGAAGTTGCAGGGACAAAGAACAACAAAAAGTTGAACACTCTTTCTGTAGAGGCCCTGCTCTAGCTAGAAGCACAGCACTCATTAGGCAAGTCTGCTTTTAGCTCTCTTACGGAAATGAGGTTTCGTACCATACAGTGGCGTCACAATAACCTAACCTAACCTACCAACTTCCATATCCATATGTTTGTGATATCACTGCAGTAAATAGTTTATTATACCGCGTAAATATTGCTTTAACAAAAGTTCCAAAATTCTCAGGTTTTTTAACACCGAACTGTTTCTTTTTTTTTTCAATGTAATTCACACACTACAAAATTTCCTGGAATTCATCCACAAAACAATTCAACACATGTAATTTCTCTATTTTTATTAGCACCAAAAATTAATTGCTAAATAAAGAAACTATACAATGCGACGGACGCGGAAAATAACAAACGTCATTGAAGTTTGTAAATATTTATTCTTAAAATCGGTTAATTCATAATTAGTGCTTGAGTAGTTGAAAAGGAAAATCCGCTGAAGGGTAAAGTGAGCACACACACGGTTATGAATATATGACATTTATTGGGTACTTGGGTGCTTCACACTAACCATTTATATCTGTTTTATCAGATTAAACTTACCGTTGTTCCCCTGCGCTTCAGACCCCCACCACTAGGTCTAGTATATGTATATTGCCGCCGTCAACAACGCGACAATCTTGTCAATATGACGCTAATGACAAATTGTCGGCATAATAGTCTTTGATGTTTGATTGTTTTGGAGCTCCTAATCAAACCGGCTGCCGCACCTTCATTTTGCCACAAACAGCCGAGCCGACGCAGAAAACCACAGCACAGCACCGCAGAGCAGAGCCTAACTCTTTGCAAATGTGCCATGTCATAACGCAACGTACCACACCATCCTCCCGTTCCGTTTTCCGTATTTGACAAACGTCAACGTCTGTCCCTGTCATTCAGCAACGACGAGTAACGTTATCAGTTTCCCCAAAAGCAATAATCAAGATAAGCTCAATCGCACTATCTCGTGTGTTGGTTTGGTGTGTAGATGTTGTTGTTTTTGATGGTGTTTATAATTGTGTACTATATGACATTTGTTGTTTTCTGTTGTATTGTGTTGTTTACCTTCACCCGCAATAAAACGCCACATCACATCAACAGTTGCCGCGCTGATGATGATGGCTGGCTGGCTGGCTATGATGATGACAGACTGTGGGACCCGAGACAAGAATCCATAGAAAACAACCGCTTGCTCCCCCCACTTCTTGTAATTGAAGTTAACTCGTTCGCTCGCTGGATCAACAACGCTCAACCGCGCGCTATATAAAATTGCTGCAATAATATGTCGTTGTCGTTTTCTTGAAATCCTCCGGCGGCACTTTAAGTCTAATAAACAATTGTTGGGTGCTAAAACTTGTTATATATTTGTAAGTTTGTAACTATCTGTCATATATCTTGCATGGGTTTTATATTTGCTATGATTTGTGTTGTTGGGTTGGGTTGAGTTGAGTCGGAATGTTAAGAGTATGCAGCGAATTCTTCAAATTGAGATACTACACGGTTTTGCTATGGATTGTCTGTCTATCTGTGTGGCTCACTGGCAAAGCTTAGCGACAGAGACAAGCGTTTTACGACGCAACACCTAATTAGGCAGTTAGGCGGTTTAGGCGACGTTGGTGATTGCGATTCCATATCGGTCATTTCATTTCGGCCACGAGCAAGCACCAGCACTAGCATCTGCACTGTGTAAACATGAATTTGTTTCTATTGAGAAGCGTCAAAACGTTCTAAAAATAATGCCGACATCCATGACATTTACATTCCCAAGACTAACACTAACAGTTCCAGGAAATACGACGACACGATATACAAGCAGACAGACAGACAGACACCACCAGCCACCTTTACCATCCGCACTACATCTTTGTTTTATGGGAAGCGCTGGCTGAATTTTCTTTAACGCCAACCAACCACGCCTCAACGCAACAACGACAACAAACTAGACGGAATGGCAACATTGTGTTCTGTAGCAGATCGATCATCATCGTTTATGGGCTTATTAGAGACCCTACAATAGAGAGAGCGGAGACCTCAAAGGAAATTTGAGGCGAAACGCTCGATGCTCTATAGCGTCGTTGGTGTTGTTGGAATTTTACGACATTGCGCACGTTCACGTTTAGCATTTGCCGGCTCTGGTACACTCACCCGATCGCTTGCTGTCATAATTATTAGTCAAACACAAACAATGAATTTCATAATTTTCCCATCAACCAATGTTCAAACATCCGCGCGCGCCTTCGCGCTTCAATGCTAAATAACATTGAGAAAAAAGAAAAGAAAAAAAACCAAAATTCTTACGTCTATCAGTTTGTCTGTTTGCCCGTCCATCCATCCGTCCGTCTATCCATTCGAACATAAAGTGTGAAATTGCATCTATTCGTAATACAGAGACAACGGCGGCGGCGCAAACCGAGCAACTGAAACGTTCAAAAGATGGGCATTGCATTTAAGTCGATGGAATGACAAATGGCTAAAGGGTTGGTGGATGGGAAGAAAGAATAATGTCATACCTCGCACCGTACAATTGTATGAACAGATATGAAGACAGGCGCATAGACATGCAGGCAGGCAGGCAGCTAGGCATTCCTCCGATATTTAGACGAAGAACAAACTCATTTCATATCCGTGCAAATATTTATGCAGAGCAGGCAAGCAGGCAGGCAGTCGATCTGGACATGTTTAAGTGTACATGTCAATGCAAACATAGCAGTAACAACATCAACAATAAGCTTACCGCCATCCAAAAGCGACAACAACATGATGTGATTATGTTGCTCATAATCGTTGTTTGATCATTGTAATTGGTTGTTGTTGCTAGTGCACACAATACACACACACATAGGGAGGCAGGCAGGCAGGAAATACATAAGTGTGTGTACCAACATCGACAATATCAGTCATCCGTTTAACGATTGACAAACACCAAGAACATTCGGTTAGATGAATGGACAGACGAAAATACGCACTAACAATGTATTAAACACTACTAACGAAACCGATAGGTTGAGTAGCCCAGTGGACCAAGCAGCGAGTGTTGAGCGAACGTTCGCCTAAATTATCGCAAACGGGCTCAGAAATTAGCGTTTTGCGGTCAAAAATACGACCGTCGCATGAACATTCGCTCAATGTTCGCAAGCGTGCACGCAAGCGATAATTTTGCGAGCATATTTATCAAAAAATAATACGCAAGACAGACGACAAACGGTTTCTTCGGCACACAACACAACAACAAAAAAGCAAGAGTCGCAAAATCATTAGCTTAATGCTCGTAAACGTGCTCGCCAACGATAGATTTTCATTTGGTGGTTTTTTCCACTGTGTACTTGTGAAACTTTCTTATAATTCTCATACACTTCATATCAATATCGTTATGATTTCATTCGATAGCCGAAGACAGGAATCGAACCCTAACCTCCCGGCTGTAAATCTAGTGCACTACCCACTAGACTATCGAGGTCGTAAGTATTAATTAAAATTATTAATGTTTCAATGAACGGATCACAAGTAATATCGTTAAAGACTCGCAAAAAATATTTTTAAATGCTCGCAAACGATATCAGAAACGATTCGTAAAAAGACTCGCAAAAGGCTTGTTAATAACATCTGCCACAAACTGAGCGACATATGGTTCATTCCGTGTCGTTTTCGGATCCGGCAGCGATAGTTTCGCCAAAGTCTCGTAAACGATATCGTTTACGAAGATTTTGTCCACTGGGAGGTAGGTCGGTTGATTTGGTCGGTCGGTCGATCGCATCTTTTCTTCTCGACAATAAAAAATGTTAACTTTCAACTGTCGCCACCGCCGTCGTCTCTGATGCGATACCGATGCCGCTGCCACCGTTAACTGCCCTCAGTCAGTTTAACAATTTCCTTGCGTTTTCGTCATAAAAAGGGTTTGCACATACATACATACCTGCATATATACATATATATTATTCGAATATTGTAAACAGAAACTTGCACTCACATGTGCTTTACTGTCTTTAACACACAAATACAACAAATATTTTATGTAATACTAGGAAAAAACGTTCATGGGAATAATTTACAATAGAAAGAATGCCGTGATTTTATTTGTTTTCTTTTTGTTTTTTTTTTTTTTTTTTTTTTTGAAAATGATATTTGCTTTCGCACTTTCTCAAAACGATCATTACGACTTTGTCAATAAAATTTTTTGTTTTAAAATGGAGCGATTTCATTTCCTTGTTGTTTAATAGACAAATAGACAAACTTGGCAGGTAAGGTATGCAACTATTTGAAATAAAATCATGATTTATAAGACTCAGCTCTAAGGAGCTATGAACCATTCATCCAACTATTCAAAAAAAGTAGTGGAAGTAAGCCAACATCATAGACGAGCCCGAATTCGCTGATTGGAGAAGGATTTTATGTCATATGCTTCAAAGAGACTCCTATACTCAGTCATCAACAACTTAATCCGCAATCTGGCGATCGTTTCAATCCATAAAGATAACATAAAAATAATACAAATTTTTGTTTTGACAATTTCAATTTATTTCAAAATACATATATATGCGCGTTTTTAATGTAACTTAGATAGCATTTTACACAAAGTTTTACTTGTACTAAAATAATTTTAATTACTAAAAATAAAATACTTATCAATATCTCAAAACTAATCTACAAAATATAAGACACATACATCATACATATGTAACTATTATATATATATAATCGCAGCAAGTAAATGGAAGCCAAAGTGAAAGCTCGACAATAAGAGAGCAAGCGAGACTGAGTGCATGAGTACCTTCATAAATCTGTGTATGTGTGTGTGTGTGTGTGTGTGAATGAGAGTGAGAGGCATGTAAACGTTTGAGATTGTTCGAAATTGAGTCAGTCCTTCCAAATCATCACATATGGTAGATAATAAAAATTAAAAGGATGACGAAATCCTTGTTTCTTGTTTGTTTTGTGAAGCGCCGTTTTGTTGTTTTTGCTAATCTGTGACAGCAATTAGATCGAGCGTAGCCTGGCGATTGCGTGATGTGCACGAGGTTACAGCCAACGTTACTGAAGCCGTCGTTGATGGTGTCGTTGCCGTTGCCGTTATGGTCGATCCCTCCACTGAGACGGCGGATATTGCTGAGTTGGACTGTGTAGAACTTGTCGTTGTTTGAAAGATATCCGGTAATGACAGAATATGAGTATCATTGTTTCCACTTCCACCAACGCCCATTGCTGCCGAAGACGATGAAAGATTATGCGTTAAACTGTGACGACGTAAATCGCAATTACGGCGAAAAACCTTGCCGCAGGAACTACAATTGTATGGCTTGATATCGGTGTGCGTGAGCAAATGTGTCTTCAAGTTTGAGCGTTGATTGAATGAGCGATTGCAAACTGGGCATTTATGAGGTGACTCTTCCATGTGCAGGATTTTGTGAACTGCTAGAGTACGTGATTGACAAAAACCTTTGCCGCATTCGGCACACTTGAAAGGCTTCTCCTTTGAGTGAATGTATCTGCAAGTGAATGGATTAAGAAGAAGAGAGAGAGGAGAGCCTATGTTTAGTACTAATGCAGTTCGTTCTGGGACTCTTACAAAGCTACGTGTATACAAATCAAATTAAGTTTGTTTATTTAGTTACCTATGATCGCGTAGATGATCCTGCCGGCGAAATGCCTTGCCGCAAATGTCGCACGAGTAGGGACGTTCATCGGTGTGGGTGCGCTCGTGAATGAGAAGATTGTATGATTTTGTAAACTGACGATTGCAAAACTTGCAAATGAATTGTTTTTTCGAACGCTGAGAGTTGGCAATAGCGGCAGTTGCTCCATTTGTGGCGGCAGCAGTGCATCCGGTAGATGCTGCATCAGACAAAACATTCAAATTGCTGCTGCTGCTCGTCGGACATTCGCTTGCAGCTACGTGATTCAGCTTATCCTGATACATAGTTGCCTGCAACGATGATATCTGCTCTGTCTCAGCTGCTGCAGATGCAGACTGCTGAATCTGTGACAATGAACCAAATGCTGCGGTGTTAAATATGAAACTGTTGTAGCTGCTTTCCAGATCGCCGGCTTCAAATGATAAAGGCTCATCTGTGTCTAGTAACGGAAGATCGCAATCCCCAATGTCGGCGGCGGAGGACAATTCATGATTCGAACCGTTGGCAGTGGCGTGAAGTGTTGGCAACACTGTGAAACTGTTAGTAGATGAGCATTTTTGATTTCTCTCGTCTGCGTTACTCGCAAGCTGCTGTCCCGACGACAACTCCAATTGATTGCCGCTGTTCGTGGTGGTTGCTGGTGTTGTGTTCATCGCACTATCACCTGAGCCAGCAACATTGCTGCTGTTCGATGATGATATCGAATTGAATCGAAAAACATCCGATTTGCCAGTTATTCGCTGTAAGGCCAAGTATGATTCCAGCGCTTGAAGATTCAATGCAGCTGCTGCTGGTGAATTAACAGGCAGGAGTGCGGCTTGTTGTAAACTGCTGACCATGGTTCCTTGCAATGATAGGACCACAGCAGCAGCTGCCGCTAAGTCATTCGTTGTGGTGGCTGTTGATGTCGTTGTATTGATTATGCTGCTCGTCGTCGTATTGGATTTATTTATCTGCTGAGTTGAAGCTGGTGCAGTCAGAGTTGATCCTGATGCATTCTTGCTGTTTGGCGTAGTGATGGTCAGATTAAGTTCACCTTCGCAAGCAACATTTGTTGTTGCAACTTTTGGTACTAATACACCAGTATCGCCGCCACCACCACTACCAGATGCGCTATGATTATTTTCGCCCACGGCAATGGCGGCTGAATCGGAAGTTGAATGCAATTCTACGCCACCACCACCACCACTACCACTAGAACCAACACTACACATTTTTTGTTTAATCGATGAAGGCGTATACTTTTCTTGATCTAGCTGGTGTAGTTGTTGTTGTTGATGATGTTTGTGCTGCATATTGCTTACGGCAGATATTCCCAAAGAATCCATAACTATATAAGTTTTGACTGAGCTAAAGACGTAAGCGCAGCAGGATATCCAAGAGGGATTCTCAGTTACTTACAGGCAGATTTTGTTTTTGCTTGTTCTTCTTGTGCTTTTACATGAGCACCTACGCAAAGCAGCATCGAATATTGCACAATTGATGCCGTTGGTTGGTTGTTGTTTGTTGTTGTTGTTGTTGATGCCACGTAAAGAGGTGCATGAATATTAAAAACCACACGCCACCATAAATCACAGTTTAGTCACGCTCTCAAAAAGTCATGAAAATCGAATTTGACGTTCAAAAAACAACAAAACATAACAGCAACCACGAACAAATTACAGCAACAACGCGACGGCGACGCCGATCAGGCAGCAACAGAATAACAGAATTGATCAACGCTGTAAACAACTTGAAACCGGCGGACGGATCGCTTTAGGCTATATGCTTGTTTCAAGTAGTTATCATCAAACGAGGCAACAATGATAATTTCTCATAAGCAAATATTATAATATTTTCCACAACAATTGTATCAGCAGAAACAAATCGATTGGATATGATCCAAACAATCGATTGATCGATCGATCGATCCTAATTTAACAAATTGCCATTACCATATCATCACACACATGCTAATTAGCTGCGACAACAATAACAACAACCCCAAAAAAAAAAAACACTTTCGGTATTGACACCAAAGCAAGCAATTATCACTGGACGTATGACATGTGAGTAAATACTATGCAATTTACAATGACTTCTTTTCACTCCCCTCTTCTTCTTGGTCTTCGTCTTCTATTCCTCTTCTCCTTCGTTGATGATGACGTTTTCGTTTCGTCTTTGTCTTTCGGTGGCTTGTTGTTTGCGGTGTAAACGTTTGCACCAAAAACAAAATACAACAACAAAAAAAGAGAGCTCAACGTTTTTTTGTTTTTTCTTTCCGATTGCAATGGGTAACCGATAAAGCGCGCACAATGTTGGGAAAGTCCACGATACAACTAAAAGTCCATTGCTTTGCGTGTTTCACGCGGACCTGTATGCAACAAAGACGACGACGACGGCAACGACGACGACGCCGATGAATACCTACCATCTTCAATATCGTTGTTGTAATTCGTTGTGTTTGTTTTTGTACTCAATTGCACTCTCATACGAGAGTCTTAGTCTCTCTCAATGAGAGACATTTTTCGATTGTGATCGTCGGTGTGTTTTGTATCTGTGAGTATTTGTGAGTGTGTATCTCAGGTGAGTTGCTCAAAACGAAAACGATCTGCACAATTCGTGAGAGCACACTCATAATAAAATGTTTTGAGACTGTGTGTGTGTGTGCGTGTGTGTGAAGATAGTTGATTTTGATTCTCACAACAAGTTAACTACTATTTCAAACGAGCCATTAGTCGTCTGCCCATACTTGAGAAACAAGTTTGTTAAATATTCTGTACATACTCGTACTTCCAAATGCGGACACTGCAAAATTGATCTCTGCCAACGATCGAACGCACCGTGATCTTTGTGATAATGTTAACGGATTGGAATGGATTGTGTGTGGGTGTAATTTGAAGAAAATTTAACCCTTCAATGCATGCACAAATATTTTGGCAGGTTTCGAAAACTTTTATTTTTAAAGTAATATCAATTTAAGGGGTTTAGATTTTAATAGCAATTGCAAGCTGATCACAAACAAACAAATTGCAATAAAGTAATCAGCATCAATGGTAAGAATTACCAATGGGCATGCGTTTTTCTGCGTCAGCACTCATCTTCATCTCATAAACGATGAAATTAAATGCACAATAATCAGGAAAGCTACATTTTCTGCAGCTTCCACAATCGTCGCGCAAAGAAATTCTTATGCACAATTTATTTTCACATTAAATTGCCATTTCGCTCTCCAAAAAAAAAAAATATATATTTTTAAAAATGTATAAACTTAAGCTTAAGCGATTTCTACCACTTATACAGATATTATTTTGATTAATGCAACTCAAACATGTCATTCGCTCGTTTCGCTTGATTAACCGCATTAGGGGGATAGAATGGATAATGATCGGCCACAACGACCAACAATAGCCACAACAACGAACACAACAGCAACGGCAGTAAGATAATGCAACAGATTTAAATCTCATCCAAAATGTAATGCAGTGGCGCTGCGCTGGCCAATTGTCCCATAGCATCACAGTAACATCCTCTCTCTTTTGCATCATTGGCGCTACTATACACATTCCCGGTATCATTCATTATTCATATTCATTTTGGTATAGAATTTGTTAAAAATTTAAAATATTCCGATTCCCACAACCGATATTGAAAAATAATGAAAAATCATATTTGGAGTGGTGAGGACGAACTGCTACGAAAGCTGCCTGGGTTCAGTGCACTAATCTCTAATAGCCAAGTAGCGATCAAAGCTTTAAGTTAGGCTGTTATCAAGTCTAAACTAAGAAACAAAGTCCTAATTTGGGTTTCAGCTAATGGGAACATTGATTCACTTGCAAACTCGAAACACGTTCTCATTTTGTTAAAAAAAAAAAACTCAGAAAAATGCCAGATAATTTCCTACATCTAGTCGGCGTTTCCATTTACTGACAAAATGCGATCGTCGAACATTTATTTTGTACGTTGTGTAGCACGTAACGCTGTCCTATTGAAACCAATGGTTCTTCAGATCATGGGATCATTAGACAGAAACAAACCTTTCCACATTTCACGATTCAGCGCTAAATTGTCCGTAACGTTGCTGCCGGCCTCATCTTTGAACCGTAAACCGCACTAAACCGTCACTCTATGCGAATGCCAAGGAGACTAAGATTTCCTGCGGGTTTTCATCGCTCTATATACGGCCCGTTCAACCAAAAATGCGCCTTATCGTTGAGCTTGTTTTTGCGGTAAATTCAAGGGGCACTATTTAAGTTTCAGCTTTAACAATAAAAAAACAGAAATTAATCTTTGAAAACAGATTTATTGTTT
This sequence comes from Toxonevra muliebris, assembly GCA_963691655.1. Taxonomy (NCBI): domain Eukaryota; kingdom Metazoa; phylum Arthropoda; class Insecta; order Diptera; family Pallopteridae; genus Toxonevra; species Toxonevra muliebris. Next base: position 72,163,563 of record OY829329.1, read on the forward strand.
TTCAAAATATTCTCCCTAAAGATTTATACACTTTTGCATCCGTTTAAATCAATTGTGAAAACAGTTTTTCCATTTCTCTTGAGACACCTCCAAAACATGGTTTTCAAATTGCATCAACAGCTTCTTCGAGCGCCGCAAATCGTTGTCCATACAGTTTATTTTTGTGGTTCGGGAACAAGAAGAAGCCATTGGTTGCCAAATCAGGACTGTACGGCAGATAACCCAACAATTCTACGTTTTGAGTAGCCGGAAATTCGGTTGTTTGACGGGATGTGTGTGAGCTCGCAATTCCTCAATTCACACAAAATACTTCTGGCAAACAAATGGCTGTGTACCATTCAGCAGTGACCGTGGCCACATGACCTGTTTTTCCAAAGAAACAAGCGACCATTTGTTTCAACGTTTGCTGGATTTGGCCATTTTGGACACCCAAACAGTCGACTGCCGTTTACTTTTTGGCTCCATGATTCGTCACCTGCCACGATATATACACATCTTTTGACCCACTGCCGTTGCACTTTTGATCATTTTCTTGCACCAGTCGACACGAGCCTCTTTTTTGGTCATTACTCAATTTATGTGGGATCCAACGAGAACAAATCTTTTTCACAGCTGAATGATTATGCAAAGTCATAGTGCCTAAGGTTGCCTCAAACTCATGGTATGTCACATGACAATTTTGCTTTATCAGTTTTCGTACAGCATTGACGTTCTCTGGAACAACAGCTGATTTTGGACGACCTTCACGGAATTCGTCGGTGAGTGAACGGCGATCAAAATGGAATTCTCCATACTAGCGAAAAACGGTGGTATTTGAAGGTGCTTCATTCCCAAAAATCGAATATGTCGAAAATCGTAATAAATAAACGCACGAAAATTTTCACGATTGAATTCTATTTTTTTGCTGAGATAAATTTTTCAACTCAATGTAAACAACATAAATGACAAATTTATGAAATAACGTTCTGAGTCAGATTGCATCAGACAACACTCGGTGTTGCCACAACAGAAATTTAAGTAGTGCTCTCCGTAAGAGGGTCGTCTTCGAGGCGATTTAGAGCCAAATCTGCAAACGCACGTCATCTCGGATGGTCATCAAGGCTCAAGTTTATGAACCAATTGAATTTTATATGGCCGTAGACCAAGGTCTTTCCACAAAATTTTCAACGTAGTGAACGGACAAAGATTAATTTCTTGCGCGCAGCATCAAATCGATAGATTTTCGGTAACACTGAAGTTCATACGAGCTGATTTTTAATAAATATTATCCAAAAGAGTGTACGGAAACATGAAACGATCAATAGTTCTGCGTATAAGCTGCTCCGATGGACGATAATGCGCACCGTAAAGTGAGTGAAGTGCTTTGTGAGTTTCGCGGGCAGATAGCGATTTTTGGAAATAAATTTCAACGTTTTTCGAGTTAAGCTTTTGCACGGTAATTTTCCAAAGTATACTGAATGGAACAGAAAAATGCCCAGTTTCAACACCCGTACTTAACCAAGAACTTCTAGCCCAACAATCACTAGAATCAGAACAGAGTAACATCTGAGTTACTGGTCAATAGATGTTTGTCCAATTAACTCTTTTAACGACCAGGAAAGCAGTGTTAAAGAAACCATCGAAAGCATGATTTGTCTGTCTTTAGATTTTTAGCCGATTTTTCCATATTCTCTTTTGTTCTTTTATTCCATCGTCGACAGCTTCTACACACAACAGTTTTGACTGAGCGATTTTGTATTTCTATTGGTTTTGTTATCCATTTTGTATGAGTGGAACAGAGATGTAGATTACATTGATTAGATTGAATAAAGAGCGGGAACAGCTCACCTAGTCACCGGGGCCTCAGTTGGGAACAGAGATGTAAAACTTGTAAAAGGCGAATGCCAACAATAATCTGTGAGACATACTGGTACCGCCGATATTCACTCGTTCCCTTTCATCTTGCCTCGGAGTGTCCAAGATCACACTTTATAAATGCCCGACCATATTCCGGCTACTGAATATATAACCAGCTTTAACCCATTCTTCGACAAACTGAAAGAATTTTCCGTCGTAAACCTAAAAACCGAGATTTTGTGACGATGCCAATTAAATCGCAGCTTCAAGTCAGATGTACTCTGTAACCGCCCGAACCTATAACATATGTATACATGGTTTAGTGATTGCTTTTCCTTAAACGAGGAGAAGAATAGCATATCTGCAGTATTACTTCGAATTTAGTAAAAAAAAATCCTTCAACGCTTACAAGTTTGAGCTACATTTGTATTGAGTATGTCATTTTCGGACATGACCGAATTTAAACTTTTTAAATTTTTCTTAGCTGGTTTTCAGTTCAACTGGATAGTGCATTAAATTCCATGTTGATCGTGTTGTGACTGTCGTTGTTGTTGTGGTTGTTGTTCTTGACTGTTTCTAGATTCCCATGAGCATCAATCCATACCAAAGTATTCTTCACAGAACGAATAAGCTCATGTTTCTTAATAGAAAGTAAAACGTAAATGTTGCAGTTGCTAAAACGTCGACAATTTTATTATCGTTCGCAAATTCAATTCTTTACACTTGATGCGATTCGTTGTTGATTCCATTTACGCTTGATGATATGTCATACACGCTCGTAATCTGTGCTGCCTTTTTTATTTTGTATGTAATTATGTGGCCGCGTCCACGGCCGGCGTGGCGTCTCCACTGTGTTTGCTTATTATTCTTCTGCTTCTTCTAATAAATGTGCTAAGATTTCAGATATTATTTATGTAGGTAGATAGATAGACTTACTTACTTGGTATCGGAGTAGTGTTCTGGATAGGCATATACAAACAAACAAACATACATACATACATACATATATTTCTATGAAGTACATAAATGCAGCAATGTTTACAGCGGTTGCTTCAAAGTAAATGTCAATGGTTAAAAGTGCCGGGCAATGCGTTGCATTGCAACTTGTGGCAACCAAATGCTTGCTCATTGCTTTATTGTCATGGCAGTCATGTTGACACACTCATCTTTCGATATAGTTTCAACATTCTATGTTTGCTTGCTAGCTGGCTGGCTAGTTGTCCGGCTAGCTAGCTGGCCGTGTTCAATGAACAACCAACGAAGAGTCTTCAACGATGTCAACGAAGGATGATGATGTGGATACGGTTGACGATGATGATGAGACTCGTTTTGCATTGAAGCAATGTCAATGGTAGTGGTGTATCTTTCGCTGTTGCATGACTCCTCTTGTCTGCAGTTATATTTGTTTGTAGTCGTTTCCTGTGTACACACATTTCAGGTGTTTGTGCTTCATGAATGTACGAACGAGTACTATGCATCAAATGAGCAAAATTATCAATTACTTTTTAGTATTTTAATAGATGGTAAATATGGTATATTCTTATTTTCACAGTAGGTATATCAAATTCGTGATATTTTTTTAGAGACTGGGGGCTGCAGCTATTCTAAGAGTTCAATTTTCTATAATATCGAATACTTAAGTATGCGAATATGAAATATTTCCATATGTCGCTTTGGTTATTTTCCACATTTTATTGAATAAAAATAATATTTTGTTCACCGTGCATAGCCGCACAGGGGTGCACGCTCACACACGCCGAATGTTGGAGTCAGTTAAATCGATGCCTTGAAGCAGCATCTGCATCTGTCACAAGGATCTAAAGCATATACATACGTACGTACTGATGCACATACAAATGTATTTACGTATTTATGTATGTTGGTTACATACAATATTTGGTGCGTGGGCTGGAATTACACGATCACGATCAACGATAAAATTTTATAGCGCATATACGGTTTCGATTTTGCGCTAGTGTTGAGATACTTACTTACATAAGTATGGGTACATATTCACTAGAGTGGATCGATTTTGTAACCCCCATCTAAATACCTTCTTTTTTTTAAATTTTTTTGGAATAAATACAAGATATCCCAAATAATTTTATTTTTTTTTGTCCCTTTGGAACATTTTTTAGATCAAAATAGTAACCAAAAATTGGTTCCCTGGTCAAAAAAAAATCTGATGCACAAAATTTCAAAGCAATAGGGCGGTCCATAGATGGCGCTCCAGTAGAAAGGAAAATGCCATTTTTCCCTGAATTTTTCTCTAGAACCCTGAAATATATTCTAGATCAAAAGAGAATCTAAAAATGAGTTTTCTGGCCCAAAAAATTGCGATCTGCAAAATTTCAACGCAATTGATCAGTTCATAGATGGCGCTCCAGTAAAGCGTAAAATTCAAATTTTTCTTACTTTCGTTTCGGAACCGCCTTTGGAATATTTTTAAAAGGAAATAGAGACCGAAAATTGGCTCTAATAATTTTCTTTGAATGACATGACAATGTGCAAAATCAAGGCAAAGTTGAGTTTATCCGATATTGAAATTTTTTGAACCAATGTTTTTTTTTACCAAGAAATTAATTTTTGTCGTCTATTTTTCTTGAAAAAATATTATAAAGGTAGCTCCGGAGAAAAATCGAGGGGCATTTAAATTTTTCCTTGTACAAGAGCGCCATCTATGGACCGTTCGATTGAAATTGTGCACACCAAAGTTTTTAGGGTCAGAAAACTAATTTTTGGTCCTGATTATAATCTTAAATATAATCCAAAGGGGGCCCCGCAGCAAACACCAAGCAGAAATGGTATTTTTCTATGTATTGGAGCGCCATCTATGAGCCGGCCGATTTACCTAGTTGACATTTTGTACACCATTGTTTTTTTTTGGATCAGAAAACTAATCTATTGTGATCTAAGATATATTTTAAAGGGGGTTCCGTTACAAAAACCAGGGAGAAGTGGAATTTCGCCATGTATTGGAGCGCCATCTATGGACCGTTCGATTGAAATTATGTCCACCATTGTCTTTTCGGTCAGAAAACTAATCTATTGTGATCTCAAATATATTTAGAAGGGGGCTCCACAGCGAAAACCAGCGAGAAGTGGAATTTTTTCATGTTCTACAGCGCCATCTATAGACCGTTCGATTGAAATTGTGCACACCATAGTTTTTTAGGCCAGAAAACTAAATTTTAGCCTCTATTGCGATATAAAATATATTTTAAAAAAAACTCCGCAGCATTAATCAGGGCGAAGAGCAATTTTTCCATGTACTGAAGTGCCATCTATGGGCCGGCCGATTTGAGAGAGAACTAATTGAGATCTAAAATATATGCCAAAAGGGGTTCCGCAGAAAATATTCGGGAGAAATGGAATTTTTCCTCGTACTGAAGCGTCAACTATGGACTATTCGATTGTGTTAAAATTTTGCACACCAGGGTTCTTTGAGCCAGAAAACTTATTTGCAGCTTCTCTTCTGATCTAAAATATATTCTAAATGACATTCCGGAGCAAAGTTCAGGGAAAAGTATAATTTTTTCTTATATTGGAGCGCCATTTATGAAAAGGCCGATTTTGTTGAAATTTTGTGCACCAGTGTTTTTTTTTTTTGACCAAGGAACCTATTTTAGGTATCTATTTTTATTTAAAAAATATTCCAAAGGGAGCTCCGGAACAAAAGTTAGAAAAATTAAGGAAAGTTTGAAGTTTACCTTGTACTGGAGCGCCATCTATGGACCGTTCGATTGTGTTAAAATTTTGCACACCCGGGTTTTTTGGGCTAGAAAACTTATTTGTGGCTTATATTTTGATCTAAAAGTAAAATTTTTCATTTTATTATAGCGTCATCTATGGACCGGCCGATTTTGTTGAAATTTCGTGCACGAAATTTTTTTTACCCAAGGAACTTTCTTTTGATCTCCATTTTTATTTAAAAAATATATCAAAATAAACTCCGGAACAAAAGTTAGAAAAATTGAGGAACATTTGAACCCTGTACTGGAGCGCCATCTATGGCCCGTTCGATTGTGTTGAAATTTTGCACACCTGTGTTTTTAGGGTTAAAAAAAAAATCATTTTTGGCCTCTTTTTTTATCTAAAATATTTTAATCCAAAGGGTGTTGCTTAGCAAAATTCCGGCGCCATCTATGGGCGGGCCGATTTTGTTGAAGTTTTGTACACCAACGTTTTTTTGGCCAAGGAACCTATTTTCGTCCTGTAGTTTGATCTAAAAAATATTCCAAAGGGTGCTCCGGAGCAAAAGTTAGTAAAAATATAGTAAAAACAAAAACAAAATTGTGAGAGGGTACAATTAAATAATAGCAAAAAAAAAAAATTATGTCAGACATCTTGTATTTACCCCCTCTTCTCAAAAAACGCTGTCCTGATGGGGGTTACAAAAGACCCCTGCACTTTGGTCCAGTCTAATATTCACATACCAGTCTACTCGAATCTTCCCCAGGACTCACTTCGCGCTCGTCTCTACCACGCTTCAGAAGAAGAAAATGTCATCGTAGCGGAGTGCAGTGCAGTATCGCAGACGCGACAAGATGCTAAAAGTGTTTAACACTATCAATATCACAAACAGAAATGCTTACATATGTACCTATGCATATACATACTTTATGTACATACTTACATATGTATACTATGTATGTATATATTTTAAATTTTTATTCATTCTTCTTGAGTTTTTCGCATTTTTTTTTTTTAAATTTTTTTTTTGCTTTGGTGTTTTGGCTTTTTCGTTTTATGATCTTATCGATTGAGATTGTTGTTTACGCGTGTATTATATTAAATCTTATCAGCAAAAGTTTTCATTGCATTTTCAATTACCACAAACGATAATTGTCTAACATATGTATGCATGTGTGTATGTATGTATGTATGTATGTTCGTACTACTAAGAACATCAATTGAACGCGTTTATAAATAAATTTACTATCCATACATAGTTTAACAAATCGTAAAGAAATCTTAGATTTTGCGCCTGTTTTCCAAATATATAATCCGAAAAAAGTAAAAGTCATTTTCATACTATGAAAATCTGTACTACATAAATTTATCTATATCTCTTTGTAAATTGACGCGCGGTTCAATAAATGTAGCCAAAGAAGATAAAATCATTTTATTAGGAAAATCAGAAAATCCATGCGGCCATATATTTATGTATTTATGACAATTCATAATAATAATCTAAAGTGGCTTTTCTCATTAAGGAGATTCATTAGCAAAAGCGGAACCTGTGTTCAACCCATGATAATCTGTTGCTGTCTGTTTCTCATCTTAATCATAGATCGAAAAATTCTCTGTGAAATTAACACATTTTTTTTGGTTTCTTTCTTTCTTTCTTTGATTATGTACTTTGACTGCCGAGGGACATTATCGAGATTAATGCGGTATTGCTTGACAAACATGTAAAGATTTTTATCCGTGATTGAATTTGACATATTTTGAGCAACAATCAAATATTTGGTAATACGATCTATGAATTTGTTTTATTTGTTTGGCATGTAGTCATAAAGACTTTAGAGTTAGAGTTCAAAAAATAATTTCGATTAGAAACAAAGGCTTGTGCTGGCTGATATTGCAAGGGCATCCAAAACAGAATGGAATTCAAAGAAAATCAAAATCAAAAACAAATTCAAAAACAATTCAAATTGGGAAGAAGTGTTGAAAAATGTTTGAAATTACACAGTGCAACAAAATAATCTTAGTTGATTAGGTCATGCATTCAAATGTGGTCATGAAAATTAATTATGTAAGTAAGGTTTCCAAGATATCCTCAACTGAAAACGGATTTTCATCAACTTTGTTTATAACTTTGCCATAAATTGGTATTATTTATCTTTATTTTTGTTTCTTGATTCGATTTCTAATTGTTCAAATAAATCCGCATATCGAATACTCAATGTGATCTATAATTCAAGCGAATACATCTCACTAAACCAAAAGTAAACTTGGTTTAGTTAGTTCGTTCACTTTTTCCACTGCCCTGCTCTACAATATTCTTCTTATTCTTCTTTTTGAATTGTTATATTAATGGTCCATAAATATTGACGACAGCAGCCACACGAACACGCGACTACGAAATTCTGTCAGCTACAACTGTAGCCGTGTAGTCAGCGACTAAACACAATGGAAGCGTCACCACCTGCAGCAAACTCAGCCAAAACAACAAAAGCAAAATTCTCTTCTAGCTCTGTCGCTTGTCAAATTAGAAATAGATTTAAAATTGGCTACAGCCACAATTGTTATCGGTGGTTATGTGGTCGTGTCGTCGTTAAAATAATCGTCTCTTAAGTCAACTTAAGACAGAATTGAGTTATAAATGCGTACGTAAAATCCCCGAAATTCTATGTTTTTTTAAAACAAAAGTTATAAAAAAAAGAAACGTATTCGCTTACAAAGAGCGGCAACCAAGCACATTAACTTTAAACCGTGTTTACTCGAAATGAGATTTTCAGACTTAAGCGCTTATTGCTTTTGACCACAGATGTGTTTTTATAATTTGACAGATGTAGTCGTGTAGCTGCCGTCGTCAATGTGTATGGTGCATAAATTACGATGATCTTGTCGTTGTTTGATTCGGAAACGATTGATTTTCGGCAGCAAATGTTCGTTAACAAAACAAAAAACTCAAGTGCTGACCTTATACTTCTCGGCCGAGCTGCTGGCAATCGGGCCCGTTGAGTTGGGTTGTTACTAGAGCTTCCGAATGTGTGCATACACGGTTAGAACGTGTGCACGTGTATTTAAGAATATTCACTGAATATACGAATCCGAACTAAAAGTATATTTCAAACACGTGTAGTTCGGTTCAAAATGGCTACGCGTGTAATTATCATGTGTAGTTAAAAGTTTGTGTAATTGCATTAACCTTAATCTAGAACAGGAAAACCAAAACTTATGAAAATACATGAAACCTGACGTGACCCGGGAAAACTTTTTGTAGATTCATGATCAGCAGGCGAAAATACCGGAGAAAAACCGTGTCACTTCCCAGATATTGTTTTGAAGTCTCATTTTTTTGTACAGTGTGTGATTACATATGTACATATGTATGTATGTATTTCAAATAAAATTAGTTCTTAGCTCAAAAATTGCGACCAATAAGGGGATTTGGTTATGGGGTGCGTCAGCGTCAGTGTCAGTAGATCGTCAGCCGTGGGAAAGTTAACAATTTCTGATGGAACTTCTTTCATTGACTGGTAAAACAATTAGTATACAAATTTACATTTCTTTGTATGTATGTGTGCATGTATGTATGTGTACAAGTAATACAACTTTTTCTTTTTCTTTAACTCACAATTGCATGTTAAATTAAAGAAGTAGATACTGTTGCAATTTACTGCATCTGCCGAATTATTGACTGAACTGACGAACTGAATGAATGGCTAACAAACACAGAGTGATTCACCGATTTACTCTGACTACTAAATGACCAAATGGACGGTGATGCGATTTAGCGTTTCTTTGATTGAACTAATGACAGCCCGAGAAGAAGACTACGTGAGAAACAAAAGTATTTCAATTTCGCATTCGTCGTTCAGGCAGCAACGGGAGAATTGTTTTTTTTTTAATTTTTTTTTGGCGATGTTAGCAAATGCAAAAAAAAAGTAGGGAAACTGTTGAAAAATAAATTCCCATCATGTACGCATCATAGGATGCAAAACGTTTATGTGCCGTATAAAAAAGCATATTTTGGAGGTTAAACTTTGAAGCATTTCGAAATTAACGAAAACGTTACGTGTAAAATAGGATAATTGTCCCCTCTCATTGAATATGGAAGCACAAGAATTCTGTATGGGCACTTTCGGTTCATTGAAAGATTCGCATCCATTCGTGAAGGAATCCGTACATTTGTAACTAACGGTGAAGTGAAAAACTTTTTACTCTATGACTTTCATTGTAATAGATAAAAAAAAGTCTCAACTGACATTTGGGCCTCAAAGAAAAACCCTTGAGCTTTCTTTTGACCAAAAAAAAAAACTCTTTCCTTTTAAAAAAAACCAAACCTATTTGTAACTTGGAAAAAAATGCTCAAATTTGAATTTTTTTTTCCTTTTTTCAAAAGATTATGAGAATTAACCAGCAGATCAAGACGGGAGTCGAACCTGAACCCCCCAGATGAAAGTCTAGAGCACTATCCACTAGACTATCGAGGTCGTCAAGTGAAACAATGGGAAATGAAATTTCAAAGAGTAAACCAAAGAAGGAAAAATTATAAAAATTCAAATCAGGGCTACTTTGGCCCTATTTACACAACGCGACATTTGTCAGGTTAGGTTAGGTTGGAGTGGCAGCCTTCTACTTGAAAGCACACTTAAGCACACATTAAGCCCATTGTGATATCACAGTACGACGCAACTCACCCATTTACAGAGTGGAGAACCATAAGGATTCCATAATGAATTTGGCTATGCACTTTATATATGTATGGATGATAAGTCAGACAGATTAATGAAGGAAGAAGAAAGTCTCTTCCCGGCCAAAGATGGTCATTTGTACATGAAACGGAGGACTGTTTCTTCTTCTTCCGCAAAACCGCAGCCTCGACAAAAGTCATTGAATGGCAGTCCTAGTCTTGCAGCATGTCTCCCCATTATGCAGAATCCCGTGCGCACCGAAATCGTAATTATGATGGAGATTCTGCTAAGGTTGAGTAGCTGTCTAGTCCGTCTATAATCCATAGTGGTTTATATTAGCTTGGTAATTCCACAAACATGCCACGCTATTCAAGATTTTTTTGCTTCCTAAATGCTTAATGACCATTTTAATAGACATAAGAGGGACACTAGATGATATATCGGTAAGCTGGGGCCCTGTTTAGCTAACCCGTTGGCATTGCAGTTACCTGAAATATCCATGTGTCCAGGTACTCAATATAGGGGTAACTGCGAGTGACTCGACAAAAAGGTGATGCGAAGATCGGCAGTCAAGAACAAGCTTTAATGTAGAGAAAACACCTGAAAAGAACTTGATTGCTGCTTGGCTGTCCGTGTAAATGCGGATATTTGTATTGAATGAATCGTTGCAAATAAGCTACTTGGACATTATTTCTCCCTGAAAGATGCTGCAATGGTCAGGAAGTCGGAAAGATAGTCTGAGATTCTGCTTGCTGGAGAAGATGTCTCAGTCAACTGTTCCCTCTAGTTTTGACCCATCTGTATAAATGTCAATTGAATTAGTTTGTAGAGACGAATCTTTTTGCATGGCCTTGGTTCAACCTAGTCCAGCGAGTTAAGTTACTGAATCTAGCATCAGAGCACATAGACTTTTGCTTACCCAGAAGTGAAGTTGGCAACAAAGAGAGAGCATTTAAGCAATAAACTCTCAGAGGGTACCCCTATGAATGCAAAGCATTGCGTTGATTGAGGAAGGAAGATAGATTAGTGGTAGGAGGAAAGAGGGAGAAAAAGTTGTGAACGTTTGTTTTAAATTTGGAAAGGTCGTAAAAGTCAGGAAAAACGATAAGGCAGAGAAAAAAAACTATCTCTGTAAAGCGTGGTGCGTTGGGGTACGATATCCACGTGAAATGCATGACTACCGCTTGCAGTTCGTGTAGTTCTGGTGAATACATGAACTAGTGGAATCAAATTCCGTATCTCAGCGGAACATCTACCATGAAAATACCGGTAGAACAGAGTCACACAAGCCACGTTTCTACGGTGTTCCAATGAGTCAATAAATTGGGAGCATAATTGGCTTTCCGTACTCTCTCTGTTATATTAACTTTCCATTGAATTTTGGGATCTAGGACTAGTCCTAAATATTTGACACGCATGCTAAAGCAAAACGAGGTGCCATTAATTTTGGGTACGGCAAGATTTGTCACTTCGATATTTGTTTTTTTTTTGTTTTTTCATTGTTGTTAGATTTCTAAGGAGGTGCGCATAATGTTCCCAGATCACTGCGGTCAGCTGGGACCGATTGTGATATCCCTTAACGAATTTACGTGTTTTATAGTTCTCTAATAAGTTCATTGCTTTTGAGGAAATTTATTATCTCAGTTTTTCTGAGTACTTTTCTTTAAACCTAACCTAACCGAGGAGAATTATTCGGTATGTCTTGGGGTTGTAGAATACAATTCGACCTTCGCAGTGACGTAGGGTGGGTTCTGCTGGACCTGGGGCCCTCGAGCTGTAGGTCACTGTCTTCTTCTTTAAAGTTCAATTTAGGCAAGCAAATAAGGGCATATGATTCTTAATGCGAATCGAATTGAGATTAACTATTCTGAGTGAGAGTGTGAATGAAAATGTAGGCAATGTGTGGCATAAATCTCTCACATAATTCAAATAAATCAAAATTTTGCATTACTAACACCAGTAAATTAAATAAATAATTTCGTTTGAAGACTTTTTAATCTTATTCAAAAGAAACGCCTCTACTCTAGCTGATCTTCTTCATCATCGTATGCATTCCAAAATAAAAAATAAAAAAACGCTGCAAAATATTAATAATGAAAAATAAGCGTAACCAATATTCTGTTAATTGGATGGGCCCTTAAAATGTAATTCCTTTTTTTCTGTTTTGCTGTTTTTCTGATTTTATTTGTGGTTATCCCTTATCAATTTGCAACAAAAACAACAACAACAACATGAAGAGTAGGACATACTTTGCGATAAATGTATATGCGAGCGAATCCGACTCGTCGTGAATCGTTCACATGCACAACACACACGCTGCAATAAAATGCAAATTAAGCGCTAAAGATTGCTTCAAAGAACGCACAATTATTTACTTAGAACCTCCTGCTGTGCTTCCGAATTAAGTTTAAACCCGGAGGCTAAATTCAAAATGAGTTTTACTAATTTCTTTCCTTGTCTGTCTGTCTGGCATCTTGATGGACGTGTGCTGCGATCGTTATGCTGCGCTGTTAATTTCCATATCCTGCCGCAAGCTCCGTGCGCATGCGCTTATGCACTACTACTATTGGCACAAAACAACAACAACTACAACCACTATCACTCATACACGCTAGTAGGCAACTGAAATTGCTAAAAATAAATAGTGTTGGTATTGCAGAGCAAGCGGTAGAGAAGTGAAATATTTATGCCATAATTCTGAAAGTTTTTTTTTTTTTTTTTTGGTTTGCATAAATCGATTTTAAATGTGAATTTGAAGCATCATCTAAATCTAAGGCGAATCGAAAAATCGCATCCAAAAGTTACCAACGCATGCAAATGAGTAGAAAAAAACAAAAAACAAAAAGAAGAAAAGAATCGCGCAACGGCAAAATTGATATCCTCAAGCAAGGTCCAGTTTCGTTCGGTAGCGTGCAAATGAATCGTCCTCCTTCTCCAAAAACAAGCTTCCCTCCAGATGTGGTATGTATGTGCGAGTGCGAGTGTGTGTGCGAAAGTCTGCCAAAAAAAACCCTTGAAGCTACTAACGCTCGCTGCTGATGCTTCTGCTGTTGCTTGAATTGCTGCTTTCATTGGAGCAAGCGCAACATGCGTTGGAAACGCGTTGAAAGTAGGGCGTGCTCCACATATGCGCATTTGATTGTTTAATTTTTTTTTTTTTGGGGTACTAAAAGAAACAAAATGCAACAAGCAACAACAACAGCAAGCAGCAGCAGCAAAATATGCAAAGTGGCAGTGAAACAAGCAAAAGCTAGCAGTCAGACAGACAGACAGGCAGTCTTACATTTCATAGCTCTCAGCTAAAATGAGTTATGACTCGTTTCGTTTGCATATTTTAGGCCACCGTTTAATTAAAGGGCTCGCCCATACACATATTTCTTTTACCACTCTTCTTCAGGTTAAGCTCAAGTGGCTGGCTGTCTGTTAGCCAACCTGCCTGCCTGCCTGCCTCACTGGCTGGCTGGCTGGCTGTCAGTTGAAGGAGCCGCCGCACTCTTTTTTTCGGCTACATGATCTTTTTTAGTTCAATTTCCAACAATTTCATTTCTTTTATTTAGTTTTTGGTTCAACTTTTGTTTTTTCGTTTTTTTGTTTTTTTTTATATTGAAATCAATAAGCATTTTTAAATAACTCAATTGTTGCACGTCGATGAGTTGTTGAGGCGATTTCTCGGAAAAACTGCCATAAAATTATTAAACATATTTGAAATCCACAGCGCACGGCTGCGACTGGCAATTAAACATTGTAATGATACAACAGAATGAAATGAAATAGATCCCGCAGCGGTTAATACTGGCTAGCTGTTTGGGTATGGGTGGCGTGCCGTGTCATCCCCACATACGATCGAGTATCTAGCTTGAATGTATGTATGTATGTGTGTAAGTGACCATACGGTGATACGGCGGCGGCCATTAGTGCTACATGGTGTGCAGTTTATTATCAAGAAAGTGTAATTTATACGACAGACACCTAGAAATGACTAGGTGGACCTGTTTATCTATCGATAGATCAACGTTTAAGCAGCTAACATAGCATACGATCGCGCTATGCGTTTATTTATATTGTACTACTACCAGTATCATTACCACCATCACCATAAATACACAGAGAGAAATTCAAGGGGGGATTCTTATGTGAAACGACAATTCTTAGCGCCTGGTTATATTGGTGCTCGATGTTCGACGAACAAAAAAACTTTTTCTCCCGTGCTCAGTCAAGGTGGTTACATTCAGCTCGTTGCAGAGTTGTTTTTTGCCAAAATATCCTCGTTTGTTTAATACTATTTTATGTGTAATGATACTGTTTTGTAAAATAACTCATTGCCACCCTGAATACTCGGCGTGCTTGGTGTACAATACACCGAGCATATCGTGTTCGGTGTGAGAGTGAGTAAAGACTCTCTCTTTATGTTCAGTGCAACAACAATTTCATGGTGTTCGCCGAGCATACTCGCAATATAACCACAGCTTTAGGGTTTTTTTTTTTTTGAGAGTAAGAAATTTATATATTTTTTCAGGATCATAGACAATTTTTATTGTATAATTGAAGGGGTGTAAGTTTAAAGGGTTTAACGCCCAAATCGCGCGATATTTTTAAATATTTTCATTTTTTCTTTATTTTTGTAAAAAATTTCATGTGAGGCGCTCATTTCTATGCCATTCCCATTTACTATATCAGTATATTTTTCCCTTTTGCTTTTTTTATAGATTTACCCATTTGCTTTCATACTAATGTCGAGAAAAACGGAAGAGTTTTTTATTTAAGAAAGCCAATTTGTGAAAAAGCCTGAAATAAAGCTGCATTTTCTTATACCTGAAAATTTGGTTTCGTTTTACTTTTGAAATTTTAATGAAAGAATCACAAAAACGGTCATAACGCCCATTATGTGTTATGCCCATTGGGCACCGTTGAGACCGCTTCTACTCTGGGCGTAATGACCGTTTTCGGGGCGGTCATAGCGCCTAAAATGATTTTGGACGTTATGGCCATTCCTAGGGCGGTCATAACACCCAAAAAGTTTTTTGGCGTTATGGCCGTGGGCGTTATGTCCAAGCACCAGATATAACGAGTCGTCGTGAAGCTCTCCAGAAAGAAGGTCAATTCCAGTGTACACTCCAAAAAATAAAAAAAAATTAATATAAACCAGGGACCGAAAATAAGGAATAAAACCTTTGAAAATAACTGTTATTTTTCGATTTTCAAAATGTCTCTGGTATAAATATGTAGGTAATGGATGAACCTACTATGGTGAAAAAATAATAATTGGGTGATTTGGACACCTCAAAACCAGAAAGTCGATTTTTTCGGACAAAATTTCCTAATTTGGCCCAGCCATAAACATACCCATTTATTTTAAAAATTTTTAGCCGGTCAGAGGTTCATCAATTGATCGAAAACTTGAAGTGAACTGAAAAATTTTGCAGATTCGCGATCAGCGGTCAAAAATACCCCAGAAGCACCAGGCCACAATTCAGATACTGTTTTAAAGTCCCATTTTGTTGCACAGTGTTATTTTACAAAATTTAGTGAAAACGAACGACTTGTTGCTAATGTCGGAGCGCGTAATTGAGCACACCAAAACGATACTGGTTGCATGCTTTACTGAAGGGAGTAACGAATTTTATTAGTGTAACCCTTAAAAATTAATTATTATTTTATTTTATTTATTTTTAATTTTTTTCATCTGGTATAAAAATCATTGTTTGATTTTTATGTTTTTGCTCAACCAAAAAAATTACTTACGATTTTTATTTATTTTTTTTTTTTTCGTAAGACTAAAATTTTTTGAGTTTGGGGGTAAAGACCATCGTAGTTAGGGCCAAGTTTTTAATGTTATTATTAAAATTAATTTTGAAAACAAACAAATAAATTCTTTGAGTTTTATTTTCTTGCTAGGGAATAAAAATTAATATTAGAATTTTATTTATTTTATTTTTTTTTTAAAGAGAAAACTCAAAAAAAAAAATGTCCCCTGTTACATTCGTATACGAATGCATAAAAATAGAAAGTAAAAAACTTATCAATGAGTTGTTGTTGATATGCATGGTTAAAAGACGCTTAACAAAATTGTATTGCTTTCACTATAAACAGTACCGTTAGTAAATTAATGACTCAACTGTAGAGCGCAAATTGAAGAAGATGAACTACGTACATCTCAGAAAGTGATGACACCGACGCTAATCGTCGTTCAAGCTTCAAACCCAAAGCTCAACTTTCTTGCTTGGCTGTCTTTTGAATTCGAGTGGAGAATTGGTCGACCAGAGTGGCAAGATAGGGAAATCTATTTATTTGAGTTTTTCGTTTAAAAAAAAAAATAAAACTCAATTATTAATTTCTATTATCGAGCAAGAAAATAAAACTCAAAATATAATTTATTTCCGAGTAAAAAAATTTAACTCAAACAATAACTGTTATTCTCGAGAAAAAAAATAAAAGTCATAATTTAATTTTTTTTGTTTGAGCGAAAACATGAAAATCAATTCTGTGGTCACAAGGCATAACAGCATAAGTCAGTTTTTTTTTTATTTTACAGGAGAACACTTCAAAGATTCAAATGCTAATAAAAATCAATTTAAGTTCTGCTATTCTTCCTTTAATATCTCGTAAACCACTGCACTGATATTCATAAAATTTTAACACAATATGAATATGCATCGGATATGAAGATTTCAATTATAATAATAACTCGAATTCGACAAAACTCGAGTTGTGTTGTTATGCCTTGTGAGCACAGAATTAATAATTTTTATACCAATAAACAATTTTTATTCATTTTGGGTGAGTGCGAGTTTGGCTCGAAAAATGAAAATTTTGTAATCGTAGATCGATTTGATCACCCACCGAGCATGGCTGGTTGCGCCGGGTTGAAACGCCCTTCACCAAGAAAACGCAATACAGACAGCATTGCTTTAAAGACCTCCCGACTATGCGAGTTGGTCAGAGGGTTTGAAGGAACTCAAGAAATCAAAATTTATTTTTATTTCTAAGCAACAAAATTAAACTTAAATAATAATTTTTATTCTTGGGGGAAAAAAAAATAAAAATCATAAATTGGTCTTTTCGACAAAAACATAAAAATCAAATAATACTTTTTTTTCTTAGATCCAAGAAGCAAAATCAGTCAAAACGAAATATTTTTTACACCATCTTTCGATCCGTCACATTAGATGGACATGCCTAGAACAGCAAGAGCCGTTGAATACCATAATCAGGGAGTTAATTGGGGGTCATTTGTGAGACAACAGGCAGCCCTAAGTCTTGCATTCCTCAAACTCAACTCTTTTTGCGAGTCCTCACACAATCACACAATGAAATTCTAATTTTGGGCAACTATTCCCAAAGCGAAATTCTTTTTAGTGTACGTTCATATCAACTTTGATAGCCACCAACAATAGCTGCCATCAAATGCACTAAATGCACAGTTTGCAGCTGCAGTATTAGAGCCATCGAGCAATCCCACCTTTTTAATGCAATGTGCGCTACATACGACAATACATTCTTCTTCATAGCCTACAAACTACAAACTACTACTATTACTACTACTAATGCAACCATGAGACTCCGATCGATGATGATGGTCCCCCTTCTTTTACTTATTTTTTTTTTTTTATTTTTTACATTTGCTATTGTTCGCTGCTCTATAAATTTAAGTGGATATCAATAATAAATTTCACTAATTTCTGTCATTCGACTCAAGTGTGCGCTGAAGATCTTCGTCGTTTCGTAGTAGTGTGTATTGATTGCATTGATGTTGTTGTTGTTGTTGCTGTTGCGGTTGTTGTTGTTGGTGGCGGCGGCAGCGGTGTTAACTTGGCTATTGTGCTTGTTGTTGTTGGTGATGTAGTTGGCGGCTGCCTGTAAGTCTGTGTTAATGTCTTTACTTATAACCACTTCATTGTTCAGCGTCAAAGGTTAAGATGCTATATGGATGGATAACTAAAAGACTGAGCGATTGAATGAGTAAATGTGTATATATGTGTATGTATGTGTGTGAGTGTGTATGTGTGCGTACGTAAGTGACTGAAGTGATATGGCAATGAAACGATCACCCTCGCCTTAAAAAACATCAACAGCAGTATTCTTCTCTTTTCTTGGTTTCTGTTGTTGTTGTTGCTGCTATTTTTCTTGTTGTATTATTATTATTTTTTTTTTTTTATATTTTTATTTTATTTTCATTTTATTCACATCATTTGATTTCATTTTTACTCTCTTGTTGTCTTTTTTTTTTTGTTTTTTTTTTTGGTTTTTGTTTTATTTTTAGTTTTTATTTTGTTTAGGTTTGTTTTTTTGTTTCTTTTTTATGTTTTGTTTGGTCCAACAACGGCGCATTCAATTGTATCGGATTCGATGAAATCGATTTATAACAAAACAAAAATCTGTCCGATTAAAATGGATGAAGAGATTCGTAGATATTGTTACAATACATTAAAGACACTCGATACAATTTCAACTTCATCTGCTGCGCCAAGTTGAATTCCTTGTATTTCAAAAGATATTCATTCGTTCGTCTTTCCATTCGGCCCCCCTCCCCTCCGCTCCATCCCTATCCATTGAACTCGCTCTTTTATTCAGTTCAGCTTAAATGACCAAACATTTTTTGGTTTATGTTCTGTAAACAATGGATTATCTAACCACTTGAATGCGCGTAGGAATAATACTCGTACTACACTTGTATTTGACAGAATGAATTGATTTGATCCTACACGGATCAACTTGTTCCATTATACAATGCCATAATACATACATGCATAAATACACATACATACATACTCGTACCACGTCCAAGGAGAACTAGAGAACTACTCGCTCAAATTTCTATTGTATCCGTTGTTGCTGTTGGAGGAAGAATGCATTCATTGCTGCTTCAGCAGAGACGACGCAACAAAAGGACAATTAATTTGGGATTTCATGTTTTTGGGACCATGAGATCAACAACAGAAGTCAATTCTAAATGAATCGTTTCATAAATATCCCATAAGTGTAAATACAGTAATTGTATCTGCAAATCTAAATTCTATGGATTGTGAGAAAACAGTGTCGGATAATTGTAAAATAGAATAGAAATGTGTGACGGTAAAAAGAAGTAGCATTTAAGTGCATACGAGGTAATGGCGAAGGTATGTAGTTGTTATTGTTGTTGTAGTAACATACAAAGTTACGTAATAAATATTCATTATTAGTCGTGTCGTTCGGTTAAATCCAGGCTCAGGAATCAAACTACATCTAAGAGTTGCACCCAGAGGAATATAGATGTCCTGACAGTTGGTTTTGCTGGGCAGGGGAAGAGGTGACCAGTGTCGTCATGAGGGTCATTGTTGCAGGCTGGGCAGGGAAAGAGGTGACCAGTGTCGTCATGAGGGTCATTGTTGCAGTCTGGGCAGCTGTTTGTGAAGGTGTTGTCTATGCGTTCCCGGCAGCAGTTAAGCATTTTACTCCAGCCGGATTTTAGCTGAGCTAGGGTACAGCTTGTGCTTCTTTGTAGCTAATTTTCATTGTTGTTGGTATTCTGGTCCAAAACGGTAGTGTTTGCAGATGGCACGTAATGAAGTATTGCTTAGCGAGAACTATGTTCCTCCACCTTAATCATTTGTACTTCATTGTGCCGATGGTCTTCATGGGGCATACGGTGGCTGCCAGTGATTGTGAGCAGGGCAGCGTTTTGGCCTGCTTGAAGTCACCTCCACTGGGTGTTGCTGATCGATGTTGACCAGATGGGGCCGATGTAGTTCAGAACAGAGCGTCTAATAGCTTTTTAAATGGTGTGCAATGACTGCTTGCCCCATGAGCTTCCAGCTAGCGACTTCAAAACTCTGTTGCGTCCTCTCACGCGATTTTTGACGTTGGTTGCAAGTGTGACGAAGGTGAGCAAGCTATTTTTGGGTGATTGACTCACTTTCCCGCTGCTACGATATCAAGGATACTGTTATTATTTGAAGGAAGGATGACTTGAAAATCAGGCACTGCGACCTATAAGATCTATTGTACCAAATCCCTAAGTTATGAAAGAAAGGAAGAGAGAAAGAAAGATACTCAAGCTGAGAATCAAACTCGGGTCTCCAGAGACAAGAATCCGGCACTCTGGTTGGACCTACAGTTTAACGCCGATTCCGAACGGCTGTGTGGCAATTTTTTATCAGCTCGTTGGTTTTGCCATTACCAACCAAGGTACACCTTTCTAATAATTCTCATTCACTTCATATCGATGGTGAATATAAGAAGTTTATAAGAATAATCCACCAAAGCAAGACGGGAATCGAACCCGCCGACTATCGAGCTCGTCGATATCAAGGATAAGTTTTACCTCCTTTGTCCAGCTGGTGAATAGAGTGGCTGTTGCCTTATCCGTGGGCAGTTGTAGGTTGCGGTGATTAAAGAATCTAACAACGTCTGTGAGGTACGTCTTGGCGTTACAGCAAAGCTCTAAAATGTTTTTTCCTATTTAGAGGACGGTGCAGTCGTTAGCGTGTGACACTAGACGGATGAATATCAGCTGGTGGGTGGATTTGGAAGCTTGCCTATATAATAATTGAAGAGTATCGCTAATAAGCAGAATTCTACGAATGATTGTCTACTAGCCAGCGTTTTAGCAAATTCGGCAGGGTTGATTTGATGAAGTCCTGCAGGAGAGTGGAGCGGCTTACATTATCGACCGGCTTTAGATTGGCCAATAGCAGCCAGTACCGTTCTATCGCACGGCTTAGAAGCATAGTTTCAAGCATTCAGATAGGAATCTCATTAAGGGTTTCTGTTTTCATTTGTTTAATCCAATGCTTAATCCATTGATATTTTTGTTAAAGGAGTGACTGTCAAAGACCTCTATAGGGATATTGGTGGCATTGTTGAAGATACTACTTTGAACCTTACAGTTCTATCAATGCCCTCCGATACAATACCAAGAATTGCAATTTTAAAACAGCGCTATACAATACAAATTCAAGAAGCCCAAACCTGGTTTTTGCCGGTGTCTGAACCCGGGATCCCAGAACCTGAATACGGCTCGGGTTCTGGGGTCTTCATTGAAAATGATGGAGTGCACCTTCACTTCTCTCTTGAACCATGTCATTGATAACGGTTGGAGAGAAAAGAGCATTTGTGTATTTAGGATCAGTCAAGCTGAGCTTAAATCCTTTCTTAATCTTCTGACTACATTTAAACTGGTTATGCATTGTATATCTAGGCTTGATTATGTTGCTGTTGATGTGGGGTCCCAGACATCGCCTGGAATACGCCAGCTGATTTGGGGAGGCGAACAGATATTTTAATATTCAGCTTCTCTGGGAAGACACCTGTTCCGACCGTTTAGACCATTTTGGAACTGATATTCAATATGCACTATATCCAAAAGACAGAAATGCCGCAATGTCTGATTTTGGTAAACCTGCTGGCAATAATACCTTCGAGCATTAACACTAACAAGAATGTCAATCTAAAGATCAAGCGAAGAATAATTTATGATAACAGAGATCAGTAGTCAATTAAGAAGCAGAGCCCTATCTCGACGGATGAGAATAAATCTCTTTAGGTTTCTCAACATTCTCGTCGTAATGCAAAGACGATGAATGCCAATGATAAGAACCTTGGGAGCTTTTGAAAGTAGTTCCTTCACAAGATCTATGGCCCAAATGCGTGGACAACTTGTAACTTGTAAGAAGATACAATAATTAGAGCTGCTGCACGCCAACAGGAGAGGATAATACTGCATTTATCCTTACTAACTGAAGGACGACAGCGGCGACAACGAGAGTAACTAAGCGGATATCGGTGTACACGTTTAAATACGAATTGAAAATTTATTCTTAAATATTAAACATTCAAATTTTTATTTCATTTGTCTTTGGAATCTTAAATTTTGTCAGCATTTAAATTGTTGAAATTGAGGAATAAGCATGAAAATAATGACGTAGCGCATTCCTGCTGCTCACTACACTACAAAAGAATACAACGCCAAAAGGCCAAAAAGAAAAAGACAACGATGAATAAATGCGATGGCGATTGCGATGGCGATGGTGATTGCGCTTATCCAGTGATGAGTACTCGATAATCACAAGACCCAAGTTCCGAACACACCGATCGACAGCAAACTCAGCATGGGTTCCGCTTTCAATGGATGTTCATAAATTAGTGATATTGCATTTATTGAGCGGAGCGATAGAGAAGATGTAGTGTGGTGTGGTTTAGTGTGGTGTAGCGGTGGAGGGGCGAATATTGACTTGTGCGAATGCGCAACTGCTAAGAGAAAGAAAGAAAAACAAGACGATGATGATGATGATAAAGGAGAACGCTTTCGGCGTGCGAATTGCTATTTATTCACGCATTTTACACGAAAATTGTAAAGATTCCCATTGAATGTTGTGACTATCACCTTTTCATCTTACACATCATGATCATCAGCATTTACAACAGCAGCAATATAATGTTTTTTTTTTTTGAATTTGTACATTTGTATGTAGGCATGTATATAAGGATGATCAAGCTTTAAGCAATACCAACAACAATTACTTACTAATCAATTCGGATTTCAATGACTCATTTTTACAAGCAACTTTTTACACCATTGTCCTTGTACTCCTTTCCCACTCCCTCTCTCTCCGCAGTCTACAGGATAAACACAGTAGGAATATACGAATATTTATATCGCCTTTGTTTTCTATTCCCCGAATTGATAATGGGCACTTGTATGTTGAATTGTTGTTGCTGTAATGGTTGCAGTTGCATTTTCAGATAGACAGAGAGACAGCCAGACAATGATTAATAATCGTAAAATCATCTTCAATACATGTGATCGAGACCCAGGTCCGCTCGCTTGATAGCGTGTACTGGACGCATTTTGACTATCGATCGACATACGGTTGTCGATCGTCATCGATCGTGACAGCATGTCTGCCAGCTCAGCGACTCAGCGGTTCAGTCTGCCAATTGATCGTTTGAGTGATTATGCGAGACGAGAGTCATCCGTCGAAACTGATTCCGATATTATTTTTTGGTATTTTCGTTATTCTATCGCTGATGATTCAGTGTAACCAATGAAGGGTTGAGGTTCCCAACAACATCATCAACAGCAACAACAATGTGTGATAAGATTCCATGCATAAAGTTGCATCTTATTGCATGCATGTATGCGTGTGTGTATGAGTTGTTAAATCGAAAATGCTTAAACGAATCAACAGACTAATTTGTGATTTCTGTTCCTTTTTTTTTTTGGCGGTATTTTCAGTCAATACACTCAACGAAAAACGGTGGTCAAAACAAAATTCATATCCATGCTCAAGCCAAAGACTTGTGTGTTAGAGTTAGATTTGAAGGTTGGCTAAACTAAACCAAAGCACTCAGTCTCAAGAATCATTGTACTATACCCGAAATGGAGCCAGTAGAAGAAACTAGAAAGACAGGAGAGATATATGAGTGGATAAATGGGAAGGAGAAAAGCCTAAGGTCTCTCAACTTCGATCTTCTCTGTTTCGCAGATGAACCTTAGAAGATCAGGAAGATGAAGAGTTTGAATGCCAGGTAGCTACACAGATAATGCTCAGTAGTAGTAGTAGTATGGACGTCCTCAATACAAGAATGGCAGATCGGATCGATGATCACACCCTCAGTAATCTCAGGTCCTTCCTTCTTAATTTAAAAAAAAATTCCGCTGGTTTTCTCCTAAGAACAAGCATACGAGATTGGGGTAACGACTACATTCGTGGAACCTGAACTCTTTAGTGGAATAGCGTAATCTGGGAATTACTCAGGCAGAAAGAGAGGCACAAGAGGCAAGAACTCTTTCCCAATCATCCGGGACTGAAGCAATCCAAGGCGCTTCTAGGTAATTATAATAAGCTGACTATTCTGACTGGGCACGGCGGGTTCAGAGCCCTGAAGATCTCACCAAAGCTCGATCTTATCCAAGACTTCTAGCAGAAAGACTTGTGCGTTACTTGTCGACTAGAATCGATCTATTGCTGTTGTTTTGCAATATAAAACTACTGGAATGGGGTTTTACGAGCCTGTCTCCATTTATTATCCTAGAAGAATTCAATAATCGTATGCAGAAATGTGAAAGAAAATAAGAATCAAGAAGCGAAAGACACGTAGAAGAAATAAGCGTGGGCTATGCAAATACTTAACTATTTATCCACTGTAGAGTTTTCATCTGTTAAAATATTATTGAAAGAAAACAAAATAATTATTTTTCTTCTTGTTGACATAGCAAATATTTTTGCTAGATTTACAGTGTGATTTTCATGAGTGTTTAAAATGTGCAGACGTTCAACTTTCAACTTAGAAAGGTGCATTCAACATATGCCACCGCCACTACCTTCACAGCAGCGGCAGTTTCGAAATTGTTGCAAAATGTTATTTTAGGTATCCATACACACACATCCATACAAACACAAATGCATAATCATATATGTACTTATGTGTGCGCAGAGTTAACAGGCTGAGAATGACCCTTTCTTCGTTACCTTATGCGCATGAATTCTTCCTGGAATGCATTTAAGAGCTTTTCATTTTTCTTGTATGATTTTTTTTATCTCGTAGGGATTCTTTCACGTAACACATTTCGGATGATGGACAACTTTTGGTTTAAGCAGCGGCGGAACAGCGTTGACAGTGACTGCGGCGGCGTTGTAGAAATCCTTATTCTTTTTTTTTTTTGTTGTTGCTGATGATTTTCTTTTGCGCGCATTGTTTATTACTTTGCGAAACGATCTCAGTCTCAGTTTCAGCCTCGGCCAGCGAGCGCTTCGTTTGATGGAAGCAGGCAAATTGGTGCTATTAAGAAGGAATTAAATGCTGAGCATAGCGAACACGTTGCAAACAAACGGACACAAACGCCACACAATAACATTTAAAATAAAAACAAAAATGTGTTTCGTTGCGTTTAAATCCCTTATGTTCAAGCTGAGCTTAAAAACTTTTGAGCTAAGCTGAGCTGAGTTGAGCAGAATTGAGCAGAGCAGAGGTAGTAAGTTTTGGTTATTTTAATTTAATAATTCAGCGTGTAAGAACATTGATTTGATATGCAAGTGAATACTTACATATATATGTGTGTGCGTGTGTGTGTGTGTGTGTGTTTATACTATAGCCGAGTACATAATTGTTCATTTGTACTTAACTCTTTATTGTTATTTAAGAAAGTTAAATATTAAGCTTATTATTGAAAAAATTGGCTCAAATTTTTGTCGCGTTCCACCATTATTCCGGTGCTGTTCCTGTAAACTTTGGGTCATCTTTTTTTTTATAATCCTTTTATTCCACTTGGCAACATAGGGCTTCAACAAAACATTTCTATCTTGTTCTATTCGCTGCTGTTCTTTTTAAAACGTTCCACGTCTCTCCGGCTGCTCTAAGCTCATTATCAATAGACCGCTTCAAGGTGCTGCGAGGACGTCCGGGTCGTCTGTTACTTTGAGGATTCCAATCTAACGCGGCTCGACTGATACTATCGCATGATCTTCGTAAGGTCTGACGACCTATCCATCGCCATTTTCGAAGTCTTATTTGCTTGTGAATAGGCTCCTGC
Source organism: Toxonevra muliebris (assembly GCA_963691655.1). Taxonomy (NCBI): domain Eukaryota; kingdom Metazoa; phylum Arthropoda; class Insecta; order Diptera; family Pallopteridae; genus Toxonevra; species Toxonevra muliebris. Next base: position 72,189,276 of record OY829329.1, read on the forward strand.
CCCGTCAACCGCCATAACTCTGTGTTGCTTATGGTATTCGGCCTGAAGATTTTGCATATGATGCAATAGCATTTGTGCACGAACATTTGAAATTTTTGCGTAATGTAGTTTGAGACCAGCCATGTTAAGCATGCGTTGAAGATCCTCTGTTTGTTTTTTCTTAAAATCAACGAACTTCTTCATACGCATTTGAGCCTCCCAAACGCTGATCTGGCTTTGCGCAAACTGTTTTCAGCATCTTCTTCGGCTCCTCCATTAGTTAAAACTATGCCGCCCATCCTTCGATGACGATGTTGTTGGTACTGGTGTTATTGACTATTTATTTCTAGGCCTACACTTCTAGCCGTAGCGGCCAGTAGATTTGCTTGCATGTCGGATATTCTGTGTGACAGGGGGCAAATGTTGTCAGCGTAGTCGAGATCGTGCATTTCCCTCGAGAGTGTCCACTTAATCTCACTACTCTTGAATTCTACATCGAGCAACACTTCATCGAATACTATTGCAAATAAAATTGGGGAGAGTGGACAGCCTTGTTTCACTCCTGATTCAGTTTTGAAAGGCGGCGCTGATGTTGCCATTGTGAAGGACTGCGGGCCCTGCATCGTGATAGAGTGTCTCTATAATTTGTACTATTTTGTAAGCTCCCCTTTTTTTCTCAAAGCAACTCATATTGCGGAGCGATGGATGGTATCGAAGGCTTTTTTAAAATCGGCAAAGGTCATGTAAATTGGAGTTCTCCATTCTATGGACTGTCCTCATCATGTTGGAGTGATCAATAAAGTTTCTATTAGGGCGGAAGCCGGTCTGCTCATCGTGCAGTAACTGCTCGATAGGTTGCAACCTGTCTTGGATAATTTTTGCTATCGTATATCGTATTTAGCAGTGTGATTCCCCTCCAATTACCGCACTCTCTAAGGCCGCTCTTTTCTGTTAGCTTTACTACAATGCCCTTCTTCCATGCGGTAGGAAACTCTTCACTTTCTCATACAGCATAGATCGCTGCTTTTATTTCGGTTATGCTGGGTATGTTACTTAAGATTCTCGCGTCGTTTGTCGTGTTGGAGTTTTCTTCATCAGGTTGCCCAGCGGTATCCAGCGTCGGTTGTTGGAAATTTGCTCAAAATGTTCTTTCCACCGTTGCAGCTGATCACCATCGTTCCATCACCATTAAAAGTTCACCGTTTCCATCTCTGATTTGTTGGTTAGTTTTCGGTTTGTGCTGGGTGAGTCTGCCAATAAAACGGTGGAGCCAGCTGCGTCTTCTGCAGATGAAGGCAAAAGTTTCGTAAAAAGTTCTTTTGTCATCTAGTCTAGGCTAGTCTCTTGAATCGAATTAAAATGAAGTACAAATACTTCCCACTACTCATGGATTCTTCTTGGATATCGAGCAACACTTCATCGAGTACTATTGCAAATAAAATTGGGGAGAGTGGACAGCCTTGTTTCGCTTCTGATGTAGTTTTGAAAGGGGGTGCTGATGTTGTCATTGTGAACCCTACCGGTGACCCTAAAATATTCAATGGAATTTTTTTAAAAATTTGTTTGACTATGAAATGAGGCTCTCTTGTTTCGAGTTGCTTTACGGTCAAGAAAGGGTTAAGTAACTTTAACTATTTATTAAAAATGTACAGCTAAACTTCGTTAAAAACTCCCATTAAAAATCACAGGTCACCGGTGACCCATGAAAGTTAAGGCCTTCAGAAACACAAAATTTCTGTATTGCTGAAAAATTGTTAGAAGAAATGGCGGTCAGAGAATACGAATCCGGACTCGGTTTTGAGATATCTCCGCTGATTTCCTTACAGTTCCGAAAGGGTTCAACTGCTTATATAAATTTTTTCTTGAGAAATGCTAGAATATTTTACTCCTGAGCTCAAAATAATTGGTTATTGACTGAAATACTCCTTCCTTAGTTCTTGACCCATCTGTATACCACTTGATCGTTTGTTCTTTGACTGTGTGATTGTATTCTATAGCGTGATAATTAGAGAGAAATTCTACAAATTTAAATTTGAAAAAATTAATTTAATTTTTAGTGAAAACATTTCCAAAATTAAGTTACGTTTCCACAACAATAATAAAAAAAAAAAATAAAAAATACTCAACCGGCATACTACTTAAAACATAAGAACAACAAAAAACCTCTTTAAAAAATGTTGTTGCAGTTTTCGTTGACGTCGTTGGTGTTGCTGTTGTTGTTGCTGTTGTTAATAAACAACGACCAAACGCAATAATCAAGTGTGAAAACCACCGAAACACAAATTAAAAGAACGATGATATTGGTGATCTTAAAATGATGTCTTGCATTGTTGTTGTTGTTATTGTATCAATGCCCAAACACCCAAGCACACACACACACACACTCACACACTCACATATATAGAGAGACAATAACAAGTAATGCAAAGCTAAGCGGTGATCTGCTTACTCTCCTCCGATATCATTTTTATGGGTGGCCCACATGTCAAGGGCCATAAAGTAGAAAATTATCACCTTTTAAATTGAAGAACCCAAACAAATTGAAACGGATATCGTGTTTAAGTGCTATCGACATCATTTTCTATTAGCCAGCCGTCCGATGGAGAGGCGACATGCAGCTCACTAGGTACACAGAACGCTCAACGCTTGACATATACACACACACATACATACATACATACATACATACATACATACATACATACATACAACGATGTAAAGCACACGCGCACGCGTGTATTGTATACAATAAGACACAAAGTGCTGCGACAAGCCAATTAAAAGAATAAAAACTTTAAAGCGTGGGCTTGCCAATTCCCCCAATGTTGATACTGATGTTGATGCCGATGTTGCTGATGCAGATGCCGATGATGCTGAGCTTTGGTAATGCTGATACTGGCTGGTGGCGATGACGATGACGATGATGATGATGGCGTTCTCGATGATGGTACTTGTACTGCAACACCAAACGCCAACCACACAGAAACTTATCGTCAATGCAGAACGCAACCAGCGCCAAATTCATACGAAATACATTCAACTGTGCTGAGCTGAGCTGAACTGTGATGTGCTGTGCTGTGCTAAGTTTGTAAGCTCGAGGTGTAGGTTGGCAATGTGGAATCAAATTCCCAGCAGGACTTGTGTCCGTCTGGAAGATAAAAAAAAAAAAACAAAAAAACATAAGCAAACATATTTGTCTTGACTTCCACTCTGTGATGTGAGTGAGTGTGAGAGAGTGTGGAGTGAGTAGCGTTAAGTTGTTTGCTATTGTGGTCAACACTAACTGAATTCACCACACTGCACCATGCACCACACCGCACTACAGCGATACCAGATCTTTAAGGACCTTAAAATGTATGGAATTGGTTTCATTATGCAAGCAGCTTGTCAATGTTTGGCAGTTTTATCGTTGCAACATTTGACTTTTATGATTTTTCAATTTGCATTAGTATTGAATATAAATTCGCGTAAATAAATTTTTAACATAATGAATATCAAAAATTTATTAGAGATAATTATGTTTTAAGAATTTCTGGCCTAGTAGCATTTCTTTATATATCTACTTAAGTGTGTATTAGACAAAATATTTAACGTTCTTCTTCAACAGAGAGCTTCATATTTGTGTAATGTGCAAGCTCTTTCATCTTCTTCTGAAACTGAAGTGGTTTTGCTTCAGTCTGGCGTAACTATAATATGTAAGCAGGGCTGCCAGAAATGTTGTATACTTTATCCCCATTTCCTTCAGAAGCAATTTCCAAAGCTGTTGTGTTGGTTGTTTTTTTTTTTTGGGTTAGTACAACAAAATTTATTTTGACTTTTTAAATCCCTACGAATTTTTCTTGTAAATAAATGAAGCAAATCGTGAAATGCCCATATGAAAATAAAAATCCCCTTCAAATTCCAAGATCCCCAAAGCAAAAAACAATCACCTACAATTATAAAATCTGGCAAGTCTGAATGTATGTAAAGAGGAAGGCAATCAATTTTTTTATCCATAGTTAACATTGATTTTCAGATTTGAAATTTTAAATTTTAAATGTTTGCAATAAGAAAGAAAAAGACAGAAAGACTTAAAGCTGATATTCTAACTGGCACTCTGAGGCGAGATTGAGAAGATTTTTGAGAAGCAGCTGATAATTCTGCCACACAGCTGCTATTTCTTTTACTCTTATGGGAAGTTTCATTAGAGTAAGACAACAATATTAGCTGTGGGGCAGAATTATCAGCTGTTTCTAAAAAATCCTCTCAGTTTCGCCTCATTGTACTCATTGCTGTGGACTCAGAGAGCACTACAAGGAAAATTCAATATGTAAGTATGTAATGAGGCAATGAAGTAGTCAAAATATGTTTTAGGGCATGGCAAAGTGCACAACTGACTGGGAAACTTAAATTCTTAAGGGAATCAGGACTAGATGAAGTAATCTTGCTACGTAGAGACAGTTCAATGTACATTATAAAAAGTTTTATATACATCAAGTGCGTGTTTGATCGAAAACCAAAACTGTAAAGTGTTCAATGTACTCCAATTCGTTATGGTTTAAGCCCCGCACTTTTTTTTTTGGGAGTAGGTGAAATTTTCAAATTCTGTTTCATTTCTGTTTCTGTTCTTTACAGTGAAAAAGTCATTCCTAGGACATACTTAATTATACATACAAATTAAATGTTTCATAAAAGAGCATGCATACAGTATGCCCAACAATTTTTCACACCCCAACTAATTTAAAAAAAAAAAAATGTAAAAATCTAAAGAATTTATTTTTAAGGAGTGCTTCATTAGAAATTGATGCATTCGAATATATAAATTTTCAAAAGTTTATGTTTTATAAACATACAATTTTTGTTAAACTAAGCAATTAATATTTTAAAGAAATTATTCATTTTAAGGCGAAAAAGTTTTAACCCTTTTGTGGAACACCTCTCATGAGAGCCTTAATTGAACAGAATTTCCGGAATTTTTTGGAAACTTTGCTCTTTTTAGGTCCAAAGTTTATCGGGGGCATTTTCTCTAGCATTATCAACTTAAGGGGACATTCCAGTTTAAAATTTGAAGGTTATCGATTTTTTTCTTTTTGATTTGTGGGTTCCAGAATGAAAGTTATACACATAACTTTGCCTAGGTGTACTAAAAAAAGATACCTAACGTCCAAAAAGAATCGTTACTCAGCGGTTTTCAGGGTCGCTGATAACGAATCTGACATAAAACTTTTAAAATTCAAAATGACGGATCCAATAGGCGGAAATTTTATTTAGAAATTCTGTGGGATTTCTGTGTACGCTGATTAGGACTCTGTCATCGGACTTTCACAACTCGAAATGACTGGGCAGTTTTAAGTTTCATGGGATTCGCTTGAAACTCGTTACTCGAGTGTTTTCATTGTTGCGGATTATCAATCTGATACAGGGGCGAATACAAGGGGGGAGGGGGAAATTTCCCCTCCCAAAAGATTTTCAATCACTTAAAAATTTAATAACTTAAACAGGCAAAAAGGTGAACATAATTAGTTCTTGTTGTTTGTAGTTATTACGATTTACTTTCAATTATAAGAATAATGAATAATCTTGCTCATTACACCATTTTCCTTCTTTATGGAAATGTGTTGAAATAATAATGATACCTAAACCAAATAAACCTGAAAAATCAGTGCCTCTTATAGACCTATAAGTTTGCTGGCAATATTCTCGAAAATATTCGAAGTAGAAGATTGCTAATAATACAAGAAAAGAAGAATATAGTTCCGAATCACCAATCGTTCTGGAACGCAAAAAATATTGCTCTGCCATATTCAAGAAGCGTTCGAAAAAGTTTGGCAACAAATTAAAAAATTTACTCCCAGCTCCATTTTTTTTATCTTAAAGTCATATCATTCAATGTCATAGTAAATGATGAAACATCAGCCAAATGTCAAGTGAAAGCCAGAGTACCACTGGGCAGTGTTCTAGGTCCTGCTCTTTATTCGATTTTTACTTGCGACTTGCCTGAAATTGATGGTGTTACTATAGCTAATTATCAAGACGATACTGCCATTTTAGGGTCAAATTAATCTCCAACAGAATCTGCTAATATAGTTCAGAAACAGCTCGTTGACGTTCAACAATGGTTACTTCGTTGATTAGTGCTTGACTGGAGTTCCATCTGCCTCAAGTTCGATTCCCAGATGGGGTTAAATTCTCAAAAAATATCCAAATGGATTGTTCTAATAAAATGGATCTTTTCGGTGATTTAGTTTTTAAATACGTGAATCAAGTATCAGTTCAACGGGTTCTATTCTCAGGTAGAGAACCAAATAAAAAACCAATTATAGGTTTCGGGTCGATATAAAGAAAATCTTAGATGGGAGAGAGAAAATTTTAATACAGGGTAGGAATCAGCGATCTTAAATTATTCTTATTCGACAGACCCATTATAAATCAATCTAAAACCGAAAACTGAAAAAATGTTTCCTATTGTTATATTTTTCACGATCCTTTACCTTGGAAATAGACCATAGAAATTGTGAAATGCTTTGCTACATGAACAAGGTTTCCCCAAAATGCGTAACGTGTTACATACCAGTAAGTTTTCACATGGCAAAAAAACGATACACGAACGAGAAAAAAAACGCTTTTTTTTATTTTTTAATTATTAGGTTAAGCTATGTAATCTGTAAGGGCCATGCCCAGTAGATGGAACAAGTAAATAAATAAAATAAAATGTTTCCTGTATACGCCACTGATCTGACATTAAATTCGTAATCAGTAATAACAAAAACCCCCTAATAACAAATCCGGTCAATATTTTAAAATTCTTCCTCCATAGTGGATCCGCCATTTTATACATTTTTCGAAATCTGATACCAGATTCGTAATCAGCGATCCCGAAAACCCCCAAGTAACGGGTTTCAAGTTAATCGTATCAATTTTTAAAAAATCTTTCACCATATCGGATCCGCCATTTTGAATTTTGAAAAACTAATATCTGATAGACGACCTCGATAGCCTAGTGGATAGTGCACTAGAGTTTCATCTGGGAGGTTCGGGTTCGATTCCCGTCTTCGTCTGGTGGTTAATTTTCATTACTTTCTTATATTCACTATCAATATGAAGTGTATGAGAATTATAAGATAGTGTACAAGTACACACATTGGTTGGTAATGGCAAAACCACCAAGCCGATAAAAAATTGCCACACCGCCGTTCGGAATCGGCGTTAAACTGTAGGTCCAACTATGTGGTATCACAATGGGCCGTTCAGGCCTAAGTGTGTCTCTCGACAGCCACTCCAACCTAACCTAATATCTGATTCGTAATCAGCAAACTTTTTTCAATCAGAATCGCTAAAAAAAAATACGTTTTCGAAAGTTGAAAATCGACGAAACTCGGCAGAAAAAGCGGAGAACATTTAAAAAAAAGCACGTACAGCGAGAAAACAGGCCCAATCAGAGTATCTGAAGAAGCGGACAGGACTTGAAGATCTTTAGTATGCACCAGGGTTGGCTGACTAAAAGTAATTTGCATAATCGATTTAATTTAACTTAAAACTTTATTTAAAAAATTTTTAACGCGTTTTTCTCAAAATTATGTTTTTTTTTTTAACTGAGTGTTAACTCAAGTTCTACTGAACTGATTTTAAAAAATTAAAATGCGTTTGAGTTTTTGTCACATAAGTGGAATTTCAAAAACTGGAATATTCCCTCCCCCTTTTTTTTCTATAAGAGAAATTCAAAGTAAAAATATGTGTTTTTTTTCGTTATTTCTCAAAAATACCCTAAAAAAAAGAGAAAACGAGAAGTTTCACTTTTTTGTGGTTTCACTTATAGAGAAATGTCTAGCGAACAAAATTGTTATTAAATTATGTCTCTATCTTTATTAGGAAGCTGGGAATCCATTTTACCACCAAAAAGGGACTTTTGCGGAGATGCCTTCTACCGCTGCCATCTTGTATTAAAAGTGGACAAAAAAAATTGTTTTTTGTTCTTCAATAAGATGCTGTTATCAATTTTGTAATAAAATATCATAGTTTTTAAAACGAAAATCCCACAAAAAGTCAATTTTAAAACTGGAATCTCCCCATAAAACTTTTGACCAGGAAGCTGAAAAATAGGATACCCAACATCCCTACTGGTTTCATTACAACAAAACGGCTCTTGAGTGTTACCTAAGAATAAAGAGAAGCGAACCCACCTAACTGCTCGGCACTCTGGCCAATCGAAAGTTATTGGGCTCTAATAAAAAGGGGATTAAAGGCAGCAAAACGGACATCATAGGACGTGACAGATTTTTAGAAAATCATTCACCGCGTGTTTTTACGATATGCTTTAAAAATTCGTTTGGAGTGTGAATAATTTTTGGACACACTGTACACGTGTACAGCAGAATTTATGCATCTGTATGTATATATGTATGTATACATAATATTAAAACTTACTCTTAATTGATCTGCCACTAGTAACCTGCCACCACTTCTCGCCTCTTTGCTTACCTGCTTTTGCTGTGACTTACTTGCGCTGTGACGACTTCAAGCTCGCACTGCATTTTAGGAAGCGATTCGATCGTTTCGTTTACTTTGCAAAAAAACAAAAAAATAAAACAACTTTAACCACAGTAACAACAGTAACAACAACAAAACTTAAATGCTCCTCCGTGGGAAATGGCGTGTGCCCTCGAGCGTGTGCCGACCAATTTGACTCTTTGCTGGCTGGAACTGGATAAAAATATACGAAGGTAATAATTCAAAAAATATTTGTAGACACTTGCATGGGAACCGCTCTTATATATTGTTGTAGTAGATGCACTCACTCGTACACTACATGCCTATAAATTGCTGCATATACATATATATGTATATACAAACGTATGTATATGTGTGTGTGTGTGTGTGTGTGTTTATGTATTGTTGTATACCATATGTAAGGGATATTCGCATAAAATCCATTGGTAATCGCTGCTCACTTCAAGTATTTACAATCCTTTATGAAAGGATGCCAGGGATGCAACCACCAGGCAACCACTAGCAGCAACAATGTGAGAGAGACGAAGATATTTCAAACACGTGTAAAATCAAATACTGAGTGGTTGGAATTATTTCATCATAATATCATTGAATAATATTTGAGTCGAAAATACAATTTTTAAATACTAACTAAATTATGCAACCCTGGCATTGTTCGAGCAACACCAATAACAGTAACAACTACTACAACAACAACAACGTTTATTATACATTTTGACTACCAAAAGCATTAGCGATTCACGAAGCCACCAATTGTTGTTGGATGTGTGTGTGTGCGTGTGTGTGTGTGTAAGTGGCAAGTCTGCAATCTGTAGCCTGACTGGCATAGTTTTGAGGCTGGCAAAAATACAGCCGTGCAGCAGGCAGGCAGGGAGGCAGGCAGGCGAGTAGGCAGGCAGACAGACGACGTCCATGATGCTGCTGATGATGATGATGATGATGGCGGAGCTGCTGTTGTTTCTACTGGTGCTGCTCCCGCTGCTGCTGTTGCCGCTTCCACAACCTTTATTGCTGTATTGGCTGCCAAAGAAGGAGTAGGTGGAACGTACATTTGCTTACTAACTGCTGCGGTCAAAATGTTTATCAAGTTAATATTAAATTGTTGTATAACATTCATCCAGCTAGCAATATTATGCCATACTGGCATATCGTATTCGAACCCATGCCACACCATAAAGCGCAGCAGAGTTGTTGGTCATCCATCGTAAACCGCGTACAACTGCTGAACTGCTGCAATCTGATGAGTTTCGTTCGGTTTCAGTTTCGATTGCGGCTTTGCAATATAACAACAACAACAACAATAATAATAATAACAACAACAGCAATAACTATATAAGAAATTATGTTGGCTGGTTGAGTTGGAGGTACTACAACTTTACACAAGCAACAACTTGCAGCTTTCGTGCTGTATCATGCCCAAGGCGATTTTTGTCGCACGTTGAGTATTTTTAAACCATGAGAAAATCCTTTGGCGCTAATAACCCGAATTCCTTATAAGCAAAACTTTAGAGCAAGCACCTTCTTTCATATACCATATGCACATAACTACATAGATATATTTTATTTCTCATCTACCATGAGCTTGCCACATGCACCCACCTCAATCATGTTGTAAAATAACTCATATAGTTTTTTAAATTCAGTTTGTGTGATGGAATTTGAATATGTGAAAATTAGAAAATATTATACGCACAGACCAAGACAACCAAATGGAAACTGGAATCTCAATGATTCCTTTAATAAATCGCATCGTAAAACATCATGACCGAAAATATAAAATCCTCCTACTACATGAACATCAACTTTCTTCAGTAGTGGATCAAGTATTTGAGCCTAAGTGGGGAGGCTCACTATAGCAAATTGAATTAAGAATATTTGAGAGGCTGAGAGGAAAAGTGGCATAACTTCTACGTTCAGAAAAAAGTGGAATAATTTTATTTAAGAGCAAAAGCGAGACGAAACATGTTCAGAGCAAAAGTGAAACGAAATATGTTCGGACACAAAAACGGAATAAATCACTATGCTGTTTTTGCTCTGAAAGAATTGTTATATCATTTTTGCTCTTAGTTTTAAGTCATTTCAGCAGTCGATCGGTATTGCATCTCGCTGTTGGTTTGTACGTTTTAATGTTTCAAAATTCCAACGGACAGTGTGAACATGCTATTTAACATGAGACCAATGGAACTATATACTAAAACCATCGTAGCCTCAAGTGCAGCCAGATCCAGAAAAATAGGGCTTTGGATTGTCAAAACTACGGGCATAGTATATGTAATTTTATCATAGATACTGTATGACAGGTGGAAACCTTTATAGGTACCGAAGAACTCGGAGTCTTACCAATGAAATGCACCTACTTCCACTTCAACCACTCTCCCCGCTGCAATACCATTTGGTTTTGCTTCGCGGGGTCTGGTTCAACATTACATTGTATCATTGTTAATTATAATAATCCTTCTCTGTTTTTAAGGACTGCTGCTCACCCATTCTGATCGTCTTCTATACTCGCAATGTTTTGTAACCATCTTTCGGTTTTCCGCACGCATTCCGCATTCCTCATCTTAATTAATATATTTTTTGCTAGGTTGCAAACCGCATTCCACTTCTCTATAACGTCACACATTTGCCAATATGACTAATATTGGCTACTGTCGAGGGTTCACCAAAAACACTCTCCACCTCCTCCCTGCCCCTGCTGAATCGTAGATAGTGAAAGAGGTTATTTTTTTAGCCCTCGGGTTCGTTCAGACAATTCGGACAATTTAAATTTGTAGAAATAGGACTTAAAACCTCAATACCCGCTGAAAAACTGGGTGAGGTAAAAATTCATTTCTCTGTAAGTTTCATCTAACCGTAATGCAATATTTGGAGTAAGGTTAAAGACGCTTACGGACTGTTTCCACCTTCGCTGTCATTCCATGATGATGCGCTGCCTTTCATCCTTCTTTGTTGTGCCCATAGATCTATCTCCAATTTTGCTCTAATGGCATCGTCCGACAACATACGGTAAGCTTTGACTAACCTCAGGGCACTGAGTTATACACATGTCTTTCACGTTTGTCTTTTTCGCATCCACCCAAATGGACACGGCATACAAAATCACTGAATTGGTCACCGTTAAAAGTAGCTGATGCTTGCCTTCTCGAGGAGCCTCCAGTATTCCACATAATGCGTGTTAGCGCGCCGTTAATTTCGACAAATACCGACCGTGAGACACCCAAAAATCTTGCGTGTTACGTTCAACTGCCTCCTCACCTTCGCAGCACATGCCAACAACACGCGCAACAACGTCGGCAAACGCAACAATGTCGTTAAAGCGCTCGCAGACAGCACATGGCGGAAAGACAAGGAGACGTTTCTGACTACAAGGCAATTGGCTATTGGTAGATCAATGCTAAATTACGCTGCCCTTGTATGGACTCCTGAGATCAGCGACTCACAATGGTGCAGGCTCCAAAAGTCGCAAAATGCAGCGCTGCGCACCATCACTGGCTGCCATCAAATGACGCCTGAAGATCATCTCCATGCTGAGACAAAGGTGTTGAAAGTAAAACAGCACAACGAGCTGCTCTCACAACATATCTGGCTGACATGCTATGCCTATGGACAGCCGAACTATGGACCAAATTCTGAAACAAAGACATCCTACTGTGGCCAAAGTGGAAAAGACTCTGCCTAGGGCAGCTAGGTGCACCCTGGCACAGCTTAGGTCTGGCTACAGCGAATTCCTGAACTCTTACATGAGTAGGAATAATGGAAATGTACAGGACGCATGCCCCGACTGCGGCCAAAGTCCTCATCACACTTTACATCTACTTAAATGCCCATTGCACCCAACAAATCTGACAGTTAAAGACCTGTGGACCCACTCGTCGGAGGGGACCACTTTCCTTCAGCTTCAAAATACTACTTAAATGTCATATAAGAAAATATGAGTACCCCTAGGTATTTTAGTTGTGGCTGCAGAACGTCCAGTTGTTTGGCGATACCATCGGCATATCCGACTATCGTGGTCTCTTCAGGGAAATCCAGTTTGAGCACGTCAACATACGTTGCGCTCCATAATATTGGACCGAACACGGACTCCTGTAATAGTCCTCTTGTGAGCTCGTACTGTTCCACGCCGTCATCGGTGTCATATAGTAGTACCCTGATTCAATATATAACCCTAATATAACTCTACACTAATATTGCCGAATCGCTTCCACTTCCGGATGAAGTCAATGTTTTTCAGACAGAGAAGCCTACAAAATATTGACTGAATATCAAGATAAAGCTAAGAAAGCTAATTTCGGAGGCAAGCAAGCGGTTATTAAAGCTCTAGATTCAAATTTAATATTCTCTAAGCTTAAGAACATTGAAGGCAGTGAAAGGGCAAATTCAATGGCCAGGCGAGGTTTAGCTCTTAACCAGTCGCGGTCTAAAGTCATTCGATCGTATGACTTTAGTCCGAGCGGCATAATTTCATTTTTTAATCGCGGCCTTATTTCACGCGGTCTAATTTCTCTGCGACATATTTGCCGCGTGAAGCATAAAATTTACTAGAGGAAAAATGAAATAGAAAATTTCATAAACCTAAAACGAGAGACTTCGTTTCGGATTTGTCTATTTGATTTTGTATGTGTGTGTGTAAATTACAACTCTTCGTGCGTACTCGGCAAGTAATAGCAACAACTCTTTTCTCTAGTAAATTTGATGCATCACTTTTCCTCTGAGCGCGTCATTTGAGTAAATAATTTATTCCACAGCATATTAAAAATTGGGACGTATTCTAAAGCGCAATCAATTCTCTTTTCACTGAATATAAATTTATTAAAATCGGTGGAATAATTTTTAAATAAACTGAAAAAAAGTATTCTGAGTTACCGGTGACCAACGGTCCCGAATGGGTTACGCCAATTTTTATAATTAGCAATAGCCACGATACCTACTTATCTACATATCAAAGGCATATTTAAGTCTTAAGGGACCAATTTTTAAAAAATTATAAAATCATTGATATCACAAAAATTCGACCTGACCCGAAAAAAATTTTTGTAAATCCGTGTTCAGCATTGAAAAAAAACTCCAGAAAAACCACATGAGAACTTGGAATTTTTTTTAGGACCATTTTGTTGTAGTGTTTTTGGGGTAAAGGTAATGGACTTGCAGATTTATATAGAAACCTGAAGCTGTTCACTATCGAAAATCTGCACTTACCTCAGAACACGATTTACGACAATTCGATCACCATCTCAAACGTTTTTTTCACATGTGAAATTTCGCTGTAATTCAATAATATTATTTAAGGAATTCGAAAACAGTTGGTGGCCATTAAAAATTATATGCTTTAAATTAATAGTTAAACGCAACATTTGATTGCATACTTCTGATAATAGTGAAGGTGTAAATAAATACATTAGCACACGGTCACTGTATACATGCGTAAGTACATATGTATGTATGTATGTATGTATGTAAGTGTGCAGCTCACAGGTGGGCCCTCAAAATAAACGCTCTCCAAACTCCAATTCGTAAATGGGCTAAATGGAAACAATGCCAATTGATTAAGTTGATCGATTGATTTCATCGATTATTGTCCAAAGATCTACAATGATGACGATGACGACGTGTGCGGAAACATTCAAAAACATACGAGAATAAACGGCGGAATGTTGTACAAACACACACACACACACACACACATGCACACACCCACACCCACTCCAATCTCCTCGCGACCAAAAAGTGATCGAGCGTTATGAATTGTTGATCGCACAGCGACCTGCACAGCGCACAGTGTGCTCTACTCACTCGGCATTCCTTCTCAATGTGTTAGTTACTTGTATTCGTTTGCATGTCTGTCTGTCTGTATGTCAGTCTGTCTCTATGTCTCTGTATGTCTTTCATTTCACATATTTTTGAGTTAACAAATTATTTTCAATTGATTTCACGATCACACAAAAGTTCAACCATTCAATTCATTGTGTGTAATGTAGAATGTGTGCTGTGGTGTGCTCTCTGATGTACTGATGTACATGCCTGCATACATATGTATTGCACATACATACATAATTCGGTGGTGTGGTGCGCGGTGTACGTGTTACCTTGTTTTTGTTTTGTTTTCGTTGTTGTGCTGAAGCCGTTGTTGATTAACCCCTGGCTGGGAACATTTAATGTGTAATAACGATTTGTACCAACACAACAGCAACAACAACAATAACAATCATAACAACAATAGCAGCAACAACAGCAAACAAAACAAAAAAAAATATGTTGAAATTCCTCGTACCCAAATCATTAATCATAAAAATATATCTACGAAAGTATATGAATGTATATCTGTGTGTCTTTGTATATTTTTATTGAAAACTCTTCAAGTTTACATAAAAATAAAACTTTGAGCCATCAACGAGGAATCTCCCTTCGATCCTCTGCCCTTCTCGATCTGCCGCTCCATTTGTGAGCCACCAAGTTATAAAATATTGTAATATTTCATACGATAAACGGTTTCAAATTTGTTTGAACCTCGTTTTGTTATATATCCAAAAACAAAAAAAAAAACAAAAGTCAAATATTTTTAAAATCGTGAAACCGCAAATGAGTTTAACGCTTTAGAATCAACTCGATTTTTTCTTAATGATTAAATTAGGGCATTTTCAGAACAACAAATATTTTCCAGATTACTTTAATTGTTTAGTTATTTTTAAGCTCCATATAAATTTAATTAATTTATATTTAACTAACTGCCAAAGTTTCGATAAAGCCTAATTTTATCACACAAAAACACCTCGAGCCACTAAAAACGGTAGTAAAAAAAAGTAGAAAAAATCAGTAAGAAGTAATAAAAAAAGTAGTAAAAAACTAAAATTAGTCCCTTCTGCACTCGTCACATTATGTGATTATATACTTTACGTATTGTTGTTTACTTCATTATAAGAGTTTGCGTTTTTATATTCCAAAAAGTTCATGCGTTTTTTTTAATTTTTCATATTCTATTTTCAACGCACTTTCTTCGCTTTTTGCACGTCTACTTCGCCTAATCTTCATATTATTTAGGAAAGAATAAACTACAAACTAAAATTAGCTATATCAAAAAAAATTTAATAAATAAAAACAATTCCACTAATTCTATTGGTATATGTACTCCGCAACTATTTTTGATATATTAATTGTGTGTTGCATACTTTTGGGCTTTTTAATTCTTTAATTCACCATTCCAAATCTGTTTATACTAATAGCATACTTTCCTGGTGCAATCTACCGCCCTTCACCTGGCGGTACGAAAGTTTAACATAACCACCAATATATTTACATACAAAATAATAAAAGCGCGGTATATTTTCAGGGTCCTATTTTTAATATTAAAAATTCACCTTATTTAATCTGTTTATCGATGGTCATACGTGGACCCCTTGAATGTGGTTTTTCACCACTTTTGCAAGAGACGACAAAATAGCAATAAATGTACACAAAGAATATGTAAAATTATGTTTTAAATCATTTTAAATAAGAAAACAATATTTTTGGAACAATTTTTTTTTTTTTATTTTAAACTTATTTTTATATATTGTTCATGGCAATTTATTGCGTTATTGTCTTGTCTTCCAAAAGTGGTGAAAAAATGCTTACGAGGGGTCAACGTATGACCATCGTTGTACTAATAAAAAGGCAGCATACTTTCGGGGTGAAATTCATCACCCTCCACCTGGCAGTATGAAAGTTTAACATAACCACCACTACATTTATTTATTTATACACACACTTATAAACTCACACATACTATGAAACCTCACACGACACCGACACCGACGTGACATTTGATTTTAATTTCTAGCAATTCACTGCACTATAAATTTTCCTTCAGCCCCGATAGTCCAGTCGCTAGAGTAAAAAATGCACCAAAAGTTCATAAAAATTCTTAAATGTGATTTTTTTCAGTAATTGTTGATGGGGGTATGATGGATGGAAAAACCACAAAAATCAGTTCTGGGGTCGCAGAGCGACCCCCCCAAAAAAAAACCCCTCTTTGGTGAAAAAAGCATTTTTGTACTAATAACTGGTTAACCGTTGGAGATATCAAAAAATTATCTACCACACATAAAAGTTTGAGTGATTTCCTAAAAAAAAAGGTCTAAAGTAATTTTTTTTGTATATGTCATAGTTTTCGAGATATTCAATATTTAAGAAATTCCAATTTTAGTACTTTGGATGTACTGAATTTTTGCGTGCGGTGCCTATAGGAAACCAAATAAGCTAGGAAGAAAAATCAAAAAGGGTTTTGAAGAGGATATAAAGTTCAACATCCTCTGCTATTTTCATTGACAACGGATAATTGTTTGTATACAAAAATAACAATATAGTATAGTTGCCTGTTGGTTTTTACTACTTTCACTATTTGCAGGCCTAATAAAAATAACTGGTTTCACTATATGTTACAAATGTATTATCTTTTAGTTCAAGCCATTACTTCTGAAAATGCTGAAAAGTTGGAAATAAAAAAATTCACATTTAGCGATTGAACTTTATATCCTCTTCAAAACCCTTTTTGATTTTTCTTCCTAGCTTGAACACTGTACCAAGAAAAACAAATAGATATGACGAAATGTAGTTTAATATAGGGTAGTAAAAAGGGATAAATCCCTCCCTAAAATAGTTCAATTAACATATAAAATTTCAAAATTTTTTAATTTAATTGACTACTATTTTGAAAATAAAAATTATGTATCTGCAGGCACCCACAGCAAAGTGAAATTTTGTTGTTTATTTGAAAATTATTAGAAAACATTTATAATAAATTCTGTTGAAGTTTTTGCAGTCTTCTTCTCTCTCTATTTTGTTGTTACTTTTTTCTGTTGATACTCTCTACACTTAACGGCACAAACACGACGTGGTACACGTATATAATATATGAGAAAGAAAGGAAGTTCAGGTATATATAATCAATCAGAGGCATCTAGGTCTGCTCTCTCACTAAAGAACAAGAGATAAAACTACGAGAAGTCAACTCTCTGCTTACTCGTTTCTTGTGCGAGTGCTGAGTGCAACAAAAATGCGATTTTTCACGTGACCGCTGTTGTTGAAGCTTTTGCACTCATCCTCTTTCTATTTTTCGAAGCTTTTTTTCTGTTGATACTCGTATGCACGTATATGTATAGCACATGAGAGCAAAACAGCTATATGCAATCAAGCTCTCTCACTGAAGCACATGAGAAGTCGACTCTCTGCATGGTTGTATGTAGCCGATCCTCATATGACCTCGTTCGCTAAACACTAGCAACAGCATAACTTCGTTTCTTGTTAGTTTCGTATGAGTGCAACAACAACGCGATTTCCGTTGCAACATTTTCGATTTACCCTCGCTAAAGAAGTTTTACTTCAAAAAATAGTCACATTTTGGTTTTTTGATTTTTTTTTTCCTTTTTTCAAAAGATTGAAACAAGTTGGACACAAATTCAAGTTTTTGACCGATTTCGTTCAAATTTGGTGTGATAACTGCTTTCCAATAGGGCTAAACTTTGTATAAGTTTGAGCCCGATCGATTTTAAAAATGGGTGCAAATGGTCTTGTTGTAAATAGGGCTATTGTGTTTTTTTTCTTTCACGAAATAGCCCATAATTTTTCTTCGGGTAAAACGTTAAAAGTGCCAAACAATCAGCGCATTTCTGTGTTTGTGAAAATATATTGAAAATTTAAATGAAAAAGAAAAGAATAGCAATAAAGTTTTATTTAAAATAGTAAAAATGCAAATATTTGTTTATTTGTTAATTTTTTTAAACTAAAATATGAATACTCTCCATAAATTAATGACCCAAGCCACTGCTGGACTTCGGATGTTGTAGGAGGTTTTATTTTAAATTTAAACAATTTCGTTTGACGTTTTTTATTAATAAATAGTTTTTTTTTTTTGTTTTTGTATATTTGCAGTTTGGCGATTTCTGAATTTGAAAAAAAAATTCAAAATTTATGGAATTTAAACCTAATAAAAAATGTTGAGATTGAGTCATAAATTGTTCATTTACCATATGGAAGAATAATAAAATTACGTTAAATTAAAACACTCTACTGTATATGGATGTGAGTTCGAATGTATATGTATGGGTATGGGTATGGGTATATTTAAATATCGTTCACACAATGTCAAATTAATAAACTTGCAGCTAATGTCTTATTTATGTCAGACTGTTGATATAATTTTGAAAATGTGAGAAGCAGAAGAATAGCACCAAGATGAAGCAGAAGAAGACGAAGAAGCTGATAGCACTGAGTAGCACTGAAGAATGGTTAGAATGGCCACCATGAATGCAGTCAGAGCCAGTCAGCCAGCCAGCCGCACAAGCGCATTAAAATGTCAAAGATGCAACACACAAAAAAAAAAAAAAAAAAAATCAATTTGTGTGCGTGCGTGTATGAGTGCATATGTGTGGATGCCTTCAGAGAATACGATATGCTTGGCTTGTTTACTTGTGGTGACAGACAATCATGCATGTTAGGCAAACATGCACAAACGCACATACATACATAGACAGATGCACATACAGACAGACAGACAGACAGACAAGCAATCAGAAAACAAAAGAGATAATTTCAATTAAGTTCTCAATATGTTGTTGGACATTGCAACCTTAGAGAGTGTTGGACCTCCACGGTGTTTCTCACTCAATGATTCTGTTGTAATATCTACCATTGTTATTGTTGTTGTTGTTGTTGTTGTGACAAATATCACCTGATTCATGTTAGCGATAAAACAAAGAGCAGCAATCCAACAAAGATAGATTCCTACATTAAAATACCTGCATCTTAATGTATGAGTATGTAAATAGATGGAGTAGGCAGGCAGGCAGGAAGGCAAGGTACAATAAAATGTTGCATCTAGTATCGATTCACACACACACACACACATATATATTTAAAAAAGTGTCGTCAATTTTGTTATAAGGATGACATCAATTGCTGCTATTGAAGTATCAATTATCTTAGTCCCTGATCGACCATTAGATAAGCAACTCAAACCAACCTCCATCCTCATCTACGTAGTATTGGAACAACGATTAGGAATGCATTTAGTTATACCTAGTCTGGCATGAAATTGGATAGATTACATTTTATGGCTTCGACAATAATTTAGTGTTCACTCAGTCTGAAGTGTGAAAGTGTCATTCACAAATTGCTTTTCGTGGAAATATTTTTATTTTATTTTTATTGTAGAACACCCAACTTCCATATTTGTAGCTGGTTTTTCTTTTATATAGAGCAACTTAAATAAATATAATATCCTTTTCTTACAGGTTTATACGTTTTAATTTATATATATGTACCCACATCGGTAGCAAAAACGCATACTACACATGAAAAATGGCAGGTCGACCCTCCACAGAGCCCAAATTATTCAGATTGACTGTACCTACTGTTTGCATTATTTTCTTGTCTAAGAACGAAAGGAAAATCGTTCTTAAAGTTTAGTTTTTCAATTACTTCTCATTCTGCAACTTGCATGAATTTCTTTCTTCAATTCATTACCAATGCTATTCTATAGCAAGCGCTGGTTGGAAGGTGGAAAAAGGTTTTTGTCTTGTCTATAACGCTAAATATAAAAAATTACTCGAGAATGTAATCAGAGCTAGGTAGTAATGAATTTAATTGAGAATTCCAATTCTCACCTTTGCTATGATAATAGTTGGAAAAGTCCATGAAAACGTTACTGAAATTAAATTCAATTCTATTAAAATCATACAAAATCGTTTAGCCTGACGGTACAAAAACCCAAGGCTGTCCTAACAAGCTACAGAAAAATAAAAGAAAAATCACACCAAATGTCCATGCGTATACAATTGGACGAAATTCCAAAAATCACCTTGGGTATGCAAGTGGAGGAAGCACTGAAAAGAGACAGGCCCCAAGCTACGCCGAAGTAAAAAAAAACATTTTTGTCATGAGTTGGGAAAACGTTTTTTTTCTTTTTGTTTTTCATTTTTATAAAATATTTTTTGATGTAATAACATCTTACTCGGGCCAGAAGGAAAATTTGTAGTGAAGTGAATTGATAGTAGTTCATAATATGTGTGAGTTTATAAGTGTGTGTAAATAAATAAATAACTGTAGTGGTGGTTATGTTAAGCTTTCGTACCGCCAGGTGAAGGGTGATGAATCGCATCCCGAAAGTATGCTGTTTTGTTATTAGAATAAACTGATTAAGTTAGGTGTATTTTTAATATTAAAAATAGGACCCTAAAAGTATACCGCACATTTATTATTTTGTCTGTAAATACAGTGCCGCTTATGTTAAGCTTTCGTACCGATAGGTGAAGGTTGATGAATCGCATCCCGAAAGTATGCTGATTTATTATTAGTACAAACAGATTAAGAAAAGTGAATTTTTAATATTAAGAATAAACCCCTAAAAGTATACCACACATTTATTATTTTGTCTGCAAATATAGTGGTGGTTATGTTAAACTTTCGTACAGCCAGGTGAAGGGTGGTGAGTTTCACCCCGTAAATATGCTGTCTTATAAACAGATAGAGAAAGATGAACTTTTGATATTAAAAATAGAACACAACAAGCCCAAAAGTATGCAAAACATAATTTATATATCAAAAATGGTTGTGGAATGGAATTAATGGAATTTATCAAAAAAATTTTTATTTATTAAATTCTTTATTGTAAAATAATATCAACATTAGGCGATGTAGACTAGCAAAAAACAAAAAACAGGGCCTTGAAAATAGAATATGAAAAATTAAAAGAAAACACATGGATTTGCGCTTTTTGGAATATAAAAACTATAACTTTTATAAAGAAGTAAACAACAGTACGTAAAGTATGTTATCGCACCATGCGACGAGTGCAGAAGGGACTTATTTCAGTTTTTTATAAGTTTTCAAAGTCGATAAAACCCGTTTAGCTTAGCTCAACTACTTTTAACAGAATGATGAAATTATAAATTAAATTACAAAATTTATATATTTTTTTCTCTATCAGTAAATCAAAATTAATACGCATACCAAAATTTAACTTACTGAGGCAACTCCTTCTATTTTTTTCAACTTTTGTATGCATCATGTGGTCGAGAGACAAACTCGTCGAGTGTGCTCCTAGAGTATGTAGTGCATTTAGAACAGTGTAGGAGGAAGACGCGCTAGTCAGTCCCTAAAGTAATACGTGGAGAATGGCAAAAACGTTGACAAGGAAAGAAGGGCAAAAAAATAACCTCCTCCCCCTCTTTGGGAAATGTCTGGGTCCGCTAGTGTAAGTAACTATGTGTAGCACTTAATGGTGTACCTAGTGTTGCGTTGCTGTTTTTGTTATTGTTGTTATTGTTCAACAAGTTGCTTATTGTTTGAAGTGTTGTACTTCACGTTGTACTCTCGTACTCGTGTATTTACCTCGTATATCAATTAGGGTGACACATTTATTGAATAACTACTGTTTAGTAGATTGTTGTTAAAACGTAACGAAACTTAATGCACACCGCACCGACCACCGACTAACAACAACAACAGCAACAACATCACCAACAGCAAGCACCACACCTCGTTAACATTATCTTTCGATTGCGGAAATGTTTGTAAGTGCATACATAAATACAAACATACTTACATATACATATGTACATATATGTGTATGTGTATGATTATGTATGAATGTTTGTATTTAAGGAATGTAACAATAAGTGTAAAATTATTAATTTTACGCGACATCAACAAGAACCCCATCACAAATTGTGAGATAAAATTGCACAACAACAACAACAGCAACAACAACAATCATTATCACATTTGTATGTATGTATGTATGTATGTATGTACATAGTTGTAGTTGCTACAAAAATGACGCTTTCAATTAGGGGCCCAACATAATGTGTGGCATGCACACTACATTGAATGATGCGCAACCAAATCACCACCACACCACCACCCTAAAAATCATCATCAACAGCTTTTAACAAATTCATTAGAATTTCGAGTACATTGATTGCTGCAATGAGTGAAAAAGTCGATACAAGAACAACAACATTAAATAATAACATCATTTTGCATTTGGCCAAGCCCATCCGCATTTGGCATCTGCGGTAACTAATATAAAGCAGCAACCCTGATAAACATTTGACAACTTTAGCCTCAATAGTTAGTGGTGCTTGGTTGGTGTTGTTGGTAAATCGCAAATGGTGGTGGTTGTTGTAATGACAAACATTAATGGCGGCAAATCGATTTTAACGCTCAACATCATTTTAATTGTTGTCAAATTGTTAGACATTATTTGCTTGTATATATATACATTAGGGCGCCTCAAGACTCATTCAAAAAAAAAAACAAAGTTCTTTCTATCACCCTCCTAAAAATAAACGTTGGTTGATTTTATGATCATCACCAAAATATTTTGAGTCTAGCGGTAAGAGTTGAAAGTGTTGAAAGAAACTCCAAAAACCGATTTTTAGTTTTTCGTTAGGTTGATTTTGTCCAAATAAAACAATCACAAATAATAGAAATTCAAAAACGATGAGTTTCCTATTTTTAATTTCCAATTTTTAAATTCCCCAACGTTTCGGTGCAAATTTTAGGCCTTCTTCAGGGGGCCGAAACGTTGGGAAAAAAGTATGAAATAGTTAACTATTTGTGTATGAAAATTTCGACTAAAAAGCCTGTCATTATAATCTCGTTAACAATACATAAATTGGTCTAATAGAAAATTAAAAAAAGTAATTGTTTTTGGCTTACCCCGAAAACATAAGGTGACCAGGTGTAAAAAAGATTAAAAATATTTCTACGCCACATCATGAGCAATAAGTATTCCCTGGGTTCAAATGTTTTTAACACAGTATTTTAAAAGTTATTATGAGTTAAAGACAGCGAAATGTTGAAAATATTCATTTATGTTGAATCTCGCCTATTTCTCCGTTTGTATTTGGTCAGCTGTAGTCTTTTAAAAATATATAAGGAAGTGTGCAGTCGTGCTAGACGAATTTCTCATTTCAAATGCAAAATAATTAATTTTACTATTTTTTGTTGATTTTCAAAACCATCTTCCAAAAAAGTATGTCTAAATCTAATATCTTTAAATCATCTAAATGCAGTTTTAAAGTCAGTATATATTGAAATGTTAAGCAGTGATTATTTTTAGTAAAAATTTACAAATCTATTTTTGACGAATTTTCAAAGTTTCTGGTCGAATTTTCAAAGTTTCGAGCAGCAGGCCAAAATGGGTTAATAAATCGATCTCGCGACAGCCAAAATATACACTTTGGTAATCTTCAAAAAATAAACCAAGTTACCACGGTTTTAGGAGGAGTATATTTTTTCGTGAGGCACCTTAATATCCATATGCTTTTTTGTGTTTACGTATATTTATAAGGGCGGAGTAAAAAAATCCGAAAATGAAAATCTCAAGAAAATCCAACATTTCCTAAAATTCGACATTTTTTACGCATCTAAGTGGTTCTAAGTATTTTTTTTTTTTTTTTTTGCGGTTGAGAAGGTAAAAATGTCTAACACATCGTCAAAGTTGTCGTCACAGCTTTGGTATGTAGGTGTTGCACCCACTAAAACATCCTCCTCATTCTCATAAGACTTAATTCCACCCTGAGACCGTTGCTACATTACTGGGGTCTCGTTTTGTCCTTACTGGACTCTCCTCATTACACCTGCGTCCAGATCTCGCTTCTTATTATGAAGTATCTTGCTAGATGGCAGCAATTTTCTTCGCCTTTCAGCATCGTTTTAATTACGCTGTCAGCTGTGAATAGTCCAATCAAGTTTTCTAAGGCTTCGCGCAGTGTTTGCCATCTCGTGCATTAGAAGAATGTGTGTATTGCCTCATCCAGTTGTGAGTCACCGTATATGCATTCGGTTCGTTGCGCTTTTTTGATCGTTTATAAATATTTGCGGAAGTAACCATGTCCTGATAAGAATTGTGTCAGATAATAGTTGACTACGCCAAATCGTTTATTTTGCTAAATGTTTAAATCAGGAATGAGCTGGACTGTCCACCTTCTACGAGTTTTGGCGTTCCACCGTTCTTGCCATTGCCGCAGGGTTTCTAATTTGACTTCCTGCGCCGTTCTTTTCATGTTGTTGTTTGTCTTTTTTAGCCGCCATATTTTCTTGCGCTTATGAGCTTATAGGTCAATAGGTGTCGTTCTGTTGATAACCAGTACTGCAACCTCCGACACTGTGCGATTTGCTGAGGCTACCCGAAGTGCTGCAGTCCGCTAAACCGACGATAGAAGCTTTCTTCGATATTTTGCTTTTAACGCGTCCGCCCATATCTCACTTCCATACAGCAAAACTGAATGCACTGGGTTTCCGGTTACTAGGGCTGCTTTGGTCGCCCAATACGACTGTTTGTTGTCAAGCTTTATTCCTAAATAATTTGACATATTCTGCGTACTTATAGTGTTGTGGCATGTTCGCAACTCAACTTCCAATGGGATATGTTTCTTCGTGAGGAGAAGTACCTCCGTCTTATCGGTAGTTAGTTTTAGACCATGTGAATTGTGCCACGCTTGTGTCCTTAGCATGACCTAGTTGAGCTTCCTCTGTGGTTCCTCAGTATCGCGTGCAGCTGATATGCGTACCCGAGCAGATATGTGTCGTCCGGCATCTCTATGCGCAGTATCTCATCGTAACTTACGTTCCAGAGGTCAGGTCCAAGGATAGATCCCTGCGCTGTGCCCGACGTGATCTGATTTATTCGGGTTCCGTCTGCGGTGTCATAAATGAGGTCGCGATCGCTCGGGTAACTCCGCATGATTTTTTTTTCAAATATGCTGGCACTCGGAAGCGATTTTCCAGAGCGTCGATCATATCCGTTCATTTAGCGCTGTTTAAAGCGTTCCTAACGTCCATAGTTGCCAGTAGTAGCACTCGTCTGGAGTAGTGGTTTACACGTCGCGCTGCTACTGCGCCTGCCACGTCTTCTTCTATGGCTCCAATTGTGCAGCAGCGTTGTCGATTGCTGCTACTAAGCAGAACAACAACTCTAATTAACTTCTTAGTAGTCTTAACAAGCATTAGTAGTCTTGGCCCTCTTTGGCCCAAAGTAAATTCAACATTCTTTTTCAGTATTTAGATTCTCTCCCATTTGGCAGCACTTTCCTCTCATTTGGGAAAAGGGAAATATTTATTTTATTTATTTGAAATATTCGAATAGATTCAAAAAACGTATTTAATTTATTTATACAAACAAAATATGGAAGAGAAATCTGCATATAACATTTTAAAATTAACCCTAATCCACTCCAAACTCTCTCAAAAAAACGCAGCTATCATCAACAAGAAAACCTATCACCGATTACAATGTAACTTTTATCAAGAACCACATTTTTCATTCCATCCTAATCTGTATATCCATTTATCTGAGTGCATTATGTGCAGGGTGGCCATATAATTATCCCAAAAACATGCCGAAATTCTTGCTAATTATGTTATCTGTGCATTGTGCATTTGTATGTAAGACTCAAATTTCAAACTGATTCACTTTTCAAGGGCATCGGTAGAAGAAAATAACTGTTTTTTTTTTTTAATAAAACACAAAGCCATCGAAACAATCCTTGGTCCTGCTGTTTGCATAGACAAAATATTCATACGGACATCCTCGTTCGTAGTAGAACGTGCCCGTCAGGCAGTCTTTTAATTGTCTATTTTTATTGTTTGTTTCTGTTTAAATTTTCATAATGTTTTGTTGCTAGACTCATTAAATGCTCCCTTGATTTTCTTTATTTCTAAACGACTCACTTGGCTCACTTCCAGCAGTTCGACATATTGCACATTTCTTATGACTATTTTCATCTATAAAATGCATCCATAAATAAATCGAATATCCATATAACGTAGATTGATACTAATTCGAATGCCACCCTAGTTGCGAAAAACACATTTTTTTTTTTTTAATTGTGATCTAAAAAAAAGGACATCACCATCAATCTCTCTTTTTATATGTAATCCGTGTAGTGATCTTAAACAGAGCTCAACTGATCTGATGCTGCTCAACTGATCGTTGCTGCCGTTACTGGTGCTGCTGGCTGCTGCTGGTGCCTTCTAACGTCTTCATCTCCTGCTGTGACTTTCACAAAATATTTTGGTCAAACGCAGTGCGAATTCGGGGATTCGTGCAATGATTATTGATGCATTCATTTGTGTGTATATGTAGGATGTGTGGGCATTGTGGGTATTGCTTGCACAGCAGCAGCAGCAACAACAACAACAACAGCAATGATATACATAGCACATGCTCCTTCTTTGCTTTCTTATAAACTAGTGCGGGCGTAATTTGGTAGATGTAACCATAGATAGATACTGAATAGCAAACAGTGAAGCATCCTCTTGGCCAAGCTCAATTGGTTGACCATCAACGTCAACAAACACACAAATAAAAACCTTAATAACAATGTCGCAAACGCATTCAAATGCATCTTTTGGTTAAATGAGACAACCAATTTGAAGGCATGAACACATGTCCTCCTTTTTATTGAATTTTATTGAAAAAATTATTTGCTGCAAAAAAAAAAAAATGTAATTCATTGAATTGAATTGTGCCAATGATCCTGGTGCTTCACAATGGGATATTATATATTCGTAAAATCCTTGACAACCGAAATTTGGCTTGAATATGTGGGCAGATCATTTGTAGTTTTTTTTTTTTTTCATAGTTTTCTTCATGCGTTTATTATAACTGGAGGTTATGTAGATAGATATGGGCCACACACGGCAGAACATTTCAGGAAATTTAACTCTATTTCTTAATTACAGAGTGTAACAACAACAAAAATTGAATATACTTTTTCCGAGGTTTTTACGTATCGTAGGTCTAGTCAAGCAGAAAAACACTGCATTTTCAGAATTTCGAATTGACCTTCAAAATCTGGGTTTAGGGCCGAAAACCCCATTTTTGATAGGTTGAAGCATAGGCATACTTGATCGTTACTTTATTTGTATTTACCCGATGTCATTCAAAAGAAGACATTTAGCTGCTTATATCGATATATAAGTTAGTAATATATCTTAAAGAACATCGGAGTTAGAGGGCGAAATCAAAGGAAAATTTAAATTTTTTAAATATTAAATGGCGTTTTAAACCGCTATTTTGTTTACCAGTGTATATATAAAAATATATGAAAATAAACTGCATTCATTTCTGTTTCCAACAAGCTATAATTTTTAAAAGTCCATTGAGGTTTGGTTGGCTTAGTATTCATACTTTCGGGCACTTTATTTAAAGTATTTATAGTTTGGCAGCCACTTTAATTATGTTTGGTAGGTGTATAAATATGAAGTGCGGTTTTAACTAACAGATGGCATAGCTATTATGTATGGTTTGAAGGTAGGAGGGAGAAAAGAACTTTCAAGAAACATTAATATAAGCGTTTATAGTGATTCTCAGCAATAAAAAGGAAAATATTCATTTTTACAATCATGTTGTATGGAAGGTGGGCGTGGTCATGGGCGGCTTTTTTTCACCCTGGCATTGTATTGACATAAGCAACTCCTGTATCAAAATTTGTAACTCTAACACGACTCCTTCTAATTTCATCCAACTTTGGTTATATGAGAGGTGGGCGTGGCAGCAGGCGTATTATTTTAATTTTTGCACTCTGACGATGTATTGACATAAGTAACTCCCGTACAAAAATTTGTGACTCTACGACGACTCCTTCTATTTTTGTCCTCTTTTTGTATGAAGTTCAAGCACTGTGCTCCGCTGTATTCATCAGACTTGGCTCCTTCCAATTACTACTGGCTCCGATCACTACAGCACGAACTTCCGAAAAAGCACTTCAATTCGTACGAAGAAGTGACCGGTTTTTCACTTCTCCAAACCGCAGGAAGCACAGAAGGCACTAGCTCTCAGGCCAATCATATTCAAATGTTTGACCCAAGAGAAGTGACCTGTGTATAGTCCCACCAGCTGTGATAACAGAAAGTCCGTTAGACGCTTCGAGATAACAGGTAACATGGCTTTTGTCTGTCTAAAGCCCCTCAGGTCCTCCCATTTACGATTGTGGGTCGAATCGACCCACTTATTAATGTTGGTCTTGATGGCTGTAGACGACAAAGAGAGTACAGGTTCTGGGCTCAGGAAACTGGTTTCCAGAAGGTCAGCAGATTCATTTCCTGAAATTCCTGAGTGTCCAGGAACCCATATCAACAGCAGGCTATTGTGTTTTCCAACACAATCAAGCCTGGATTTACAATGCATAACTAGTTTAGACATTGTTAGAGAATTAAGCAAGGATTTAAGCGCAGCCTGACTGTCACTAAATACAGAGATACTCTTTTCTCTCCAACCATTTTCATTAACATAGTCCATTGCCTTGATGATTCAAAAATTTCTGCTTGAAAAACAAAAGCATAAAAACCCAAAGGAGAAGTGAAGGTGCACTTCATCATTTTCAATGAAGACCACAGAACCCGAACCGAATTTTGTTTTAGAGCCATCAGTCAGTAAAAATGCGCTTACAATCAACTCCCGGTCCAGGTCCCTGCAAAAACCAAGTTTGGGCCTCTGGAATTTGTATTATGTAGCGCTGTTTTAAAACTGGAATTATTGGCATTGTATCGCATGGCATTGATAGAACTGTTATGTCCATATCAGCACCTTCAACGATTTCACCAATATCACAGCAAGTGTCATACCAATATCCAATGCGTTTAAGCCTACAGATGGCTTTGACAGCCTCTCTTTTAGCAAAAATATCAAAGGGTGGTATCCAAGGATGGGCCAGGTGTTGTAGGAAAAGTTCCCGTACAACAAATGGCCACAGTCCTTTGATGTCTGGCAAGAGCTTTCCTAACGCTGTCAACATTAAGTCTGGTCCACCAGACTCGACTCATAGCCTTATAAAGCCATAAGACTTTATAAGGTGATAAGCCGCATGTTTTGCCAAAAATAGCCCTGCATTGACAAAAAGCTGCCGATGCCTTGGATACCTTTAGCTCAACATGAGAACGCCAAAGAAGCTTGGTATCTAAAATGACTCCTAGATATTTCACTTCTTGGGATAGCTGAATAGTGAATCCTCTGAGTACTGGTAAAACGAGACCATCAATTTTCCTTCTCCTGGTGAAAAGAATAACACCAGTTTAAGAGAGTTAACCGATAGCTCGTTTGAGCAACACTAAGATTCAATCATATTCAGAGCAGTTTGGGCCTTTCCGACCCAAACCCAAACATACCCAAAATATATCAGTTAAAAGCATTTTCGTATTACACACAGATATTTATACATCATAGATCACGAGTGCTGATTGACTAGACCTACAATGTAAGCGAATTCTCGGGGAAAGAAACAGTTTATAGGTGTGAAGATTTTTAAATTAAAAATTATGATAAAAATTATTTGACTTTTATTTATATTTTTCAAAAATAAAAATCTTGACAGATTATTTTACTGCAAAACAAAAATATTCTGAAATTTTAATTGATTTTCATTTATTTTTTATTTTTTTTGCTAATTTTTATTTATATAACAAAACCTTTGAAAATAACTTTTATTTTTCGATTTTTAAAAATATTATTATTTCTTAACCCAAATTCAGATTATTTTTTTTTTTTCAGATTTGTAAAGATTCCCAAACATATTCTTAAATTATTTCCTGCTATCGTAGATAGCGATTATTACCTTTTGATTGCGATTGCTAATATTATCAATAGAATTTATTATTTATTAATTGTTAAAATGTAATTGCCATTTAAAGTTATGATTAAGTACATTTAAAACGTCACGTTTCAAAGAATTTTACACAAGTAGTTAACTTTAAAAGTACATAAAATGGAATGCAAACAGTTTTTATCATTCAGTGCATGAGTACCTTCCCGTGTATTCGCTACTGATAAGATGTAGTCAGGTATAAATAATTTTTTGATTAGCAAAATGCTGAAAATATTTCAGAGGCCGAAAATATTGATTATTTTTCGGCCGAACAGGTAACTCTTTACTCTCTACCTGCTCATGATTTCATCAATAGTGAATCCGAGAAATCATTTCAGAGGCCGAAAATAATGATTATTTTCAAATTTTTTTTCAGATGTTTCAGGTAATTTTGTGCAGATTTCAGGGAGCTTTTTCGGAATATGTCATGATTTAAAAATTGCAATTTTTTTAATTTTCAATTTCTATATGAATTATATTCCAAGAATAAAAATAAAAATTGAAAATTTTAATATTGAGGAATAAAAATAATTGGGCTAAAAAAAAAAAAATTATGATAAAAATTATTTGTGATTTTTATTTATATTTTTCAAAAATAAAAATCTTGAGGAGTTTTTTTTACTGCAAAAAAACATTAAAATATGTTGATTGAATTTTATATTATTTTTTGTTTTTGCTCACATGTAATAATTATTTTTGATTTATAAAATAAAACCTATGAAAAGAAATTTTTCTTTTTTTTTGAATTTTTTTCGTTCCTGCAATATTTTTATTCAAGTTCCCCAAGCTAAATAAATCATGGATAATTCTTCCAATTCTTCAAAGTTAGACAAGTCCAACCCTTGTCAAAGAGAAGTGATTGATGCTGTCTCTGTCACCCCGACGGCAATAGCGGCTATATGAGATGACCTATTGACCAATTTCAGTACTAATTCCCGTGATTCTGGTTACATTTACGCGGAACTGTTGATCAGCTGACATCATTCGATTTTAAGGAGTTAGTAGATTATTTTCGATATGATATTTCCACATTATAGATGTTTGTGCGTCATAATTATCAAGTTCCACTACAAATATTCAAGAAAGACGGCAACTATTTCTTTTAGATTATAAAAACAGCATTTAAATATCGACAGTAGTGATCGATTTTCTTTCAGTATTTATTAAAACAACTTGAATTTTAGTTTCATATTTTAATAAACACACATACATACGCATATGTACATATGTATATTTACTTAATTTATTCATTATGCAACTGACAATGAGATCGCTTCTACTTTGTGCTAATTTAAAATTACAAATTTCATTACATCTTCTATTCATTCATTCATTCGTTCGTTCGTTCTATCTCAGCACTGTGTATTTATTTATGTACATTAAATAATTAAATTAAATTTATTTATGAATAAAACAGTCTTCGGAACCGAGGTTGAAACATTTATTTCTATGCTCTAAAACTATTAGGTACAATATATCTATATAAATACATGAATACATACATACATCGAAAGATAGGAAACTGAACTAGGCTTAAATACAAGACATTAAAGATTATTGCCTTCTTCTCTAAAACGATTTACATATACATAATATAAATAACGCCGTTTAACTTCAATATTAATCGGCGCTTAAATACTTCAGGTGTGCTTTGGCATTTTTTATTTGTGTTTGTATTTATGTGTGTGTGTGCTGTATGAGTTTAAGTGTGTGAGTGCATGGATAATGACTTGAATTAATTAAAACAAAAAAAAACAGAGATTGTTTTGACTGTTTCCCTTCAACCATAAACTGCACGAAAGACTTAGTCCTGGATCGCATCCTGTCACTTTCTCATCTCAAAATCTAAGCGTTAAACGCATTTTTTTACCACAAACATTTCACAATATATCACGATTCGGCGGAACAGGTAACTCTCTACTCTCTACCTGCTCATGATTTCATCAATAGTGAAGCCGAGAAATCGTTTGGGTCTATCCGTTCGCATATAACTTGATGAAGAAGAGAGATCTAATGCTGGCAGTTTTTCGCTATTGCAGTCTTTCGCCTCTGTTTCGCTAAAGCTGTGCAACGTTTCAAGTTGATCGGATTTAATTGAATCCTGTGTTGAACCCGTTTCGGCGGACACATGATGGCCCTCACTATGGCTTTGCAGGTGGCTTCTAAGGTTGGCTCTTTGGTTGAAGGAACGCTGACAGATGCGACACTTGTGCGGCGCTTCATCCAGATGTGTTACCTTATGAACCGCCAGCGTACGTGACTGACAAAAACCCTTTCCACAATCACTGCATTTAAAGGGTTTCTCCTTCGAATGAATGTAACGATGATCGCGCAGATGATCCTGTCGGCGAAATGCTTTGCCGCATATATCACACGAGTAGGGACGTTCGTCGGTGTGGGTGCGTTCGTGAATGAGAAGATTGTAAGATTTGGTAAACTGACGATTGCAATACTTGCAGATGAATTGTTTCTTTGGCCTTGAACCGGCGGTGCTGGCACCTGAGAGTTTCATCGATGGCGGAATGGGACCCAAACGGGGAACAGCAGCAGCCGCATGAAGTCCCGGTATTCCATGGTAGGGTCGCATATGTATGCCATGTTGATTAGGATGAAAGAGTCCACTGCGAATCCATTGATTCATAATGATGGCTTGCTGATGTTGAACTGAAACTGGATGATCGGCGGCGGCTGCCGCTGCGGCAGCGACCACAAATGGTGCATTTGCCACTACCCCGCCGCCGTGTGCATAATGAGGAATAAAGGCGCTATGTTGGTGTTGTTGTTGCTGCTGCTGTTGCATCTGCTGTAGCCACATTCGATGTTGTTGCTGGTGTTGTTGTTGTTGCTGCTGCTGTTGTTGTTGTTGATGGTGGTGATGATGTTGCTGGTGATATTGTGCTGCATGTTGATGAAATTGTTGCTGAAAGTGTGGACGAAAAAGTGGCTCCATAACTGGATACCCCCCTGGACCAGCCTTTTGAGGTTGCTGTAATTGTTGATTAGTAGCACGTATTCGTTCCATTTCATAAAGCGGTGTACTGCTGCGTATAAGATTTCTGCGAGTAGTGCGTTCTTCCGTCGGCGTTTGCAGTGGTGTTAATGTGGGTGTAATGCTACTCTCTCGCTCCGGCGAGCTGCTGCCTTCACGCTGTTCCTCTTTGATTACTATATATTCTGCTGTAAAGTCTGCAATGAAAATTCATTTTATATATGAATACAGATATATATCTAAATTTAGTAGTTTATGCGACTAAGATGGCTATTGTAAACATGGCCGGGTTAAAAAATTTAAGCTTCTCACGCATTCCGTCTAGGCGGAATAATAAGGTGACTCAGAAGAGAGTCTTCCTTGGAACTCAAGAGCACTGTAGCAATTTTTCACAGTCAAGAATTGATTTACTTTATTATTCTGCCATGTTCACATTCATATATATATATTTCACTTTCGAAGCAAGCACCCGCGCCTGGTTCAATAAAGACTCTCAGCATTTTCTCATTTTCTTTTTTTTTCTCTAGCACTAATTACTGCGTCCGTTGAGTGAAAAGTCCGTTCAGAAGACAAAACTGTTCCAACCAATTTCAAAACGTTTTACCGTCGCACACTTACCTTGTTCTTTAATGCTGAGCTCGTCATCCACCGTTATGTTGCTCATCGGTGAACCCGACGTTGATGACATATTTGTAAATCGTTCACTTTTCTATAATTGATTTACTACTTGTTCCGTTAATCAGTAACTATTTTAGCTTTCGCTTAATCTTAGATATTGAATTAATATAGAGAAATTCACAAATTCAAATGCGTGTATACAGATACAATTTTATATACAGAGACCACGAAATCTGGCATCAACCATTCCGAACAACGATTTGTTATAAACTGAGCTCTAGTTGAGTTGAGCGAATATGACTCAATCACACACATTCAGAAATGAGCAATTCAAAAATATCTGCTCTCACTGTATTTGTATGTGTGCGTACGTGCGCGTGTCGATTGTTCCCTTTTCACTAGTCTTTTTGAGCTACTGTAGAGTGTAGAAGAGTGTGTTCCACTGACTGTTTGTTTTTGTTTGTGGGGTTGCTCGTGTGTGCGTGTGTGTGTTTGTGCTCGACTGATTGCTTTTGTATGCGTGTTGTCACTGCTGTGAGTAGTTCGATAATAACTACATCTGCTGCTTTGTCAACTGGTTTTGATGAAGAGAACTAACTCGTCGGCGTTGGAGGCTCCAACGGCAGCCGTATGCTTCTTTTTTCCTTGTAAAAAAAAAAAAAAAAAAATTTGGAAATGGAAGATAAGTACACGCCTACCAATGCCATATCCCAATTCGGATTGGTTAGTTTTCTAGTATAGTATAACCGATTATGCCTTCTTCTTCTGCTTCTTCTTCTTCTTCTTATGGAGTTGGTGCTGCTGCTGCTGCTGTTGCTTCCTCTGTGTGGCAGGCAGCTTCAGCAACAGTAAGCAAGCGGAAACTGTTAGGCTGACGGTTGGTATCTGCCGTTGTTGCCACTCTATGCTGACGTTTGCTGCTTCTACTGATATCTACACATATACACACACACACATGCATATGCCATACACATGGGAACGGAATGATGGCAAATGTTTATTGGTGTTCCATTTGTGCTGGTGTTTTAGTTGTTGTTATTGTTGTTGCTGTTGCTGTTATTATTCTTGTTTTGTTGCTGCTTTTGTTATAATACTTTTGTCAGATATGGTTTTTGTTTATTTTCAGTTTTGTTTTTGTTATTTAATTTAATTTAATGGGGTTTTTTTTTTGTACGAGTACATGCCATGAATATCGAATAGTTACACCCCTTAAATATATGACGAGTAAAAAAAAAAACAACAACCACATCAAGAAATACAACAACAACACCAACTACTAAAAACAAGTGCTTTTCCGAAAGCAACAAAACTTCTTCATAAAAACGAAATTACTGAAAATTATTTTTCAACTTGAATGAAATTATTTTAAAATGTAATAGCAATTTCCTTCTTCCTGCTGCAAGCATTTTAAATTTCTCATCGACGATTTAAAAATATATCAAGTTTCAACAAATATCGTATGTAAGGTAGTCTCAGGTTAATATGCAAATACGAGCAGTTGCTTTAGCTATAATAGAATAAAAATTCTTAAAATCTATTTATTTTTTAAATTTATTATTTATTTATTAAATTCTATACAATAATAAATTATGATATAAATAAAAAAGAAAATAAGAAGCAAAAGTCTATGGTGCTAGGCAATCGACTGTTTCCAAATTCAATTCTATAAATTCTCTGCGATTCCGCGTGTTTTCGCAGGGAACTATAGCACTAGACAGTTTGAAAACAATTTTTACGAACCTGTATAGAAAGAACAATACGTTAATTTTTTTTTTTTTTTAATATTAACGTTTGATTTCAAAGACAGCAATCGAAAAAATCGCCCACCCTATGAGTTCAGATGCAAAAACTTAAAACTTCTGACTAGACGCTATTTTTTGGGTACAGTGCCTTCACAAAATTTATCCTTTGGACTCTTGGGTACAACTTTGTTAAAGACAGTAAGACTCTCTGACTAAAAGTGGACGAGTTATAATCCTAAGAGTGATGTGGAAAATTTTTCAAAAAGTTATAATTTCTCGGAAATTCTGTTTTCCTTTCTAAAAAAAATTGTGGGTAGCAAAAGTGCTTTAAAAATGTTTGAGTGCAAAAACGAAATAAAAATTTTCACTCAGTTGCCTTTGTTCTACTTCGGCATCCCTTATTTTTGTTTCGTTTTTGCACTCAAATATTTTTAATACATTTCGCTTGCTAAAATTTTTTACTTCGTATTTGACTTCGGCCTGTCGTATTTGAATCCTTCTACTATCTTACGTGCAGATTTAAAAATAAAAAACCAAAACGTAATGCAAATTTTCAATAAATATTTATTCAATTTTTAATTTTCCTTCCTCTTAAATCTGAGGTTGGTACGCTTCTGGAAGCATGTGTAGTATTCGTAGCTATTGTTTCAAAAATAATAAAATGAAAAAATATATGCAGGTAGACATGAACTAATGTCGTTTCCTCTATTTATTTATATATTTATTTATGCACAATATTTACACAAAAAGCGGCGCGTTTTCATTGTAGAAAAATACCTCAAGTAGTTTAGTAATTAGTAATGCCACATGCCTTTGGAGAAATGAAAAAAACAAAAAAAGAAATAAATCCTTGAAAATTGTTTGAGCAAACACACATATGTGAGTTTTTTAGTAATTTCACATGATAATTATGTTTATTAATGGTTTAAATTATTAAAAATACATAACTAGAGAACAAAAAAATTAAACTTCTTCCGAAAGAGAAATTATTGAAATAAAAGTTCAACCTCTTTCATATCGAAGTTGAACGTGTACTGAATTTACTTGTCAATATATCAGTAATGCGTATATTAAGGTATGTAAAATTTTTTTGTTATATAGGCAACCTCATTGTATTCTTCTCAAACAAATTTGATCCACCCTAGTATATATAAAGGTCCGTGCATCGGCGCCTATGAAGGACTTTTTTTTATCAAATAAAAGCTGTAAAAAATTCATAGTATTGATTCATTGTAATTTTCACATTCATGTTTACAAGCAAAAACTTTTTATGTTGTATTAGACTCTTTCAGAAAACAGCAGCCATTAAAAGTTTGCAAATGTAAAAATTAATGTACGAATTTTTTGAAATTATTGTATTTTAAAATTATTTCATTTTGAATCAATAACTTTCCCTTTAAAAATAATTCCGCATATGTATTAAAAAAAAATGTTCTGGACAAGTGCGATACAGATTACATTTTATTTTTCTCTTCTCGATTTTTCCACTCTTCAGTTATACCTAAAAAATTCCTTCCATTCCATTTCAGAATGACAATACAACATCAGTCTATAAAATTCCGTGAAATTTTCTCTCAACTATAAATTTGCCTATTTAGGTACTTTCTAACGCCGTATATAAAATTGCTAGCGTACTACAAATTGGCCCGAAAACTGTGTCGAGAGTTTAAAAGAACTTTAAAGAGGACTTGACCGTCACTCGAAAGAGCAGGTTCTGCAAGGAAAAAAGACAACTGTGACAACAAAAAGACAAACAAAATCTTCAACATATTGACGAAGAATTCCAACTTTTCGGGTAGAAACCTAAGCAGCTCCAAACGTGAAGTGTTCTGAGTTTTTTTTTTATACACAGGGCCTAAAAGGACGCTGGTCTGAAGACAGTAAAAATGAATCTAAACAAAAAATTTAAGTTTTGAAGTCAAAAAAGTAGTCTAAATTCTTTCGAGAATACCCGGTATGGCACGCTACATGCAGTTGTGGGAAAAGGAGCAAGTCTTTTGTAACCACGGAAACGATAAATTCAGAAATTTATATTCAAGAATCCTTGGAAAAAAAAGACTAAAGCGATAACCTCTTAAGAAAGTATGAGGTTTCCACTATCTTCTGGCTTGACCTAAGCTCTTTTTATTACAGTAAAGTGACCTTGGAGTGGTACTCAAAGAATAATGTACTTTTAATGCCTCGAGAAGCAAATACTTCAAACTTTTCAGAACTCACGGCCATTAAAAAATACTGGACTTTGGTCAAAGTGGTCTACAGGAGCTCGAAAATTGTCCGATAATGCTAAAAAATTATAAAAATTTACAAAATAAAAAAATTAAAAAAATAGTATATAAATACGTAACAAAAATATTAATAAAAACACGGTTATATAATAAGATGGAGAACTTTTTCAAACGCCAGTCCTTGCTAGTTTCATTCTAAGTGATATTGGTATTAGGTATACTGAGGGACTAACGAAACTTCACTTATTTGGCTACTATCATTATTATTTTAATTTCATAACTTTAATCTACATCGCTTTTATATTTTTTCTACATAATTGTCATTAATTTCTATAAATTCACTTCGAAAAACCTTTCGGTTTTTTTTTGTTGCAACTTCGACATTAGCTGCATTCCTCATCACTTCATCACTGCCCAAGACTTTTCCTCCCAAATTTTTGTCATTTTTGGAAACAACCAGAAATCACACGGCGCTAGGTCAAGGGAATATGTTGCTGAATGAATTTCTCCAATTCCTGACAGCGCAATGAAGTTGTTCGTTTTTTCAGCAGTGTGAGCAGTTCATTTTTTTCTGGTTTCTCAATAAGTTTTAGAAAACTTGTGGTAAGCTGATTTCAGTGTACCATTTAGCCGTCTGTTCAGACCGTTTCAAAAGAATAACAGTAACAATTTTTTCTCTAGTGAAATAAATTCACATTATTACTTTTGCCGCAGACTACTGCTGCTATAATGGGGGGTTTAGCTCCCTTCTGGGGTCCATGCCATCGACTGTTGCTTGGTTTCTGGATCGTTCTTGAAGAACCAAGCTTCATCACCTGTTACAATTTTATTGAACGTGCTGGACTCTCCATTTTTTTTTAATTTTGAGTAAAATGCACACAGTAAATGCTTCTTTTTAAGCATCAGTTAAAATTCGAGGAACCCATCGTGCTAATTTCTTCGTGTATCCAAGATGATCTCTAAATGTTCAAATTACAGCCATGGCATTCAAGCCCAGTTCCTCAGCAATCATTTTCTGCGTCAATCTAAGATCTTCGTCAATTTTGGACTACACTAGAGTCACACTTACGACATCAGTCGAAGAATCCGAAATGTCTGGTTTGGAATCTCCGAAACCACTTTGAGACGGTCACAATTCACGATGGTGAATTCTCTCCATATGCTATTTGGCACTCATTAAATATTTCCACAGGCTTGAGATCACGCCGAAATCCGTGAAGAATGGCAAACCGAATCTCAGTGGCTGTGATGGCGGTGGAGTTGCTACCTAGGCTTTCTCAATAGCTTCGGATTTTCTTGTCTCCATGTTGACTGTCTGCAGTGAAACTTAAAATGAAATATCGCAATATTATGCCAAATCATCTGACATTTTTTGAATTGTCAAAAATTTATTCAGTGTTGCCAACTAAGCGAACTTTTCTTAGCTCTCTCGTATTATTTTATCCTTGAAAATGAAAATGAAGTCGTAATTAAAGCAAGGCAGGCAGGGTGCAATCGTCAATTGCTTCTTGTTAGCAAAATTTGTAACAAATGTCATGGCGAGCTCTGCATAACTGTGACACCTCTATTTTGCAATTTTACGGCAATAACTTACTACAGTTCCAAAAAGTGGTGTACCATTTGCGTTTGTAATTACAGCTTAAGGATTTTGAGCAGAAAATCATGCAAAACCATTCACAAAATGACACGTACGTAAATAAGAATGCATAAAATTGCAGTTGTATGTGTCAATTAAGATGTGGCGGTAGCTCTACGATGTCTTCATTTCATGATTTCTCGTTTTGTTCCTTAAATTGGATTAGAATTGTGCTTACTCAGAAATGAGCACTGTTGAAGTAATTACTGATTTGTCATTGAATTAAATTAGTTTTGCTGCTATCTTCCCTTTATAGAGCATTAAGTGTGTAATGGACTGCCATAGTAACGGTGACCTTGCTGGCAATGACTTCTTTAAATCGTAGGAAGCGAAAGTAACAAAAATGAATTTCACATAGTATCGGAATTGAGAGTGCTTCAAACGTACGTCTGTCAAATGTAAACTGTACATCACATTTATCAGAAGTTAGGTGTGATGTAGCTTGAAGATTATTGCTAACACACGCTGTGTGAAAAAACGGTAAATTGTGATGATACTTTCGGAATTTTATCATTCTGAATGACCTTGCACTATACGAAGAAGTAAAATGATCCTTCTTCACGGTATTCTAATTATCACTTTTAAATTCGCGAGAGACTGAGTACGGATTCAGTGGTCAAACTTCTACTACTACTAAGTAACTATTCAGTTGAGACTGAGCTAAATATGCATTGAAGGAATGCAGTTGAAAATAAAATCTTAAATTTTAGGAAGTGTCCTGAAGTCTTAAATGATATTGCAATGCACACATATATTTTCAATATGGTTGTCAAAGTCAAAGTGCCAGAGTATCCAGTATAAGATGGAATACCATTTGATTGTTTTGGTGGTTTGGTCCTCCTACTTTTTTGCTTAGTAGCAATGAATTCATTGCTATAGGTTCAAAATCGTGAAAAAGGGTTGGCCACAAGCTTATCACAAATGTAATAAAATTAATTATCTATGTATTTATGTATGTATATGTGTGCATATAAATGTTTGTTTGAATATAAGGTGACAAAAAATAAGACCGCCTTTGATAACGCTATATAAAAAAAAACAACTGTAATCTTTGATAAAGCCGCGTTCATAAAATATTGTAAAACAACACAACAAATAACATATACTTGATTTTAGTTCAAATAATATTTGATTTGCCGCACAGTAAAATTATGGTTGAATTATGCAATGACGTAAAGAATTTTTTCGCCATCTAAGTATTGATATCAATAATATTGTATACACTAGCGAATTTGGTGATTACTGAAGCGGGGCCGTTTTAATTTTATCGTGAACTCATATACCCCAGTTGAACTTCGGATGATCGTAAGAGTAATCATTGAGTGCTCCAAAGCGAGCAATCGATTACTCCCTATTGCTCCAGAGCTCTTGCATTTTGTACTCCTTTTTAACATTGCATGTCCTAGGGCATGGAGTACTCGTTTTAGCCTCCAAAAGGAGTAATAAAGGAGTACACGATTACGAGCATGAGCTCACTTGCATCTCATAAAAAAAGAAAACTCCGAAATAGTTCGTTACAAAATTTAGAACGCCATAGACTAGTTGTCTAAACCGCCAGTAAGCACTTGTGTGTGCCAAGGTTCAAATCCCACAAATTTTTTTTTTTTTTTCATTTTTGAAGTGAAACTTCTTTTCTCTTGTCCTAGAGTAAAACCAACCGGATGTGACGTCGCGCGTAAGTTTGCAATGCGACATAATTTTGTCGAGCAATGTGCACGAGCAAACTATATAATAAACGATTCATAAATAGTTTTAATTCAATATAGCATATTAATTACACACACACACACACGCCTATGGCAGAAAGAACAATGTGTAGCGTCGCCATCTTAAAGTTTATGACAGTTATACATTTCACATACAGATGGCGCAAATGTCCAAGAAATTACATGAAGATGTCGCACACAAAAAGAGCTCGCTACAATTGTCATCGAAGTTACCAGTACAGAGTTGCAATTTTTGTTCTAGCATTAATCCCAAAAAAAAAAAATTGGTTGTGTATTAACGAACCCAAGGCAGAAGTGAAACTTCTTGTGAACTAAACGAAACACAAGCAAAAGAAATTAAAAAACACAAGCCAATGAAGTAAACAATTTAGCGATTGAGAAATTTCATTTGCTTGTGTTTCGTTTGTGTTCGTATATATAATACACAATTTAGTTTTTTTTATTACTTACTATTATCGTTTTATAATTTTATTATTTTCTTGAGTTGCCTTTTTCCAGGCTCGAACCTGTGGCTGAAAAATTCGCATCGCGAATATTGAACGACGCGCTTACCAACTGAGCCACACAAGAAAATTTGTTTTCATGGAATTTTGTTTCTTTTACTCTTGCAATGATTCTAGTACTAGTTACTGATTTTTAACTCTTTGATGCACACGATTTTAAAGAAAAAAAAAACAACAGTTGCACAGAAATTTTTTGGGTTTATATCATTACCAGCAAAATGAGAAACTGTAAATAAAATATTAAACTGTGTGACTATAAATAATTTCAAATTTTCGAGGTGGGTTAAAAATATATCACACTATGCATAAAAAAAATATGCAAAAAGTGGGGCAGTTTTTACCCTACCTAACCCTAAATAGTTAACTGGACAAGAGAGAGTAAGATATAGAAATTTGAACTACTCAATCAGGCTGTCTTTGTTTATCATTATTTCTAAAAATAGATTACATAAAGTTATGAAATTGTGTTAGTGAAATTCAAAATTTTTGTTATTGTATTGGAGTTGCTCGTTTATCCCTCCTTTTGGAGTAATGAAATCATTAATCGTTTGAAGAGTACTCACTGTTTGTGCAACTGGGACTATATTATCTAAAACAGTGTCGGACAAACCAATACATAAGCATGCATACTTTTGAGTGTATCTGAGAGAGCGACAGCGCTCTGCTGTTATTTGCACTGTAAATGAAATGCTATCTTACTTTTTCATATGGGAATTAGAAGAAGTTTTGTAAGAGCAAGACAATAATATTACCTGTGGGGCATCATTTTGTTAAAGTTACTGGAAAATCCTCTCATTTTCTACTCATGTACTCATTGATTATGTTCACATATGAATAAGCAAATCAAAATTGCCCCACACTGCTCTAAAACAATTGACCGACTTTAGCAACTGTACTAACCGCTCGTGTTAGACGAGACAAAGAAGTAGTTCAAAAAAGAAAAACAAACACAGACCTTCATTTGCTCGTATTATCAAGATAAAAGGGTACATTTATATTTAAAGTTTTTACAAGGTTAGATCGCTTAAACTTTTCGATGCAAAATTTTAGCATTTTTACAGCACTGAATTTTTTTGACAAGTATAAGAAAAAATTGTGTAATAATTTAAAAAAAAATTGTTTTTTTGCAGCTTCATGGACGATATTTTGAGAATCGTCATTAACTGGCATGAACGATTGGGGCTCACTGGAACGTAGAAAAAAAAGGTACCGTTAGAAAAG
This sequence comes from Toxonevra muliebris, assembly GCA_963691655.1. Classification (NCBI taxonomy): domain Eukaryota; kingdom Metazoa; phylum Arthropoda; class Insecta; order Diptera; family Pallopteridae; genus Toxonevra; species Toxonevra muliebris. Next base: position 72,232,029 of record OY829329.1, read on the forward strand.
TTATGACTGTGCTCCCAGTTTCTTTGACCAAAAATTCACAAATGTTTCTTAAAAACGACGTTACAATTTAAGGAACCAAAGTTATTATTTCTGGTTTGTCCTTGAACCATTGTTCTGTAGAAGAACATATTTAAATTTCAAATCGAACCGTAAATTGTGTTTTAGTTATGTTGTTGTTGTTGTAGCACCTCCATTCTTGAAGTCCTTGTCATTCACATTTTAACATTTCGCCAGCTGTCTGCGTTCGATAGGTCCAGGCCCAATATCATGCGGACTTGGTCAATGTCAACACATTTATTACCTTCTTGTTGATCCTGGTCTTGTAGCAGTTCAGATAGCAGCTCCGTCCAGATTTCAATTGGACTAGAGTGCTTTTGCTTCTCCTTGGAAGTTGTTTCTCGTCTTTGGCTACGGGCGGTGACCTGCCGTTCAGGGCATGGTTAGGCTGATGATTATGTGCCGCTGACGAAACCGCTTCAGAGTGTAGGGTTTTGCGTGCGGTAACGTAGGCTTGTCTGCCGAACGGGGATTGGTCCGTAAATCTTCTTTGGTCTTCCTTAAATGTTGTTAAGTCTGTTCGAATGGTCCGGAACGGTGCAGGTAATGCAGTAAGGTGTAGATTTGAGTGGTTATCTTGGTGAAACGCCAGAAAAAACTTTGCTTAGTGAGTAAATAGTAAGTCATGCTCTTTCATCTTAAGCACAAGTGTCTCGTCATGGAGGTGGTTTTCATGAGTTATGAGAAGATACCCTGTTACAGTGCGCAGAGTAGCGTTTTGGCAAGCGTGTAGTCGACCCCACTGTATTGCGCTGATGGGTGGGGACCATATAAATGCAGCGTAGTTCACCACTGAGCGTCCTATCGCTTTATATGTAGTTTGCAGTGTCTCCTTTTCCTTGCCCCAAGTACTACCTTATTAGGCTTTGAGTACCTTGTTTCTGGCCCTTAGGCGATTCTGGATGTTGGTGGCGTGTGACGAGAAAATGATATAGTCGGTGATTTTTCCACAGAGTCCGTTGCAGTTGAATTGTAAGCTCTTAGAAATAGTCTTGGTGGTGTCAGCCGGAATTGGCTGGGGTGGTTGTTGGTTGTGCTATTGTTGTCGCTGTTGTACACGGTTTCGTTGCTGGTGCTTTGCGTTGTTGTTGCTGGCAATGTGATGCGGACGCAGTTTGTTGTGGTGATGTTGTTGTAGTGCACCGGCGTTGAGCTGCCAACGTTTGCTGCTGCGGTACAAGTGTGGCCCGTGGTTGAGATGCATCCGCTGCTGGTTGTTGAAATGCTGTGGCATGCTGGTGTTGTTGAAGCAGGTGCTGACAGCATACTGCTTTGAAGTTGATGTTCCAGTCATGGTGTGCACGTTGGCATTCTTTGAACTTAACAGAAGTTGTGTTGCCGCGGATTATATTGCGACACATACAGTCCTTTACCAAATTCGAAGGCCAGGGTTCTGTTCAATGCCAGCTGTTAGTAGGAAAGTTCGGAGAAGGCTGGCCAGCATAGTCTACTCCGTGGTATAAAAAATGTATGGATGTGAATGGAATGGACGTGTAAGAATTTTGTTGAGGTATGCAGTCTTTGGTCGGTAAAAATACCGGAGTCGTTCCGAGACGTAGACCCAACTGCAAGTGTGAACGTTTTTTTATTTAGTTATCGTTAACGCCAATGGCAAAAACCTTGTTTTGAGAAAAATGGGTTCAAAGTTTTAACATATAGAATACACTTAGAGGAAGATGAGGTGAAAGCAACACCCTTTTATAGTGTGTCCCATAAAATAAAGATATAATTTAATACTTTTAGTATTGTTTGGTAGTGCATTAAATATCTCAACTTTTTCCCATATCAACCTTTAAAGTGAAAATATGGAGCTAACCAGACTCCCCCCTTTTCCAAATGGATGCGAAAAGCTCGGTCTAGCCCAACCACTGGCTGTTAGGCTGTAGAAGAAGAAGAAGAAGGTAAACTAAAACTTTGAATAAATCATAAAGTAATTGACTGCAATAATGATTTAGCATAACAACAAGAACCAATCCTGCCGAGGATAAGAAATGGATGGATAACTTTCTTATGTATGTACGTAAGTATAAAACCTATAAACAAATATAAATGATAATTTCAAGGAAAGATACATACATAAGTTAAAAATCGATTTATTAAGCTATTGTCATTCGAAAGTACAAATCTACAAGTAACTACATACATATGTAATCTAGTATTATAGTAGATCCCATTCATAATCATACATTTGATAAATGATTTAGCTCAAGTCGACCTCACATGCGCTCGTTACCCTAAATGGAATGATATTGATGGTCACAACTGTGACGATAATGATATCGATGATGATATTGTTGCCTTCGCGTGATCATACTGGTCATACGATCAACTCATCCATCCATCTATTCCTTACTTGGTTAATCGATTGTTCATTCGGTGAATCAAATACAATTTGAAGGCATACTGTGCTCACGCGCTTTCATCTTACCAAATATTTTTCAATTGCCAAAACTCAAAAACAATTTGAAACAATTTTTTTTTTTTTTAGCTCACAGTGTGCAGTGAACAACAATATGTGAGCTCGATTTCAAAGATTAACATGTCGCCCCCTCTGGCGTATTGCGTTGGTGTTGACCACTTTCAACTACAAATAACTACGCATTGTTACATCTATTGTTAATAATCCATTAAGAAGCTTCTAATTGATTTTCATCTACCGAAACGATATGCTGATGATAGTGATCCAAATACTCATAATATATGCGTGTAATTAATGAATAATTAATTATTTTTCATTGTAGGGGAAACCAGGGCAACGTCAGTCATTAGCTATTTTATGTTGTAAACACGTCCTAAGAGGAAGATGTTGTAATTAGGCCTTAACATTAGCTCTATTCACGATTTGGTTCAAATGTCCTTACATCATTTCAAAAATGTCCAAAGCGTAGAGATGTCCGGATTACTGGGAAGTCCGGAGTAGCGAAAAAATCAAGTGCCTGACATTACCCTAGGTAGTAAGTCTTTGACCTGGAAAATTTCGAATTCAAATTTGTTTATGTTTAAATTAAAAATCTTTTAGAAGATATGAAGAACCTATCCATTTGTTTTGGGTTTCAATCATAATCTCCTAGGTTTTTATCTACCCATCCAAAAGTGGCCGACTTGCCCCGGTCTCCCCTACATTGAAAATCGTTTGTTAATAATAAGAAAATCAACATGATATTTCCTAATCAACTCACAATACGAATCAATTCTATAATTAATTATCTACTAATAATTCGAAGAAAAAATAAGAGAAACTTGTAATGAGTGGTGCGTATTCAAATTACAGAGGCAATTCCCATCAGCCAAAGTGTGAAAATGTGCTCCGAAGACACGACGTCGCACCCCCCTAAAAAAAAGAACACACAAGTGATTTATCACAGCAAACATATGCGGCCCACAAAATATTTAACAATAACAAATAAAAAACCTTACGAGCATATAATCCTGAACATTTAAAATAAGAGCGAGTGAGAGAGAGAGAAGAAAAGTAGTTTTTTAAAAGTACAAAACAGCCACACATTTGGAATCCCTGAGCGCCACTTATGTTAAGCCTTAAAGCTGCACAGTGGTTGTGTGAATGGTGAATCTACATAGTGCCATATACATGCAGTCAGAGTGTCAAGTGGACATTATGGAAATTAGAGTTTGGGGTTGTAATGTCGCGACGTCTCAAAATATCCACGCACACACGCATAATATGCAAGTGTAATTGAAGAAGTCAATTGCCAATTGCTGGCAGGCAGGCAAAAGGCATCTCCAATTTCAGTATATTGACCAAATGTTTATAGTGTGAAGCACTCATAAATTACGCAATCGTATCTTAATACGTCATAAAGTGCGTACATAATTGTCTTCGCTAAGTGTACCAATGTTTGTTATTTGTAAGATGAGATTAAATGCTTGCTCAATGAAATTCTGGAAAATTGTTACATTTTTGTTGTTGTTGTGTTTTGTGTTTGAAAGATTAATGCATTAGCAGAAACGGCAGCAGCAGCTACTCGGTAACATTTAAGCGCCCTGAAAATCAGAGACTTATGGGCGCATTATCAGATGTTGACAGACAAGGAGGCATTCCATTCCATTCACTTGTGTATACCCAATGCAACATAGTCAGCATTTTAAAATCGGTTTCATATTAATTGCGTGTTTTGTTTACTTTCTAAGAAATTATTTCTTTACATTAGAAAGAGAAAATTTGTTCCAATAAATTAAATGACGCCATCACTAGTCTACAAGTATTTCGGGAATTTGTTCTGTGTTTTCGATAGCGGCTTCATTGAAATGATAAAATAAAAGATAATTTTAACAAAATATTGATCCTTAATACTGTGAGTACACACAAATAATACAATACACACGAGAACTACATTTTGACAAAAAGCAACTCAACGAGCAACGAGCTCAATGTAACCACCTGGACCGAGCACGAGAGAAAATGTTTTGTGTTCGTCGAACGCCGAACACCAATATAACCACGCACTAAGAGAACTCATTAAGAAAGAGAATTCTGTGCATGCTGTGATATAAATAAAAGTTTTTTCTCCCCAAAATATATATTAAACCTTCTCTCAGTGCACTCAACATCCACTGAGTGCTTTTGGTATGAAACTCGAAAGTAAACAGGTAATAGAAAAAAGTACTAAAAATTACAAAATGTTTGGGCCAAAAATTTACTGAAATCAATTTAACTTAATATTTAGTCACGCAATGGAAAGCGGAGAAATTAAAGTAGTGTCGAATCTGACCCAGGAAAAATAGATTCAGCTAATTTCGAGATAATAGATTTGGATTACGAAGAACCTGAGAGTTGGTCTTCTACAGACATATTTCGTGATAGCAGTTTTCACTCATCTATCAAAAAGTTTCAGATTCCGATTCAAAACCCACAAAAGTCGTCCGCCATATTGGATCTGCCATTTTAAATTTTGAACTTCAATTTACAGATTCGGATTCAGCGACCTCAAAATCCAACGTAAAATAAGTTTCAGATGAATTAAAATATTTTGTCAAAAAGTCGTCCGCCATCTTGGCTTCGCCATTTTGAGTTTTGAAATTAAATTTGCGGATTCGGATTCAGCGAACCCAAAATCCAACGTAAAACAAGTTTCAGATAAATTAAAATATTTTGTCAAAAAGTCGTCCGCCATATAGGATCCGCCATTCAGATTCAGCGACCCCAAAAATCCCGGAAAAACAAGTTTTAGATAAATTAGAACATTTTTTCAGAAAATCGTTTGCTTTACTGTAGTCGGCCGGGGTGGCCACTATACATATATATTGAAGTTTGTATTTACCGAATAGACTTCATATTAATTAAAATTTTCACATAAAAAAAATTTTAAATTTCTATGGAAAATTGCCGGCCCTCTAAAGGTTAAGAAATAGATAAGATATGGCAGAATAAGCTTCTGATATATATAGTCTGTATAAGGAACTCTGGTTATTTTAATTTATTCCACGCCTTTATATTTTTGATATCTTTTAGAAATAGAATCTAAAAAAGTCAAAATTTGTTGACTTTACATTATTATTGCTTTTGACCACAGAAATATTCGTATATTGGAGGAGAATGCAACTTCCGAAAACTACGTAATCAAAGCGGAGGATTAGAGTGACTGATACCGCTGATACTGGAATGATATAGGTTAATCTGGAGCACTCTCTTGGTAACTTCCAGACAACTACATCTCGAAGACTGTACTTTCGTCATCATCCACATCATCAGTTGTTGAGTTTAGCAGGTCGCCATATCTCCTTCCTCTTCAGCCCTGCCTTATTGATCTGAGTAACCTACGCTCAAGATTAATGGCTTGGCTAGATGTTGTGGGAGACGACTCAGCTCTGAGGTCTTCTCTGACTGCAGGTTCCAGAAGTCGTAAGAGGCGACCTCGATCTGGGTTCTCTATTGACACCAGGCAACAATGGTATGGCTGTAGAGGCCGGTATAGTATGGCTGTAGAGTGAGGAGCTGCTACCTCTGGTGGGTGAGCTCTATTGTTGGGAGGTTTGTCTCGGTTTTAATCGAGGCTGGTTTTTGTGGTTTCATGATCATCTGTTAGTATCAGACGCATATGGATCCCACCAGCTGATTCCTCATAAGTACGTATACTTACAAGAAAACAAACGAAGGTCCTTTTCAGAGTCCTTATATGCCCTATTCACCAGTAACAGTTACACCAGCTCTCTGATGTACAACTGTTTCCAGCCGTCACCACGTGAAGATGATAGACCACACTTCCATCAAATCACTTAATTACGGCACATACCGAGGTACATGTTGGCCCTCTTTAGTGACTGACGGTATAACGGCCAAGCTAAATGAAATTATTGCTAATTCGTCGATGGACTCGGTAACCCAAATAGCAGAAAACCTTAAGGTAAAATTCAGTTTTTATTATAGCTGAGTACGGTAATAGGTTAGGTTAGGATAGCTTTCCTCTAATAGGACATACTAAGACCTTCGCAGCGATAGAAGATTTAAAATTTTTGGTACATTTTGTGCTGGTTTGGTACATTTTTTGCTATATTTGATACAAAGTCGATAAATCCATTTGTCATCCCTGTTCCAAATTTGTTCCGATCTTATTCACCAGACATTATTTATCTGACTGAACTGTATAAGATTTTCAAGGCATTTTAAAATAGTTTTAAAATAGCAGCACAAATCTCGCACAGTTTGTTTTGGTTATTTTCACCCAAATCTACTAATATGAACCTTAACCTTGAATATCTCTAAATGCTAATAATTGGATGACTTACAATTCCTAGAATGAGATTTCCAAAATTTTACGGTAGACCGTAACTTAATCTCCTTGCAGCAGAAAATCTCTGCATGTGCTATTAAATTTTTTGTAAATATCCTTGACTTCAAGTCTGATAAAAATTGCCACATGACTAATGTCCTGATGATTAGTATCTGCGTTGACAAACCCAGCGTGCAGATAAATGTTCTCTCACTTTAAAATGGATTTGTCATTACATTTATACCCCATCCCGATGAGTAATTATAGATAATTTTTATGCTTGCCTGGCACCTACTGGGCCTTAATGCACTCACATTTTGAACGAAGTCTCAATGTCGTCCGAACAAAATATGATGCCTGCAGCGTATTCCAAAAATTCTGCTATCCAATATGCACAGAATACATAAGATACACTCATATATTGTCCTTTTGACAATATGGAACGAATTTACGCGTTTATACCGATCCAAGACGTTAATGGCTACAATAACGATCATACAATAGCAAAATATGTACCAAACAAACTCTGGTGGAAAAAAAAAAGACGAAGTAAAATGCTGTCATCCACCATCAGCGTCATCGTTGCCGTCACCGTCACCGTCACCATCACAGTCACCATTGTCAGCATCGTAGGTACCTATTTGGTATATCAGGTATACAGCCGCCACAGTCAATCACAGCCTTGGAATAATCGAACGTAAATGCATCGCAATACCACCACCTGAGTTATTAATGATGAAAATTTCAAAATACAGAAGGTTCAATAATCGCAGTATCACTGTGTGCGAAATGCACATCACAAACCGATGGGTCAAGGGATCGATAGATGGATAGATAGATGTATGTATGTATGTATGTAGATATGTACGTATGTATGGATAGTGGCGGGTCCAGGAGCGGGGAGAGGAGGAGGGCGAGAGGGGGGGGGGGAGCTATGGTCAGTTACAAACATATAAATTTCAAAATGCGATATCTCAACGAAAAAAAAGATATTTGAAAAAACTAAATGCCATTTGTACTTTAAGTTGCCAACTGTACTTTTTTTGGAAAAAAAATCAACGGGGCTATTGGCAAAAACAGCGTTTTTTGCACTTTTAGTTTAAGATATCTCAAAGGCTGAACTCATCGCATCAAAAACCTTCGGAGAAGTATTCTTCGATGGCAAGGTTCCAAAGGTCTTCATTTCTTATTAGGGTTTGGCCAGAATATTCTGCATATGATCCTTAGGCATTTGTTAACGAATACTTGATGTTGTTTGAAATAAACCAAGTTTCACTTCCATATGTGAGGGTTGACTTTACATAAGCGTTAAATATTTGGATTTTTGTTCTTCTGGAAATTTGTAAACTTCTCCAGATTGACTGTAGTCATCCAAACGCCACTCTAGCCTTATTGAGTCTGTTGATGACATCTTCCTCTGCTCCACCGTCTGTGGTTGTCGTGCTGCCTAAATAGCAGTATTTGTCCAAATATTCGACAGGCTGACCTTCGATTGTGATGTGGTCATTGCTGATGTTGCGTGCTGCTCTGATTAGATGATCAGTTTTCGCTTGCATGTCGCAGAGCTTGAGCGAGAACAGAAGTATATCGTCTGCAAAGTCCAAATCCAAAATGTGCCAATAGGATGCAGGTTACAATGCAACTGATTACATTCAATCTGCAATTTCAGCGCCAGTTTATAGATGTCTTACTTTAGAAAGCTTAATAATGGTCTAGTTTTTGGGTTGAATTTTGCACTGAATTTTAGACTGATATCTGGTTTAACTTTTCCGTTTTTGATCAGAATTCTGGTTTGATTGTATGTCATCAGAATCTTCTTTTGATTTTAGGTCTAAATTTTAATCTGAATTTGGTTTAAGCTTTAATCTGTGTTTGGTATAAATTTGATTTTTTTCTCAGTCTATATTTGAAATCTTTGTAGTCTGAATTATGGTGTAACTCTTAGTCTAAATTGGACGACCTCGATAGCCAAGTGGGTAATGCACTAGATTTTCATCGGGGAGGTTCGGGTTCGATTCCCGTCTTCGTCTGGTGATTAATTTTTATAACTTTCTTATATTCACTATCAATATGAAGTGTATGAGAATTATAAGATAGTGTACAAGTACACATCTTGGTTGGTAATGGCAAAACCACCTAGCACATCACAATGGGCCCTTCATGCCTAAGTGTGTCTCTCGACAGCCACTCCAACCTAACCTAGTCTGAATTGTGATGCAAATTTTGCTCGGACCACCGTTTACTCAGCATTTGACCTGATTTCTTGATTAAATTTTGGTTTGCTTTCAATTTGTATTTGGCGTCCTTTTAACCAATTTTAATCTAACTCTTAGTTTGAGTTGTGGTCGAAATTTTGGTCTTGGCTCGATTTTGATCTGAGTTTCATTCCGAAACTCAGATCCGTTTTAAGTTTTAATGTAAATTCCGCAAGAATTTTGGTCCAGTTTTTGTTTAATTTGTTTTCTGAATTCGGTCTAAAGTTTTTCGTCTAAATTCTGAACCGATTTCGAATTGGATTTGGTCTGAATTTTTTTGTTTTTAGTCTGAGTTTTAGTCCGAATTTGGCCTCATTTTGATCGATTTTTTTTTGGAATTTTGGTCTGATTCGTGGTCTGTATATTTTTTTTTTAATCAAGGTTTTGATCTGAATTGAGTTTCATTTTAGTCTAGATTTTTGATCTGAATTTGGTCCTTTTCTTGGTTTGAACTTCTATCTGAAAAAAGGGTTGGAATTTTAGTTTGAAATTTGGTCGAAATTTTCGAAAAATTTCTATCCTATTTTAGTTTGAATTTTGGTCAGTTTTGTTCCAGTTATTTTTTAATTTTTGGTCTTTGATTTTTGGTGTAAACATTGATAAAATGTTTGCAATAGTTTTTAGTCAAGATCTGGGTTTTGAGTGATAGTGAGTCTGATGTTTATGCTTTAATTTAGTAAAATCAGCCCTCTCCTCCCCCACCCCCAAATCCCAGAACCGCCACTGTGTCTGGATGAATAAATGAATACGCTCATTGAAATAATAAAAAAAATTTATTTACTTATAAGTATGTATGTATGTATGGCAGCTTCTTGGTATCATGACACGCAGAGAGAGAGAATAACACACGGATTTCTCTAAACGAAGGACTTTCTTTACCTGCGGCCGACTAAACTTAAAAAAATCACCTCTCAAAAATCGAACACTTTAGAGTCCTCTCAATTAGTCTTTATATTCTACTTAATCCATTTACAAATACATTTTTCCACTGCTATTCAATTCACTACTAGTTGCCATATTTATCGAAAATCCTAGTACTGTAATGTAGCATTAAACGCATTTCTCTAACATTGGACGCCATGTTTTATTACAGGCAATTTAACGTCAATTATAGCCAAGCAATAGCTGAAATGCAACGTTAATTTTCAGAAGTATGTGAGGATGATCCTAAGAAGATCTCAACAATTAACAGTTTCATACATTTATTGGCGTGCATAATTTCAGGACATAAGGATCAATGCAATAATAGCAATTTCAAGCTCAATAACAGGAAAACAACAGGACTTCACCTTCATCATTCCAAAGCAATAAACTTTTTATTTATGCAATTACGACACGCGGACGAAGGACATACACTAAAAACAATTATTTTTACTGTTCATTGTTCAACAGAAGTATGTACCTAAATGGGAAATAAGTAGCTGTTATATGTGTCAGCTTACTTATTTGCAGCTACTAGCAATAATTTTTTGTTATTCTATGGAAAAAATAATTATTTAACAATGTAAGTTGTAAATTTTGTTTTATAACTACAAGAATTCTGGAGAATGCGTTTGAATGCTCAAACATTACCTTAACGATGTGCTATATAACAAAAAGTGTGACTAAGAGTATTATTGATAAGCGCGACATTCCTACAAGGTCATAGTTCGGAGCTATGTTTTGTACGTATGTATATCCTCAAATTCTTATATACAAAAAATACGAAAAATAGTAGGAAAATAATTCAAAGGAATTTCAATTTCAGAAGAGATCGGCTGTTAATTACACAGCAACAGAAAAAAAAGTGGTCTGAACTCGGTACCCGACATAGTTATCCCTACTAGACGGAAAGTTTGGTGATCGTAATTCGATCACACTCTAGGAATAAAAATCGTTTGGAATCATTTACCTTTACAACAACAAAAAATATTCTATTGAAAGTTTTGTGTTGAAATGAAAAGAAAAATAAAATACTTTATTTGTATGGCTGCTTGGGTGAGAGCGCATATTTACGTTCACAACATTCTACATTTAATTTGTTCCCGCGTGTTCGCTTGCCAACGATTCTGTACTGTTTGAATGTTAAAATGGAAACTACTACTCACCTGTTAAACGATTCTGTACTGTCTAAATGTTAAAATGAAAGAAACTACTCCACTGTTAAAGTCGTGAAAATTATTACAAGGAAAAACAGTGTCCCCCAAGAGACTCATTCAAGCCGGAAAGAGAAAATAAATGTACAGGAACCTCAAATACGGAAACTGTTCTGGAATAAAAAATTCATTGCAACTATGACAAAAAATGAGAAATCCGCCCGGCTCAGTTTTCAAAAAGTTTATGGAAACTTCTTAGGGAACACCAGAAGCAAAGACTAAATCCGAACTTTTTGAGTTCCAATTTTAATCACTTTCCTGAAAATTTAAGGGACTACAGTGAAGACCAAGGGGAACGTTTTCACCAAGATGTAAGAAGATACTGGGGCAAATGGGGCATAAATATGATGTCTGATTACTGCTGGATGCTTAAGGGAGAACCAAAAACACATGTGAAGAAAAGATCCAGAAATGCATTTCGCAGCTCAGCTGAGGGCAAGAGAGAGTACGTTACAATTAGTGAAAATTGATTCGGTATCTAAAATTTGCCCACTTCCCGGTATAACTACTTGAATAAAGTTTTATTTCAATGTTTAACATCAGTCTCAATGTTCGGCACATCGAAATACATAAGAAAAGTTTAAAGCAAGATTTGGGGTTATGTTTGCAATTTACTATAAATTGGAGGGTGATGAAGCTAAACGGGCATCGGATTCGTGTTCAGCACGTCAACACACATAGGCATTACTATGTTGGGTTCCGAAGTCAGACAATTTTTTTTTGTTCCTATGTTATTTGTAACCCCAAGGCCCAATTCTAGAAGTAGTGGCGAAAACTGAATATTATCTGCCAAATCATTAAGCAATTTTACGAGGTTTTTGTAGTTGCATTTCAAAGTATACTTGAATACGTTACCTACAAGTGCGATAAAAAGTTATGCTCATGATTGGAAGAAAATTATGACGAACTTAAAGTCAAGAAGCACGTACTGCAGTTTAATAATTTCTGTACTCAAAAGTGCACTTGAAAACTATGAAATTTTGCAAACAGTAGAACCACAGTTGTCAATGGCGGTTCCAGAAATCTTCAATGAGGGGCGGCTGAGATTCGAAAATTTACTTTGATTTCTATTACAAACACACGCGATTTTGTTGCAGCGATGTCGCAGCGTTTTCTGTACTGCAAACTGTGAACGCGATTTTACAGCTCTGAAGTCGCAACAGCTGATCTACTTTTTGTTTATTTTTTCTGCGCAAAAACGCAGATACAATAAAATGAGATGTTTCCGCGCATTTCCTATTAACTTTTCCGTTTCAAACATTTCTCGATGAATGTTTTGTTGAAAAACTTTCTTATCATAAAAAAATAAAGGAAAAAGAAAATCGCAGTAAAAACACGGCGACCTGCATCATCAACGCGACAAAGAAATCTGTATGATCCAAAAACGCTCTGCGACAGTGACGCATATAAATTAATGTTTTGCGTTTTCACAGCGATTGTCGCAACGACAAAATCGCGTATGTTTGCGCATACCTTATGAGGAAAGGGTTCACTGCTCACTTCCTATGGCTTTTAGATCAGGACTTCAAGTTATCAACCCAGCAGAAAAATTTCGGAGTTACAAAATTTTAGAAAAAGCTTTTAAAATAATCTCCTTATTCAAAGATCTCAATAGGGGAAGCTAAATCCTTTAACAGTAGTAATCGACTTCATCTCTATTGATGCTGCTTCTTTCCTTTTTGCTGCACTATATTTGATCACATTCATATAAAAATGCCCAATTTTATATCACTTCCATAGTACCATATATCATGAAATGAAAATTAATCTGTCATCGACACACGCACGTATTAATTGAGATTCAGCTGGTTTTGCATTTGCTGATGTCATAATTAAGTTTGTTACCCTCTCTCCTCATCGTCGGGGGCGTCATCATCCGTTTGGTCTGTTGCTGGTCATTTACTCTTTTCGATTATGAAAAGGCTCTAAAAATTATATAACTTACTGTTGTTTGCCTTTGATTTCGCACATGTCGCATTTATGGCCATTAATCCCAGCATCGTATACATTGCAACGTGTTATTGATCAATATGAATGAATCAAATGAGAGGCGCAAACATCACAAACAATCAAATATGGACAGGCAGCCAGACAGTGAAACAGATAAGCAAACAAATAAATAAACAAGCTGAGGGTAAAAGTGAAAAAGACGATATCGTTAAATCGAGAAAATTACTCCATTTCAGAAACACAGCAGTGTCGAAATCTATGCAAACATGAAATTAATTAAGTTTACGAGGCGCACACTGTGCATTACAGTGACCAAACTGCTCCGCCATTGTCTCCGCACAGTCTATAACATCAATATCAATATCATTGAAATGCATAAAGTGTTTATGCGAATACACAAACACATACACATGTCACAGTGTGACAGAATTCAACAAATTACTCAACAAGTAGTACATATGTAAGTCTAGTAATAATTTTTAATATTACCAATAATAATAATTTTAATCCAAGAATAATTAATTAAGAGCTTCAGGAAACTTGCTGCATGATCAGCTTTTAGATCGCATTATCATCATTTGGGTTCGCAAACCATAAAAAGCACTTTGAAAGATGAAGAATGAAACAACAGGTTATCCTACTGGGCACTCCTCACAAAGCTACTCATTGGAAACTTCGACCCCAAAAGAGCGGTCCTTTGTCTCAAGCTAAGGAAAGACCAACTCAGGCTAATTATGGGATTTCTCTCAGAACATTATAAATTGGAAGAACACATGACGAACTTAGGCATAAATCAGGATAACACTTGTAGGTATTGCTAAAACGACAACGAAACATCAGAACCTATCCTAATACACTGCGAGGCTCTCATCCGCAGGAGGAAAATATGTTTGAAGCACTATCACCCAAAAAGTGGGGACATCAGCAAGATTGGCTTATCTGGCAGCTTATAACCAAGCTACTATCGGCGGTACAATAGACCTTTAAGGTCGCAGTATCAATCCAATAACTTTCTTGACTCATTTCAGCATTTAGTAAAAAACATACGTACAGTGATTTGATGCCATACAACGACAGACAATATTTGATGGAGCGCTCTGATTTTGATGAAATTTTGGGTCACTTTACTCAAATCTGAAGTCAGTTTTAATCAGCCCGTTTAGGTTTCGCCACAAACTAAGCTTAAAATTTCAGTTTTCGTCATATTTGGCAAGCTATAATAGGAGAATAGACCTCGGCCTTTTCAGAATCCTTTAATGTTGAAATAAATTGATATTAATAAATGCAACTTCTGAATTTTTACACTTGTAGTGATTTTTCAGCACGATTGCATACTTTTAGGGTTAACAAAAAATGTTTTATTCCAGTTTTTGTTGAATAAATTATGGTCAGACCTATTTTTAAATTGAATTATTCCCCAAAAGCGGAAGAAAGCGAAGGATGGTTTTGCATATTCCTCAGCAGCATCAGCAGCTTAAAAATGTACGCATTTTTTTTCCGGCATATGGTGCTTGAAGTCGAACATTTCAATTAAACCTCAATGGATTTGGAAAACTCGTTTAACACGTTGGAAACAGAATTAAATGCAGTTTATTTATTTATACCTTTATATATACACTGGTAAGCAAAATTGTCGTTTAAAACGCCGTTCAAAATGAAAAAATATACAAAAAAATTTAATTTTCTTTATATTTTGCCCTCTAGGTCTGGTATTTCGTAAGATATATTACCAATTTATATATCATTGTAAGCAACTAAGTGTCCTCTTTTGAATGAAATATAAAAACTTACTCGTTGGATAAATAAAAATAAAGTTACGGACAAGTATATGCTTTAACCTATCAAAAATGGGTTTGAGAGTCAATTCAAAATTCTGAGTAAGCAGTTTTTATCTGCTTGACTATACCTACAATTTGAGCTATGTCTCGAAGAAAGTATATTTTGGAGTATTATCTTTAAAATGAGACCAAATTTGTTTGCTTTTGGCATTACGAATTTATTTGAATTTTGTCTATGGAATGAATCACTGTAATATGTGTCGATTATTTTCTTCTAAAGAATACAAAAAAATATGTTCATCGAAATGGGTCAGAACCCCCAAAACTCTCCCTCTAAATGCGGCCTTGCTCTACTGTATATGTATGTAACTTCAGAGCATGGAGTGCGATGAAGAAATTTTGAAATAATTTGTCAATCTTCTCCCCGCCATACTGCCCAGCTACCATTATTGCTTTTTTCTAAAATTAAATAAAGTTAAACCGAATGACATAAAATGTAAAATGTCATTAATAATATAATGGAAAATCAAAGCTAAACGATATGTACTCAAAACTATAATGAACAAGAGGCGACGAGGCACATATGGCCATACATATGTAAAAGTTAAACAGAATAATACACACATACTCGTATTGACAACAACAACAACAACATCAACAGATTCGATAATGTTCTACATCATCACCTCCTACCCTCCTACTTTAATTGAACGCTGACGAAAATCAAATAATCTCGTTTCTGGTTGTTCCATGAAACATTTCTTGTTTCTTCTACACTACAAACAAACACACACACACGTACACATACACATACATTACTACGCAAACAAAATTGCTTGTGAGCATATACAACAAATTATTCCCATGAGCCTTAATATTTCCACTTAAATTTTTATTAAATTTTTGTTTTTATCAAAGCACTTTAACAGCAACACTTCAACTTATCGATAATATTCACAAGTCTGGTGATTGCTGTCTGGGATTGTTGTAGCGCAATAGGAAGCCAAGTGGCCAAGTGTCCAAGTGCTTCTGACTGCTTAAAATGCATGCAACCAGGCAGCAATATCAAATTTACGATTATCATTTTCCTTATTATTATAGTGGGCGTTTCGTCATGCTTTGGATACAGAGATACAAATACATGTAAATACATACATACATACATACATGCAAATGTTTATATGTATGTGCATATATTATTGAAGTGCTGCAGCATTTTCCTAATAATATTTCATAAGTTTTAATTATAATTGAGTTAATCTTACTTACGATTGATTGATTTACTCACTACTGTTTATTATCATTGTCATCTTCAATGGTGATAATTGATAATTTGTCAATGTAGAACAAAAACAACAACACATTAACTTACTATATGCATCATTTACTATATGTCTTGAAAAATTCAGTACGCTTAGTAAGTTTAATCGGGTTTGGATCCTGTAGGTTCCGAAGCATATAGCAAAGAAAGGAGTATCAAATCTTTTCGTGGGTTCAGAGTCATTCTACAGGTGGAAAAAAAACCATTTCACTATTCATTACGAAAAAGGAACAATAGCCAAGAAAGTTATACTGGCAAAATCTACAAGGAATACAGCTCTCGAGAACACTTAAAGTAACATATAAATCCTTTCAGAAATTCTAACAGAACACTGTTGAAATATCACCTTACCAAACTGTGAATTCTTTCTAATAACTTATGTAGGATTTGATAAGATAAGAAATTTAATAAAAGCATCTTAGAACAAGTGGCTCTTTTAAAAACCAAACATCAATCTGAATTCCATAGATGTAGGATCAATAATAAAATTTCTATTGGAGGTTGAACTAATGGAAGTTCTGTAGGTTCATCAAGGGGAATAACATAACTTATAAGTCCCAACAATCATAATAAACTATCAGCTAATCTACTTGAAATTTATGTACCATAACCTGCACCAGTTCCTATCAAGAGCTGTTGTCAAGGATTATCTACCAACACTGCAGGAACAGAAACTCAACACTCAACGCTAGCTGTGAGGCGCTTAGTGTTCAAAGTGATTTTTAAATCAAAATTTTTATCATTTTAATTAAAAAACGCATTCGTACAACAATAAAAAACTAGAACAGTCACAACGACGTCAATACAATACAAATTTAGTGAAAGTGGGATAACGGACTTGCCCATAATTTTTCGATTTTTCTTCTCTCTGAGAGTTATTTTCTTAATTCTATAATCCTATTACAAACCAGAAATCTGAAAGCTTCTCAATTTAACATGTTTTTTTCTCTCACAATCAATTTATGTGGCTTTCGCATGTTCATTCGCAGATTTCAGTTTTTGATATTCGTCAGACATCCGTTACATCTCTAATGCATTCTACTGTGCGCCATCTACATTTTCAAACTAATAACTCTAAAAACACAGTGTCATCTAGCGATGAGAAGACATAACGTAAAAGCATATCTCAGACACACACTAAAATGGTATAGATACATACATCCCACTAAATATTTTTAGGAGTGTCAAAAAATAAGTATGGTTATCAATTAAATTTTAAAATATATTTAATTTCATTTCCTCTGCTTGTGTTTAATTCTTCATTATATTACAATATTTAAGAGGGGTTGCCATTAAAAAGTATTAAGTAACAAAATTTTACACCTTTTATGAGTGACATTAAAACATTTCGAAGCGTGAAAGCAATAAATAACTAAAATTCCATCAGACCCGGGAAAATTCTTGACATGGTGGGACATTTATAAATTATTGAAAAATACGGGATGTCCCGGTAAAAACAGGACGTTTGGAAACACATGTATTTTTATAATTGTTTAGGAGAATTACCATTTTCTAGCTTGAATATTATTCAAGCTAGAGTTATGTACATAATATCTAAAAATTTACCTAGATAAATATTTTATTATGGACAGGGCGTGAGCGAAAGCCTACGTTGTGCACCTAAGCGGCATAGGTCGCATAAGTAGATGGCATAACTTTTTATTTGAATATAAATAGGTATAGTTCTAGTAACGAAAACATAATTATGATATTAAAATACTGAACTGAACTTACCGACATGAATATGAGCGCTTCAGCTCCTTGTTCTGCCACGCTTTCTAAGGGAAATAGTCGTCAATTACTAATACCATCAGCAAGCAGCATTTCTATACCGCGTCCACCAGTACTGTCACTATCACTCGAATAAGGCTTTTCACTTCATTTTCAATCAAGTCCGACACTTCGTCACTTCCTATTTCATAAAAAAAACTTCGGTTTTCCAGTTCCAATAAAAAACTAAAATCGATAAATAAAAATCTAAATTTTTTGCCTTTCTCTTTAAGCACACTTAGCACACATTTTATAGTACATTTATAGACCTTTTGTGTTTATTTAAATATCTATATGGCAACACTGATGACGAACTGCCATTTAATTAATTATGATAAATCTGGTAAAAAATGAAGAGGTAGAAGATTTAGAAGGCGAGTAGGGGCTTTAATTTATAAATAGTTTCATACAAAAAGACTGATATCGAGAGTATGCACCTTCATTTAAAAAGTTTTGTCGGAGCCTTACTGTGTCTGCCTCACACAGTAGCGCTACCGCCGAGAGGGTTTCCTTTCACAAACTAAGCACATAAAACCCGATAAATTTTGATATGTCGTTTTCTTATTACACTTCAAAAAGCACTTCACTTTTTTTAAAAATCACTTCACTTTTTTAAAAATCTCTTTGTAACACTTTTTTTTAATTTTATTTTTTTGTATTGAATTTAATTTTTTTTTTTTTGGAATCGCGCCGCGGTTATTCCGATACTATTGGCGCGGTTGAAAACCACAACAACCACAAAGAACTGAAACGTCAAATGTGTGGAACGTATGGTAGAAATAGAACAGGGATGATTGGGTTAGGTAGTGCTGGATCATGTGTGGATTTAGGATTAGCTTTTTGAGGACAAACATAAGGGCGCTACAAAAAGGAAATGGAGGTAATAAGAACGTAGCGAAGGTTGGGAGGGTGAATAAGGAATTAGGAGCGGAACTGCAAGATAGAGAGGGAGAATGTGTTTTGTTGTATGAGTGTGACCTGTTCCGCAGGCATATTTATTGTTATCGCTTCGACCTGGTGTGACGGATTAAGAAACTCCCATCCGAAAACTCTGAGCTAGCTAGAAGGCAACATCAGGTACGATGGCAAGGGGGAAATAACAGTTGTTAAAACTTTAAGCGCGTTTTTCGCGAAACAAAGTTTTTTCGATCGGCCCAGGGGTCTGAAAGAGTTCTATCGAACCGATTGAGCTGCAACTACAACAAAAACGTGTAGTTATTATTTTGTTGTACGGCTGATTTTGACATTTTATGATATGAAGCAACAACAAAGATGTGGTTTTTTGGCCATGGTGAAATTGTTGTAATCTTGCTATCAGCTTATTTTTCTTCCCATGGAGCATTTTTCTCCACCACTATTTTCATCGAGTAAAAATTTAACGTTTCGCACACACCCAAAACTCAAACTCAAACAGAAACAAAAACAAAAACTAAAAATAGACATGAACTGTCAAAAGTTGCAACCCTGTACAGCAAAAGGTAAAACAAATGTTTGTATCTTTTCCATTATTCTTTTTCTTTATACGGTGCGCCACGGATCGAACTCCAGAAGTTTGTAATTACTGTGTCCTGCACAATTTTTAGATATTTCTGAATAAAATATTAAACAAATAAGAAATTATTGGAATAATAAGGTGAAATTTTGCAAGTTTAAGAAAAAATTAAAAATGGTAAGTTTTATTTTGTAAGAACATAAATTGAAACTTGAAGTGACTAATCGAAGTAAAAATGACTAATTTCCTCAAAGTTTAAATGAGTGATGATGTTTTTCTGCCAGCGGCAGTGGAAACAAAAAAATACATTGAATGATTGCAATTTAATTGATAACATTTTTTTTCTTTACAGGGTGATAGCAACATTTGCGATATTAGCGACGATGTACGTGACGAATTGAAAAAATTCCGCTTTCGCAAAAGCACAACAAATTCGGCGCTGATTTGTAAGTATTATTCAAAATTAATATGCAAATTTTATCCATTTTACCTCATTCGTTGGTGGTATATTGACCTTTCTTGGCTTCTATACTCTTTTACTTTATACTTGTTTTCTTCTTTTTTTTTTTTCTCTATCAGTTTTTTTTTTTCCCTTTTTTTCAAATGTGAATTGGTGGCCAAAACAAAATAAACGATAATCTTTATTGCCACAACAAAAACTAATCATCTGAATGATGCTTCCAAGTTGTAAGTTTGTTAGTTCTATGGATAGGAATTGCTAGGTTTCTCTCAACATTTAGGTTTTTTTTTTTTTTTGTTCTCAATTTACATGAAATTTTATCCGTTGTTTTTTCCAGTAAAAGTTGATCGAGAAAAACAACTCGTTGTCTTGGATGAATTGATTGAGGATATCTCAGTAGATGAATTGCAAGAGACATTGCCGGGGCATCAGCCGCGCTATGTGATATATATATACAAAATGATTCATGATGACCAAAGAATTTCCTATCCAATGTGCTTCATTTTCTATACACCGCGCGACAGTCAGGTAAGTCAAACTTTACCAAGACCATTCGAATATTATATCTGATTAAACTTTCTCGAATTGCAGATTGAATTACAAATGATGTATGCATGCACCAAGGGTGCATTACAGCGTGCTGTTGATTTAACACGTGTCTATGAAATCCGCGAACTTGATGAATTGACTGAGGAATGGCTCAAAGAAAAGCTCAAGTAAAATTTCCATTTTTATAGATATTACCAATGGCAAAACATGACATGACATGACATGACAAATATATATATAACAAAAAGCAATATTTTATCAATACAAGCATAACAAGAAAATATTCTAAACATACATACATATTACTTATAAATATATTACAAATACCAACGATAATATACCAAACATTGTAAACAATTTTTACACACTTGAATTAAGCTATTTTATTCCAACTTAACTAATGAAGTGTGCAGAGCAGCAGCAACAACAACAGCATGAGCAGCATCTATGACTTTTATAATCAAGTATTTTATATTATTATAGTTTAATAATAATCATTGGCAAAATAATCATAGAGAACAATATTTATTTATAAATATTAGTGTTCCATTCCGTAACGAGAAAAAAAACCTTGTGGAAAAGTTAAGACTCGCAAAAAAGAAGACATTTTTAGACTATTTAAAAGCTAAGTTTTTTGTAATTGTATTTTGTAGTGTTAATATAATTTCACAAAAAGAAGCTGTGCTTGCCAAATTTTGGTTTTAATTATGAATATGTAATTAAAATTTATGTAGTTTAATCAAAAATATGCCACTACTTTAACTTGCTAAAGCCCTGACATAAGCTTATCCATTTTATCTGTACCAATCATTTTAGAGACATACACCGAAAACTTACAATCTATTTAAATTACAAATTCTGTATACAGTGTTTCAAATATCAAAATGTTTATTGCTTCCCCTGTAAAATTTAAAAATTACGTCTTAGGACTTTAGCAAGTTAAGTTAGCGATACATACTTACATATAATGTAAACAATCAATTCCATTTTTTATAAATATAAAAAATTCTAAATAATAAAATGTTTAAAACTAATGTGTGAATATAGTCACTTTTCAGACCAATTTTTTTCGTCAAATTTTTGTTTTCAAATGTAGAAAGGTAAGTTTATGTCAAATAATTGTACTAATTTCAGATGCGTACAATTTTTATGGAACTTTTTCTTTGGGCTCTTTTTTAGAGCAACAAAAATTAAAAATTGCATTCCATTATGAGGTATTAAAAAAATCATCTCATCTTAAAACTAACAGTAGTTGTAAAATTAAAGAAAAACTTTGAGATTGAATATTTTTAAAATTCTGAAATTTTTCAAAAATGGAACCCAAATATTAATTTTCATTAAAATTGTTTAATGTATCAAAAATTACACGACAACTAGGCAATCAAAAGTTAACATAGTTCTGTTCATAACAATAGTAACATAGTGTCTCGGACTAGCTATAATTCATAGTAATGTTCATGTCTTGCCATCAAAATGTATAGTCGGGACATCTTATATTAGTCTCATATAAAAAAAATCCAAGATTTTGCCAAGACAGTATTGCTGCTATAAACGCAGAGGTAAACTTAAAGTTTCATATGATTTATATGATAAAAATGGCAATACTAAAATTGAATAGAAACGAAATAATTAATTCTATAAATACTTAAAAATTTTAGCGCCGCAATGGCGTATATTTGGTATCAACTAAATTTTTGCGGCTCTCCAGATGACATTCTACCATGCTGCTCCACTACAACCCACAGATTCTCTAAAATGACATAGGCATAGAAAACTCTAATCGTTTCAGAATGTTGTATCTGAACCACCCTGTATGGGGTTTCGGTCTCCTTAGTTATAAACAGCTGATTATTATCTATTTACCAAATACAAGTGTAAGTTAAATGAATAAATTGCAGCATCCTAAATTTCATATAACAAACAAATACTGAATTATAAAATTATTAATTTAATTATACTAATTGGTATTAGCGATATAATTCTCAGGAATCGGGCCAAAGCAGCTCTACGCCTTTCTGGAAGGAGAAAGCCTACGGAGCAACTCTAAATCCACAAAAAAAGAAAAAAATTCAGCATCCAAATGTGCATATAAATAATGGACTACAATATAAATAAAATATGTCGTATATGCCTGGAAGAAGGAGCACAAACATCTATCTACAGCACTGAATTTGCTATGATGCCTTGTACAATGATGCAGATGTGTGCAAAGATTCGAGTGAGTCCACCAAACTGAAAATAATGACTAAAATAATGAAAAACTAGTTGAACATTTAAATAGGTATACAAAAGCGATGGTTTGCCAGCAGTGATATGTAATAACTGCATTTACCGTTTGGGAGTAGCGTATCATTTCAAGCAAGAGTGCGAAAACTCAGATATGAGGCTGCGGCAATATTTGGGATTGCCAGATCGAGGTTACGGGTATGTAGTATAATAATACATGTTTCAAATTATTATCAAATTGCTTACACTATTTCCGAGAAAGACTTTGCGATGCAGAAACTAATACTGAAACAGTCGGTCCTCTAAATGAAAAGCCGCATACTTATTTAGATCAAGATTCGGATGATGAAGGAACTTGTGATGATTTTTCCAAAAAGAGGTAACAAGCAGTGCGCTATTAACAAGCAATAGTATATAAATATGTTTTTAATTCAGTAAAAGACGTTCACGCTACCAACGCAAGCCAGTGGAAGACCACAAAAAGCGTGGTCCGAAACCAATACCAAAATTACCACAAACCTGCTATGAGTGCAACAAAACATTTAAATGTGCCGCCCAACTACAGATGCATCTACGTACGCACACTGGCGAGAAACCGTTCACATGTGACTATTGTCCACGTCGCTTTGCACAGAAATACAATCTGCAAATACATCTACGCTCACATACCGGCGAGCGTCCATTTCAATGTGAGATATGCTCAAAGCAATTTGCTGCATTGGGCAACTTTCAAGCACATCAGAAGATACACACTGGTGTGCGAGACATCGTTTGTCCCGTCTGCCAGAAGGCTTTCTATAGTGCTGGTGATTTATCCAAACATATGATTACACATACCGGCATAAAAAATCATCATTGTGATGTATGTGGAAAGACATTTAGTCGACAGCGTGATATGCAGGGGCATAAGCGTAAAATTCATACAGTGCAAGAGCGCAGTGAGGAGGACGATGAAGATGAGGCCATAGATACTGATGCTGTAGCTGTTGGCGGAGGAACAATCAGCGGCGTAGGGGGAAACAGTATAGTTCATGACAGTTTCAAATGTCCCGACTGTGATAAAGAATTTGCTTCAGCTGGCAGTTTGAGTGTACACTTTCGTACGCATGGCAATAATAATTTACTCAATTTGCCATTGGGTGGACAAATGCCCCCACATCCGCATGCACATCATCATTATCATCATCCTGCAGCAGCACCACTACCACTACCTTCAACACATCCGCATACACATGAAAGCATGCACACACATCACTTGCAATTGAATGCGCCACCACCACCACCATCGCTTCAGGGATCAAATCATCATGTGTCAACCACCGGCCAGCTAACTACCATGACACATGCAACAATGGCGGCAGCAGCTGTAGCTCATCATCATATGCTCCCGCCTCCTCCACCCCCACCAACACCAACAGGCCAAAGTGCTTTGGCAATGATGCACCCTGCACAGAGACTACATCCATATTAAATTTATACGGTAATTAACATGAATAAAAATTTATACAAGTTTTCATTATAGTCTTGCAATGCAACATTTATATTTTTTGAAGATTTTTATTTTAAAATAACATTGTGCGTATTTTGACGTTTTAACACCATCGAGATTTAACAAAAAAAAAAACAAAAACATTCAAGTGCTAATTAAGAAATTTAAGTTTCACAAAAAATTCCTTTACATCTATGCATTTAACCATTTAAAATCTTGGCTTGAAAGTAGCCGGGTACTGATTGAAACGTGGACGCAACGCAGCATTCGATTTCTCATAGTCTTTGCCGGTTTGTCCCAAAATAACGCCATCCACTAGTTTACCATCCTTCCCAGCTGATGTGGCTTCAGTAACATCTATTATACGCGGTGTCTTGCGATACTTATACCACCAGTACTCAAATATTAAGGTGATGCATGCCATTCCAATGCCCACGAATATAACGATAAATACACCACCAATGTTATGAATAGATATGCCATCAGATTGATCTTCCGGTTTATCGCATTTAGCTTGATTCTCGCCATTCTTCCACCATTTCTCTTTGAGTTTCTCCAATTGCCGTTTGTTTAGTAGTGTCAAAATTCTGTAATATACATATATGCAAATTAATTCATTAATGTTCCAACCAATTAGATAGCTGAAGAGCAAACTTACGCATTATTAAATTGATCTTTGAGATGTGAACCTTGTTGTACTGCAATAGCATATGGTTTGCGTGAAAACTCCTCACCCACTATTTGCAGATCACAATTTGTTATTGCTAGATAGCGAATATCGGTGGCATCGCCCAGAAATGCAAAACCAGTCGCTGATGTTGAGTTGTGTACGCGCTGTACAGCCTCCTCTAAGTTTGCTGGCAATTGAGCCTCTTGCATAGCTTGCCACATTTTCGTGTACTTATCGCTTACCGGATAGTCCCAGACAGCCAACTTGGAACGTTCCAGCGGTGTTAATGAGTCATTCAAAGATAAATCCTTCCATATCTCATAAAACATTTGCTCAATGTTAGCCATACGCTCGAAATAGGTCATGGCCGAAGAACCATTAAGTGGCGCATATAATATTTTGTATTGCTTGGCAAGATCATCTAAAGACTCAACGGGAGTATCGAGACGTGACACAGTGAGAAAAGCAGCCAAATTAGCAGTATATGAAGCGATGATGATGAAACTGCAATTTGGAAATAATAACATATTGAGATCAAAGCTGCAAAATTTCAAGTACGCGAAACAATTCCCAGTATTTCGGTATTGATGCTTGAAAAAACCCAAGTACCATTAAGTATTTGTGATGTATGCGCTTTGGTATATACATAAATACAAACAAATTTATGTTGCAGTGAATCGGCAACTTTAAGTGACCAGTTTCATTTATTTTTACGACAAAGTTAGATTAAAATTGGAGCTTTTTATGACACCACTAGAAGTGGAGTGATTAAAATTGAAAGGTTCTCATTAACCCGACGACTTAACTAAGGACCGCAGGACGATGCACCTCTGTACCCGCAGTCGGTCCAAATACAAGGGCTGTGGACTTTTAATGTGTGCATTGAAATCAGCAGCAATAACTACAACAACATAAGGAATTCAAAAATTTCAACAGAGCCGAATGAACGAACTTCACTGACTGCATTAAGAATATTTTTGCAGGCCGCACGCAACCAATTGATGTCCGCAAAAGTGAACTTGAGTTGCGGAGAATCCTTATTAAAGCAGTCAAAAGGATTCCTAAGGTGCGCCTCAACTTTCATTCTGTCGCTTCTAAAATGGCAGACGAGCGTGACGAGCTTAGAAGACTTAACCCAGGCGGTCCCAGAGTCCTACAACTAACAATAGGAATCGAAAAACTCGTCAACGCACACCTCCGTAAGACCTGGTTCAGGCACCTAGAAGATTTGGACCTAACCACGAATAATTTGTGGAAAACTATTAGGTCGTTATCAAATCCGATGAGAAGAAACAATCACACCTCCATCGTCTTTCGGGATAGCCACGTCACAATTCCCAGAAAGTGTGCGAATTCCTTCAATCGGCAATTTACAGAACACCCGGCTCAATGTGACTCTAATAGACGCTAAATTGTTAGGAAAATGCGAAGGCTTGAAAGGCCGATGCACTGGCCACAGTCATGTTAAAGCACCTGGGACCAAACGGCTGTCATATCAGACACCGCTCGTTAATCTAAGCATCTCCTCTCTAGGCATTTATAATATCTGGAAGACCGGTAGGCAAACCTGGAGGCTCCTATCGGCCCATAACACTACTCTCGCCAGTCTAAAAGATACTAGAAGGACTTCTTCTTCCACACCTAAAAATGCACATACGACTGGCCGACCACCAGCATGGTTTCCGTTCAAGATAAAGTACCACAACCGCTTTGTGCGAGAGAACATAAATTGCCGATTGCCTAAATTGCAAGGGCCCTCACCATCGATCCGTGGTAGTGGCGCTGGATCTCTTCAAAGCGTTTGACACGGTTATCCACGCTGTACTGCTTCAGGATTTGTATTATACCTCTTTACCAAATTCAATCAAAAGTTAGCTCACAATGTAAATGTCATGTAGGCAGTCGTATGTAGAGTTCAGAGGTTTGAAGAGCAGCTACCGAAAACTGAAACAGGGAGTCCTCCAAGGTGGATTGCTTTCGCAACTTCTCTTTAACTTCTATATCTCCAACATTTCGGCTGCTCCTCTTGATATAAAGATTGACGATTGCACACCAATAACCACAGGCAGGGATGTGAGTGAACTTGTTTCACAGTTCCTCACAAACCGAAAACTGACTCTCTCTGCTTGGAAGTCAACAGCAACCTTATTCATAACGTGGACAAGAGAAGTGTCTGCCGATCTTGGATTACGTATAAGAGACTCCTTGATACCGACGATCAATAATCCTAAAAACCTGGGCGTGACCTTTGATTGTCTCTTTTTGTTTTATAAGCATGCAGAGGTCACTGTCCAAAAGGTGAGGGGGAGGAACAAAATAATGAATGCACTATCGGGGAGTAGTTGGGGTAAAGACAAGGATACTCTCAATTCAACCTACAAGGCCATAGGTCGATTAGTATTACTTAGCTTAGTAATAGTGACACGGAATGGCGAAACCTACAGGCCGCACAAAACACCGCTTTGCGTGTTGTCACCTTATGACTCACCCGTATCATCTACACAGAGAGACAGAGATCCTACCAGTAATATCATATTTCGAGCTGCTTATCCGGCAATTCGTGACTGGTTGTCACTGTGTCGATCATTCGGGCCAGTCATACATACATGATCCTCCTCCCCACAGAGCAGTCCGTCACGACCTTCGTAAGGAACTTCCAAAAATCCAGGAATTTATATTAGACTTTTCAACTCCACCAACAACCCAGAAGCTTAAAAATGCCTTGAGTGACATCCACAAGCACTCCGTCTAGAACGCAATTGTGAACTACATACCCAACCACGTCTTCAACGGTTCTCTCACACCGTTATTACTGTGGATGGAATTGGTGATGGTCGCTAACTTCCTAGGACTGGAATTAAGTTCACCTATCTAATCTTAGAGTTTGTCTTTTTCTTTAAAATTTTTCTATCAAATGCAACCCGTCGCTACAACAACAACAACATAAGGAAAAGCGAAGCAAGTTATACAAGAAATTAAGCTTTAACAAAAAAAAAAAAAAAGAAAGGGGCGATTCAGGAAGCAATAATTCAAGTCTCTTTTAAAAGATCGAATAATAGTAAATGCTTGAACTCCAAACTTATAGTCCAATAAATTAAGCAAGAAAAGAAGAGTTTGGTTACAAAAACTGGTGAATGGGAAATTATTTTTTGTACCACTACCAAAGTATCGGCACTGGTACTTGCACTCGTATATTAGTTGAAAATACTTAAGTCCTGTATAGCTCAGATTTAAGCTAAGTAAATATAAGAACAACCATTCTAATATAACGAACTCACCCAAAAAGCCACCATGTCGCTGCGACCAGACGACCGGACAAATTTTTCGGTGCCTCGCCGCCACCTTGTGGGGTCAAAGAAGTCATACAAAACCACAGACATTCTTTCAAATTGAATTCACGCTTCTCATCGTCGTCCTTATACTTTTCACGATTATTTTGATAGCTGTATGGACTCCAACGATCGAACACCCACATTAGAAAGCTGGTGAAAAAGTATGCGGCTAAAATACAGAGCCATACATTCGTTTCCAATACGGTTAAAAATTTAAACAACGAGCTAGGTACTTGTGGTCGTTGCATCATAATCGTAATGCCCACCAAATCATAATAAGGCACTGTGAAATCAATGACAATTTCACGTTCGGCCATCACATGCATTGAGCCCAGGCCAATATCGGCCTGTTTATCGATTAACTTCTTAACAATGCCATTCCATTCGCCTTTTTCATCCATATTGCCAAATTTACCATCTTCGACCTCTACTATGGTATAATCAAAGTTCACAATTGCAGCTATTTCGTTGATCAAATCGATACAATATCCTTTGTAGCCTTTCGGTTCCTTTTCGTCTTTCATAATAAAAGGAGCTTGCTGTAATGATTAATTGATTAACTTATTATTGATTGGATTCAATAATAAATGTTTGTTTATAACTTGAAATTGTGTGTATTGAAGCTCTCACCACAACAGTATAAATTCGATAGACAGTGTCTGCTGTTAGATTCTTCATTATCTCCTCATCCTTAACATCCAAAGGCGAATCCAGTCCAGCTGACCATGTTCCAATTGATTTAGTGTTGACAGAATTACCACCACGAATTTGTAAAACGTTTATATCCATTTCGAATTGCATGTAGCTATAACCATTAAACGGCTTGCCAGGTTGCGTGCTCAAATTAAACGTTCCATAAGAAGTGGGTTCAGTTATCTAAAATACAAATACACATACACACAAACACAAACACGTTTGTATTTGGTTTGTTTATTGAAATATACATACAAAGAAACTAGGTAATCAAAAATGTATGGTGATAATCAATGTAGTTGAAACTGTCATTACAAATCACACCATGACACCCATTGAAAGGGATGGAGCGTGACGAGCGCGGAGGGTGTATATATAAGCATTCTGTTGATTTCTTTCCTAATTACGTGTGTGCTTATGTGTAAACGTGTTAATGTTGCTCACCTGTGTGAAATATTGCCTCAAATCAATAGCTCTCTCCGGTGTATTGCCACCCTGAAAATCATCACAACCCAAATATTCCATATCCTTTGGCCAGGCGCCAGATTGAAGCATTTCCCTATAAAATAATTCATGTGTTAGTGTGTCATTGCTTGGGAGGAGCAGGAGGGATGGAGAGGAAATTACTTTATAGTCAAAAATGTACGCAAAGCCAAATCAAAATAAAAAGCCGATGATATTTGGGGCTCTTCGTTTAAGTTAAATGTTGTCTTCAATTTCCCCAAACGATCGCGATATTTCGTATATGCCATGGGCTTCAAAAACATAATTGTCGCATTATCACCTTGACTGCTTATTTCACCCTCACTTTGAGTTATGGCATGCCAAGCGAAATTCCGCTCGAAATAGGTTGACTGCACCGATTCTATTAGAATTGAAAAATAAAATACCTTCAGGTTAACTTTTGGGCTCCTGATCTAGGTTCAACTTATGTTACAACATCACCAATTTCTGATATCTCTCAAATCAATTTGTATATTTACCTAACACCATGCTTATCGATTGTAAACTGCCCAAAATGAAGAAATTATTAATATCCAGATTGCGTAGCTTCTCAATCTGCTCTTTACGTTCACTGTTGCCCTCCTTTGCAATAGCAGTGATCACATGACGCGTCTGTATATTCTGCAATAACGATTTGTACTTGTGATCCATAACGAAAGTCTCATCATAGAGAATTGCGGCATTTGTGATATTCATTTTACGAACAATGCTACGGACCACTTCGGGTATAATATCGGCTGGTGGCATTACTTGCAGCAAATACTTCTGTTTGCTCTCTTCCATATCACGCCATTGTCGCAAGTCTCCTTCTTGTCCATATGAAGCGCTAACTGTAGGTAAACCCAGTGCCTGTGTAAATGACTTGACCGTTTCTGAAGCTATTCCAGATTTTGTAGTATCGAATACGACATGTGGCGGTTGTTTCTTATCAATACTTTCCGAGTATTTGGTACAAACTGAAAGAAGCGCATGGAATGGTTATTATGTATAAGTGCACATAACAAGTGTAATGAGGAGCTTGCTTACTTGTCTCCAGAAGCACTTTAGCATCCGTTTTATTTGCTTCGATTTGGTCAACTTGTACCGATAAACCATAGCTGGGACTTTTCTTTAAAAATGTTAAAACTATTTCAACAGCTTTCGCTGCAGGTTCGTTATCGATATCGTTTATAAATACTGTAAAACATTTTTTTTCGGTTAATTCAGTTTTAAATTCACGTTACTTTTACTTTTTGATATTACAATTGCAAAAAGTTTATTAAAATTAAAAACTAATTAAAAAAAAAAATTAAATTAAGGAATAGACAGAAAAACTAGTGGGAATTTTCACAAAAGTAATTATATATGGATATATTTTATATTTTGCTATGCTACTTATTAATCTGATGCGGCAGGGAGTTCTGTTTCTTGATACGGCTCCAGGTTACATCCAAGTATTTCTTATCGTCAACTGGTAAAGTATTTATGTGTTAATTTTTTAAGGTCAAAACCATATCTGGAACATTCACTTTTATGTGGCATAAACAAGGTGCTTAGCAAATTTGACTATTAACGTTATTTGTATTCGGTTCCGTTAGGTATTCTTCACGTTTGCTAATTGCCGAACATTTGAAATTTCTTGCTAAAGTCATTTTTTTAATGTTTTGTCTTTGAAGTCCAGCAAAAAACCTTAGTGCAAAAATTGTTAGTAAAATTCTTTGCACTATTTTTTGAAAAAAAATGCGTTAAATTATTATTAAGCGGAAATTTTCTTTATCAGATATGTTTATAAAAGATAAGAGAATATGAAAATCAGAAAATTGGAGGAATCGGATTATCCAGTGGTTGTCTACAGTTCCATAACTATTTTTTTTTACTTTTAATAAAAGACAAACAAATCAATTTAGAAGCATAAGTAACCATAATTTCTTTCCAAAAATTGGAAAGGACAACTATACCAATCCCAAAAGCTTTAAACCTATTAGTATGATGTCTTTCTTACTCAAATGTTTTGAACGCTGTGTTGAACACCGCATCCGTAGTGAGTCGTTATTGTTACATTCTCTCTCTTCATTTCAGCATACTTACCAACTCGGGCATCAAAGAGTTAATAACTTTTTTCTCATTTATGTAGTTTAAAGTTTGAGCTGCTGTTAGGTTCCTCAAATAATTTGGACAAAGCTAGCAGAATAATTATGGGACGAAAATCTTTTAGTTTTAATGGGTTGGATTTTGTTTATTGTTTTGATAATAAAAAATTGTAAACTCAATATGGTAAATTCTTAATATCATCGCCATTATTTAAAATTACCGCATATGAATTTAATTTGTTAAAATGTACACATTATAAATAATTTGTTAAGTTTACTTGAACTTGTGTACGTGCGCTATGTACGTAATAAATTTTTACGCGCATTCATAGATATATATACATTATGCATACATATGTACATTAGATGGCTTATTTTGCTAAAGTATTTCAGATCTTCATTGTGACAGCAGAATATGAAAATATGGTGCTAAAAAACAATTAACATGAAAAAAAAATTTAAATTTGTGAAAACTGGATGCTCTACTCCGAAAACCGTGATTTTTAAGGATGTTTTACCATAGGTTTGGGATTTTGTATGGAAAAAGCATTCAACCTGCATATAAAAGATTTTCAGATATCCACACCTAAGTAAAAAATGCCGTTAAAGCGAATGGTTTTTTATACAACTAAACCGAAAGCCACCCCTAGCGCCTAAAGTGACCATTTGGCACTTTTTTGTACAAATTTTTAAATTTAACCGTTAGGGTTTTGAAGATAGCGGTAATTTTTTTATGATTAAAGTACATAGAATTGTAGGTAATTTAATTTAGTTTATTTAAAATACAAAAATTTGTCACATCGAGATATATTTGAACTAGTAAGTTAACTTTTAGTGAACCCATGTCGAGTACAATCAAGTTCACCTTTGACAAATGTCGTCGAAAAATTGCACGAAAAAAAAGCAGGAGTTGAAAAAATTTTCTTATCGTGGAAATTTCTTTCTTTCTTTATCTTTATTTACGTCTGTCAATTAAAGTATTATATGTACAGGTTTCCCACGTAAACACGGCACTCGTAGAGCACGATTTCGATCCAACACGATTTGTTAATAGCGGAAATCCCCATATAACACGATGTCACTATAGCACGATTTCCTTCCAGCACGATTTGAAAATAACTTAATCCCTAGTATAACACGATTAGTGAAAATAATTTAGAAATTCAAATTGCTTTTTGAATTTGTTAATTAGCTATTTAACTGTAACTCTAATTTTTATTTGTTATATGGTATTTATCAAATTCCAGTTCACTCTTTCACTCTGTTTTCTAGTTTCATTGTCATTTTTGCTTGTTAAATTTAAATTTTTTCTTTAAATGTTCCAATAAATTTTCTGTCAAGTGCTTATTATTAAAATTTTTTTATATAAAATCAATATACTAACTTTCTGTTTTTTACTTTTTACAACCAAAATAAAAACTTTAATTTATTTATAGAAGAGAGAAAATGTATCAAACCGTATAAAAAGTTAAAATATAAATAAAGCAAATGATTTCCTCTGAATGTGACAGCTCGAACGAGCACTTATCCCAAAAAGTTGTTTTTAAAACTCTTGGAACATGACCCTGTTTTTGTACTACTTGCTTGTCCCGTATAATACGATTTCGTATATAATACGGCAGATTTCTAAATTCTTGGAAACTAACTCCGCTTTTTATACTGCTTCCTTGTTCCGTATAACATGAATCCGCACAACACGATGCTTTTTTGGAACCTAACTATCGTGTTATTCGGGGGACACCTGTATTACATATTGATATAAATCAAAAATTTTGACGCAAGCGATTTAGTATGGAGAAAATATTAAAAGTTAGTAGTTACTTCTTAATTGGTAAGTTTCATTAATTTAAGGCAATTTTTTCAACGTCTGCTTTGTTTTTTGCAATTTTTTGGCGACATTTGTCAAAGGTGAACTTGATTCTACTCGACATGGGTTCACTAAAAGTTAATTTACCTGTTCAAATATAATTCGATTTGAAAAATTTTTGTATTCTAAATAAACTAAACTGAATTACCTACAATTCTATGTACTTTAATCATAAAAAATTACCGCTATCTTCAAAACCCTAACGGTTAAATTAAAAAATTTGCACAAAAAAGTGCCAAATGGTCACTTTAGGCGCTAGGGGTGGCTTTCGGTTTTGTTGTATCCACGTAAGTGTGGCTCTGCTGAAGTCCAATATTGAGAAAGATGCAAGATTGACACAGGAAATGATTGCTGAGGAACTGGGCTTGAATGCCATGATAGTATCGCGAATACTTAGGGATCATCTTGGATACACGAAGAAATCAACACAATGGGTTCCTCGAATTTTAACTGTTGCTCAAAAGCAGACACGTGTGCGTTTTATCCAATATTTTCGTTAAAAACTCAAAAATGGAGAATCCAGCATCTTCAATAAAATTGCAACAACAACATGAGTCTTGGTTCTTCACGACCAAGAAACCAAGCAACAGTCGATGGTATGGAACCCAGAAGGTGCTAAACCAGCCATTAAAGCCAAGCAGCAGACGTCAGCGACAAAAGTAATGATTATTTATTTTATCAGATAAAAAGTTGTAGCTGTTATTCCCTTTAAAAACTGAACAGGCGATAACTGCTAAATGGTGTACTGAAATCTGTTTACCACAAGTTTTTGAAAACTTGTTTGGAAACCATTAAAAATACGAATTGCTCTCGCTGCTGAAAAAACGAGCAACTTCATTGCGCTCTCAGAGATTTAAGAAATTCATTCCACAGACCTAGCTCCATGTGATATCTGGTTGTTTCCAGAAATTAAAAAAAAAATGTTGAAAGGGAAGGTCTTCGGCAATAATGATGAGATAACTAATGCAGTTGATGTCGAAGTTGCAAACCTAAAAAAAAAAAACTATTGTCGAATTGGGTCCACCGCCTTCACAAATGTATAGAAATGAATGTCAATTATATCGCAAAATTTAAAAATTATGACGAAGTTATGAAATGAAAATTGTTTTTGGCCTTTTCCTTGTAGCCTATTAGAGGAACTATTGTTAGCTTCTCCGTAAATCATATCAAAAGTAACTAATTTTTCTTTATTTCTAATCGAAAAGTCATGATTCAGACTAGAATGGAACATTTAACTTTAATTAAATTTATTAATTTATCCAAAAAGTTGTTCTAGTGGAATTATTGCGTTGAGTTATGGACCTCCTAAATATTAGTGGTTTCTTTTGTCACACATACTCGCTTTAAAAAATGTTTGGGGAATTATATATACGCTAAATCGCGGGGATATTTGTCCTATAGAATAATATAAAACTGGGATAAAAAAGTATAGCCGAGTTATATACTACAAAATGTTACCATTTAACTTATTGAAAATGGGGAAGTAGGAAAATAAGATGAAAAGCGAGCAAAAGGAAACAGTAAAATTAGTATAACCACGAGGGATGCGCGTTTCTTTTGTCATTGCAATGACTGTCTTATATATTATAATGTTTTTCACGTCTTTTATACTCGTATTCCGAAATAAAATATCTCATTTTTTTTGCGTTTATACTTACAGACATTTATATTTTGACTTGTTTGTCCCACAACGTATTTTACCACAATCGATATTATTATGAAAATAACAAATGCGAATTTTAAAATTTTAATATTATTATTATGCATTATTTGAACTCGGCCGACATGAAAGCAAAATAATATTAAAGATATTTATTTATTTTATTTTTTAGATAAAAGTACATAAGATGAATTAATAGTAATGAGAATTCATTGATTTTTTTTTTTTTTCAAAAGAATATTTTCAAAAAAACAAAAAGTAAAGACGTTTTAACGCGTTGAGTTTCTAATTTTAACTGCTTAACTATTGAAAAGAAAAAATGAAACAAGTTAATGCTCAAACTTTGTGCACAATTTTCATCATTATTGAATTTTACATGCACTCATGGAATGTAGGAAATATTTTTATTATTACAATTGTTGAGTTATTGGTGTGAGAGTATTTGAAATTACATTTCATTGTGGTTTCAACAATAGAACACAGGGCAGGACACCTTCCAGTACAGTATATACATACTGATGTACATATATACATATTACACGGGTATATGTTAACTTCTCTAAAATACATATATAGACATACATATGTGCATTGCACATGTGTAGAATTGGTTATAGTTTTGATTGTTGTGCTGCTCTTGAAATTGTAGTATCCTAGGTGATGAAGTATCCATTCAACATTGAATACTAAATAGATACATGCATTCATGTAGTACGTACTTACACATATGAATCAAATCTTCATATTTTACTAAGGTTTACAATAAACCCTTAAGGGAATATAGTGGTCAAAATTAACTATAAGATCATTAAATTTGTAGTACTATAGCAACAGCAAAGGGGAGAAAGAGAGAGTGGCATTTGAAAATCTATTAAAATTTAATTATTTTTATTAAAAAGTCTATATTTAGCTGGGATATGGGATAAATATAACGTAGGTACATAACACCAAATGTACATCATTTCAGATCGATTCCAATTTCCTCCCACTGGGTACACATGTAACTGGGCACATATACGCTTTATGTATGTATGTATGTGTATTGGGCAAATGTTCATTTCATGGAATATTTAGCAATGCATTAGAAATAGTTTTTTATAATTATTGTGCAAACAAATTCTCTATCATTATTTACAGGACATTAATTGAAATGACCTTGCACAAAATATGTGAAAAAATGGAACTTTTTTTAAAATCACATTGATTTATTATAAAATAATATTTTTGAACTGTTATTTGATAGCAATTAATACAAGAGAAAATCTCTGCAACCATTAGAAAGCATATAAAGCTGAAACGTTTGAAATTGTGCCGCGAAATATGTAACTCCAATTTTAATCTATTAACGCTCAATAAATAAACGCTTTCGGTCTTCATTAATATAAGCAAAACCGTCAACTATTTGTGTAATAAACTTAGTACAAAAATTTGAATTGATCTTTATTTGATGAATGATGCATTTTCCGATATATTGAATGGTTAGTTAAGGTGGCTGTCCCACAGCAGACCTTCTGTGGATCACTTTAGCACCGTTTTAAAACCACTTCCTCACCGAACACTAAATATATGTTAAACTCTTACTAAACCCATCCTGTAGAATTTAGGTATCTTAGTAAATTCTTCCGACAGACTGACTAGAAATCAGACAAGTTATCGAGAAAATACGTTCCTAAAAATCGATATCTTGTCTTTGTCAAGGTTGGTCACTCACTAAGGAAATATGTGAGTGTTTCTTCTTCTCTTAAGTTTCCACAACTTCTACAGTGAGTTTTAAAAGGAATATGCAGTTTCTCTGCATGGGTATCTATACACCAGTAACTAGGTGTAAGCCGCCGTTAGCCTAGAGTGTGTATGATCCTTGGTGAAGAACTCGCTAGACCTAGACCCGAGCCAATGAATAGAAGTTATTAACTTTTACAATTAGCCAGTTGAATATAGTGCAGATACATACTTTTCTTGACGTCCCCCAAGACGACTGAAACCGGTGCCCATCAAGGGAAATCCCTTAGAGCGATAATTCATAAGCTTTCTCATTCTCTTCTATGTTCTTATAACCAGGATGAGAGTGATGTCAGGATGCGGATTTAGCTCGCTTTTATTGCCGCCTCACTTAAGATAAAATAGCAACCTTGCACCTATCTGTGATACCTCGTTCTATTTATTAGTTGACAAGTCTTCCGAACAGTGTGTAATATGAAGACTTAGTCTCCATCTTTTGTCGTACAACCTGTTACAGGAATAATAGGCCACACGAGCTTTCCTTACTCGTAAATCTTTATTGGTTTTTCAATTTAGTTTCTCATCCAGCAAAACTCTCAAGTATTTGGCCGCCTGAACTAATAGTGTCAGTTGTTTGTCCATTCAATAAAGGAATGTTAAAGGTTGAAATTTTGTTCTTATTGGTGAAAAGCATCAGTTTTACCTCACCTGGCTAGCTGTGGTGCATACGTTGCAATGCGTTGTTAAAAGTTCCCTCTATGTCCAGAAAAGCTGCTGGTTATCTTCGAGGAGACAGACACTGCGATTTGCTGTTTATGGGCTAGGGAGGGTAGGGAGGGAAAACGAAAGGGAACTAGTCCCAGTCTTGTTAGACTTTGAAAACTAATCTAAATCTGTGTGCTAAAATTCAAAAATTACAAAAATGAATCGAATTGATATTGTTTTTTTCCTTATGAATTATTTTGGTAACATTCTCTCAGCGAGTAAATTTGTAGTCAAGTGATTTTTTCACAATTTTTGTAGATAATTTCACCGAAAACTACATACATTTCCCAATATCGCTGATAAAGCAACATATTTGTAAAGCGACTAACTGTATAGCACCGCTCGCCGTTAAAGGGTTAATTAAATTCTTGCACCTTGTGTTCCTATTTTGATATGTTCCACATCGAAGTTGCTACTTGTTTAGCATTTGTTTACATTTTTGCGATATATTCAAAAAATTATCCATAATTGTTTTGTTGTATTAGGATGACTACATTTGAGAAATTCTACTGCCAGAAAACAATTGACTGCAACCAGGGTGCTGTGCGCGCAGTGCGTTATAATGGTGAATTTGTCAAATTCAGAGCCTTCATCAACTATTGTTTTCCATTTTCTTAATTTCAGTTGATGGCTCCTACTGCCTCAGTTGTGGCTCAGATAAGAAAATCAAGTTGTGGAATCCTAGCACCGGTTTACTCCTTAAAACGTATGGCGGTCATGCGGACGAAGTCACGGATGCTGCTGGTAGCTGTGATAGTGGCTATATCGTTTCATCCAGTCTAGACAAAAGCATCATATACTGGGACGTGACGACAGGATCGCCAGTGCGACGACTGCGAGGGCATGCTGGTGGCGTTCGTTGCGTCTGCTTCAATGAAGATTCATCAATTGCGATATCAGGTGGGCGTGACAATGCCATAATGTGCTGGGATATAAGAACAAGACGGCTGGAACCGGTGCAGGTGATGAAAGAAGCACGTGACTGCATCACAACTGTGCTAACAAATGAGAATAAAATTATTGCCTCATCACTTGATGGCTGTGTGCGTCACTATGATATACGTGTAGGAGAACTCACTTGCGATAAAGTGGGTGAACCAATAACCTACCTTGCCCTAACACGTGATGAGCAATGTCTGGTGGCAGCGTGCCAGGATAGTGTAGTGCGTCTGATCGATTGTGATACTGGTGGATTGCTTTCAGAGTATAAGGGACATCGTGCTGATGATTATCACATCGAATGTGGTATCATAGCAAATGATGCACACATTATTTCGGGCACCAGTGAGGGGCATGTCATGGTTTGGGATTTGTTAGAAGGCAAAGTGCTGCAGCGTATGGAAATCAGTAAGAATCTTGATTATTCATTTTAAATTTTCCTTCATAATTATCTTTACTTCACACAGGTAAAAATGGAGGGGTAGTGCATTCACTGGACACACATCCAAAGCAAAATGAGTTATTGTTTGCCAGGCGAAGAGATATTTATGTATTTTCCACTGTTGAACCAGAAATGGAAGATGAAGATGTTTTAATGTTATGAAGTAGTTAGAAATAATAACAAAATCTAAATAGACTGTAAAATAATAAAATTTGCATTTATGTATTTAAAACTACGATATTTTTTGGAAACTGATCGATTGACTTGATTCGTACATTGTGTTCCATTGTATAGTTGATTTTTTTTGGTTAAAATTTTACGTTCGAGCTTTGTGCCCGACACGGTCCGATGCCAACACTTCTCACACTCAAGTACTTTATAACTAGGCAACTTTTTGTAAAATAAAAAGAGAAAATACATGATTATAATCGGTGTATCGGAAAAAAATCAATTTTGAACAAAACACTTGGGAAAATTGTTCTACATAAAATTTAAAAATAAATAAAATGAAAAATAATTTATAATTTTTTTATGAATAATTTCATAATTTTTTATTCAATATTTTGAAAAACTAAAAATATACATTGGACTGTATATTTAGCATCCATAAGTCTAATTGAATACAAACTTTCTTCATTGCATTATATTAAAAATATAAATGGAGTTACTTTGTTTCATAATAAGTTTCTACTTAAACTTTACAAATAAACCCCATGAAGCTTAAAACGAACACTTCACACTTAAGTGGCGGAACAAGTGACAAACAATTTCTCTTAGTTATTTCTATTAAATTTACATGATTTTTCATAAAATAGTTTGTTAGTTACCAACGAC
Source organism: Toxonevra muliebris (assembly GCA_963691655.1). Classification (NCBI taxonomy): domain Eukaryota; kingdom Metazoa; phylum Arthropoda; class Insecta; order Diptera; family Pallopteridae; genus Toxonevra; species Toxonevra muliebris. The sequence goes on from OY829329.1 coordinate 72,271,733, forward strand.
CACGGCCACCACCACCGCTGCCACCTCTGTTGAAGCCACCACCTCTTCCACCGCCACCACCACTGCCACCACGTCCTCCTCTATTGAATCCATTGCCACGGCTACCACCACCACGCCCAAATCCTCCACCTCCGCCTCCACCACCGCGACTTCCTCCACGACCGCGACCACCAAAACCTCCTCCACCTCCACGACTACCACCAACACCTCCTCTTTGCGACAGGCCTTTTTTCTTAGCACCTTTTGGCAATGGTGCTTTTGGTAGAAATCTAGCGATAGGCAACAATTTACCAGGATCAATAAACAGTTTTTGTTGCGCTTTGAAGCTATTGGCTTTTATATTTTCTGATAATTTTACAGATACAGAGTAATCACGTACTGTTCCGAATATTTCATCAATTTTACCAATTTGTTCCTTATTTTCTAAATAGATAGGCGCATTAAAATAAGGCACATCGTCTATTTCCACTTTACATACAAGATCATCTTCGCATGGATAACTATAATGGCCCAAAGGTATAACACGATCGGGAGGACCTTGATCAAAATTGCCACGACCCCCACCAAAACCTCTGCCGCCACCCCCGAAGCCGCCGCCACCCCCGAAGCCGCCACCACCACGTCCGCCACCACGTCCGCCGCCTCCACTGCCACGTCCACCACGAAATCCTTAAAGAAAAATTTAATTTTTTATTTATTTATCATCATATTACCAAGATAATAAATCTTAAAATTAATTAATTTCTAATTGTTTGTACAAAGTGGCGCGAAAGTTATTATCCTATCGGAAGATGCTACAATTTTTGCAAATGGAGTCTTGTCATCGTGACTTCTACATTTATTAACAGAAGCAAAATACACGCAGACAACCCATGGATCGCTATACTTGTCGAGAATGTGAAATAATTGGTTTTGTGATTTACATTAGTTCGTTAAGTTCACTTGAAACTTATTTTTTTGGTGTTATTTCAAATTATTGGGTTTATGTGCATAAACATTAGAGGCAAAAATTTAAACAATAAACGAAAAAACAAAAATAATATTATCTTCAGTACTTAAGAAAACGAAACTTAAGATCCAAATAACAATATTAATCGTTTTATAATTTAGAAAAAAAATTATAGCTAAAATAAATCGGGTGATTACTTTTGCACCACCTTGTAAAAGACGATACACGTTTACAGTATACAAGTAATAACGTAAAATTATTCTATTGTCTAATGGTACTACTTTCATTCTATGCACTGAATACACTGGAGCCGGTACAAAACTTTAAAATTCCTACGCCTTCCAAATATATTTATTAATGAAAGAATGGGCCATTCTACAGGTGAATCTAATTGCTACAAGTCTCAACATACGAAAATTATTTCCCTACTTACCACCACCGCGTCCGCCGCGATTAAATGACATTATGAATTAAATTTGTTGCTTTGATTTAATAAATAAATCTTCTTTTCAATTTATTAATACAGCTTTATTTAGAATTTACTACCGTATAATTTTCTAACAAATTGTAAGCACGTCTGTAATATCGTACACAACCACGAGGTTTTAAATATTTTTTTTTGTTTATCATTAAATGTCAGAACAAAACCATTTAACTCATACGACGAACTTGTTAAGTTTGTATGCACAGTTGCATATCTGCGTACTTTCTCACTACTATTTACGGTAATAAAAGCATCTAATATGTGGAAACACAGGCACAAGCATGAAAGAGAGAGGTAGAAAGGTAAGAAAGAGACAGACGAGGTTCTATCTCTTTTTACCTTTTTTTCTATCTCTCTCTTTCAGCCAGGCATCTATGGGCGACACAGGACAAACAATTTCGCTTGCTACACAAGCATGCTACGCAAACTTTATTTTTGAGATGGCTTTATTGGTAGGAAGAATTAATTCAAAAAATAAGATTAAGGACAAAAGAATTGTACAAAAGGCCACATCAAATTGTTAAAAGAATTTTAGAATTCTACGGTTTACCTTTACCCTGCGGCCACAAGTGCAAGTAAACTGCTGCAACTAGAGAATACGTACTATGTTCGAAAAGTTCGAAAATTACTTGCAGTAGCAAATGTGTGGGTGTATTAGTGAAAAAGTGTGAATGTATTGAGTTTTTCACACTTGCACATGTAGCACCGGTGTTAGTATTTTATTTGAATACTCACCTGATTGATCGGCATTGGCTTCGGCTAGTATCGGCTTAAAATTATTGGAGCGGAATCAGCTAACTTTTTAAAAACAGAAATTGTTAAAAAAAATAGTTATTTAAGTTATTTTTTTTTCTTTTAAGTAGAAAAATCAAAATTACCTTCATCTATATAACAATTAATAAAATATATCTTTTCTTTGATAGATATAACAATTTATTCATTTAAAGCCTAACAATTGAATTTTATTCAATTTTTACTAATGTTTTTCTGTATATTTATCACACATCGTCATCGGTCGGACTCTACTACCACCCACAGTTGTAAAAATTTGTAAAAGAAATAAATTTTGGTAGTTTTCAAAAAAATACTAAAAATAAATTCCGATCAAAGTCGAAATTAATTTACACATCCCTATTTCTTGCAATAAAATCAGCTGAGCATTTGCTTGATTTATTTTGAAATTGTATTGAGCTCATTACAATTTCAGTTTGAAAAAGAATATGTTAAAATGAACAAAACAAAGAAAGGAGTAAATACAAGTAGGGGGAAACAATTATCTCTCTCTTCATTTCTGGGCTGTGGTCGCCCCGTTGGATCTAGTAAGTTTTCTGTAAATATTTAATTTACCATTATGTATACTCAATTCTGATGGATTTTAGGTGGCGCGTCGTCCAGCAATAATAGCCAAAGCAGCAGCACTTCTAATGCAACCAAGAAAACAAAAGAACAAGTATCCAATCCAATATATTTAGACACTTCCACGGAGGACGAAGATGAAAGTGACAACAAAATTTGTCAGCGACAAATAGTGGAGACGGAGACAGACCTTATAAAAAAGTATTATTTCGAGGACTCCGGCAAGTCTCCGCTGGCAGTTTTCCCCCGCGTAAAAAAGCAGGAAACTATTGCAACTACACCTCCCAAAAATTTGAATACATCCACCACCGCCACCACAACAAAAACTAACAATCTGATATCGCCAAGTAAATTTGATATTAATGACATCGATGAAATACTCAAGGGTGATGCGATTTACCAATCAGCATTGACGCGACTCAACAGTAGCATCTGCAAACGGGAAAAGGAAACGCGATTAACACTCTCACAAAAAGAATCATCGTCTATAAATCCGAATAGCTCAAGTCCAGATTTAGATGACAGTTTCGACTTGTTGGTAAATGGAAAACGAAAAAACTGCAAAAGAAAAAATGAAGAGGAAAAGGATATATTAAATATCAAAGACTTTCCTAAAACATATTCAGCTTCGTCTCCTACTGCCAGCACGAGTTCGCCTCGAAATGACATGTCAGCGTTAGCCAGTCCCAGAGTTCCCAAATCAGTTGAAACCAGCAATGTTAGAGTTACCTTCGAAAATGGCCTCGATGATTATTTACGCAATGTGGAGGAAGAAAGTGACTACAGATCAAGTGCTGTTAATGTAAGATTTGTTAAACAATTTTGTATTTTTTTTTTTTCTATTTATAAAATGAATACTTTTTAGGAAAATATTTTACCGCTGAAATCATGTTTAGCATTTTTCAAACAAACGTACTTGGAAGTTTCCGAAAAGTATTGCAGCATATTCGATCAAATACCTATTGAATACTTTAATCGGATCGAAGGCTTCGACCCAACTGTGTTTTTAAAATTGCGAGCTATGCGAAATAGAATCAAAGGAAAGACAAGACTTCTTCAAGGTAAAATTGAAAGTCAGGCAGCATTGGAAAAGCAAAAGTTAGAAAGAGAACTGGCTGTATTCGATGAAATTGAGGAAGAAGAGCGGCAATTGCAACGAGAAATGAAAATTAATTGTGAATACAATAAGGACGATTTGAAATCGATTACAAAATGTTCCAAACCCCCAATTGACAGAGCAAAGCAAGAAAATAGAGGCATACCAGACGAAGACGATTTGCTCGAATTGTCCAAGAATGAAGAACAGCCCAATGATTCCACAGAAACGCTGCTACTGGACGATGATGGAAATGACGTTTTGTTTAATGGCGCTGGTGCAATAAATAAAGACGGCGGCGGCAGCGGACCAACAAACCACTTTAATAATGAAAATAGCGATGACGATGATGAAATAACTGGCCTAATTAATGATATACACGAACAGGATGCAATGCTCAATGGGAAAAAATCAGAGTTTAATAACTGCACGTACAAAGATTTTGAGGAAAGGTCTGTAAAGACAGTGAAAAATTGGTATGCTGGTGAAGCAGAAGGCAAGTCATCAGCAGATGAGGTTGAAAGATATCTTGAAATTGTGGATGATGACGGTTGGCAGGTAAAAAGAAATCATTTTTTTTTTGTTATTTCATTGTTTTCCAATTGCCAATTATAAATATAATTTTATTAGGTGTACGACGCTGACAAATTTGAAATCGCATCCTCGCAAGCCGCCTTAAAAACTCAATCAAAAAAATCTTCAGCTTCACCAATTATCGATTTATGTGATGACATACCGTCAACTAGCCGCCGTAGTGTTATAAATAGTGGCAATGGTGAAAAAACTGCGGTTGTGAAATCACCTCAAAAGTTGTCTGGCAACTTTCATTCAAATATACACAATGATGGAATTACGGGTGAATTCGATGGGCAAAGTTTTCCACATTCGGAAAATTTGATGACTGCACTACGATATAATTTCGGTTTGAAGAGTTTTCGCCCAAATCAATTACAAGTTATTAATGCTACGCTTTTGGGCAACGATTGTTTCGTATTGATGCCGACAGGAGGAGGTAAGTCCTTATGCTATCAGCTGCCGGGTATTTTAACGGAGGGTGTTACTATTGTCATAAGTCCTCTTAAGTCCTTGATACTAGACCAAGTCAATAAAATGGCCTCTTTGGATGTGAGTTCATAAATTTAATGAAAATTGTGCACAATAAAAATATTCTAAATTCCTACGTAAAATAATTTTAGATATATGCCAAAAGCTTCTCAGGAGATCAAACTTTGCAAGAAGCACGTGGCATCATTTGTGATTTGGAAACGAAACCACCGCGCATAAAAATTTTGTATGTTACGCCAGAGAAAATTTCTCACTCCGAAAAGTTTCAGGTATGTAATAAATAAAAAAATTAAATAAAATACTAGGTGGCTAGGCCCGCTTCGCAGACTCGTCCAGAACTGGCCCTGGTAAAGTTTGGATAACAAGAAAAAAGAAGAAGGACAACATTTTCTAATATATAAAAAAAGAGGAATGATGATATGTCGTTTAAAGAACACGCTCACTTGCCTAAAAACTGTTACCCTTGTCCCAGATATGTCGTTTCAAGTTTTTCACAATTTGTCCACAACCGATTGCCCAATTGGTTGACATTCTTGTTGAACTAAAACGGAGCATAACAATTCTTTACAGGACACTATTTCTTCAATGCACATGCCTATAGATTAAAGCTCCGTCAAAATTCCCTCTGCAAAGAGGCTATTCCTGTAGATTCTCTGTCCAACATCTTACCAAGGATCTTTCTAGAATTCCTTAAAACAAACTGTGACCACTAAAGGGTTATTTATTTATAGTAAAGTTGTGTATTTCTTAGAAAATGTATAATTTAAACATTTGTAATTTTTTAAATTCTCTTTTCAGGATACTTTAGATCTGCTCTATTCTCGCAACTACATTAGTCGCTTCGTCATCGATGAAGCACATTGTGTATCGCAATGGGGTCACGACTTCCGTCCGGATTACAAAAAGCTTGGCATTTTACGTAAGCGTTTCCGCAACGTGCCTGTGATGGCACTCACTGCAACGGCAACGCCACGTGTCCGTTTAGACATTTTGCGGCAACTCAATCTCGAGAAATGCAAATGGTTCCTGTCTAGCTTTAATCGCAGTAATCTGGTATACAGTGTCCTTCCAAAGAGAGGCGCCAGCACAATTGATGATATGAAAGAGTTTATACGTTCAAATCCCCCTTCATGGAGTGGCATAGTGTATTGTCTATCACGAAAGGAGTGTGAAGAAGTGGCAAATAAATTAACCAAGTCGGGCATCAAATCTGCTGCATACCATGCCGGGCTGGCAGATAATATGCGTGAAATACGTCAAAAAGATTGGATGACCAATAAGATACGCATAATATGCGCCACAGTGGCTTTTGGCATGGGCATAGATAAGCCGGATGTACGTTTCGTGTTGCATTATTCGTTGCCCAAATCTATTGAAGGCTACTACCAAGAATCAGGTCGCGCTGGTCGTGATGGAGAACTCGCACGTTGCATACTATATTACAATTATTCAGATATGGTCCGGCAAAAGAAGCTAATTGATTGTAAGAGCTTGAAGATATACCAAATAACTTGATGCTACCAATGAATTACAATATATAATAATTATTAATGCTTTCAGGGGACAAATCGGTTACAATGGATGTAAAAAAAATAAACATTGAAAATTTGCACCGCATTGTGGGATTCTGTGAGAATATAACCGATTGTCGACGTGCGCAGCAGTTGGACTATTTTGGCGAGCATTTCACACGAGAAGAATGCCTGCAGACTCCCGAGACTGCATGTGACAATTGTCTTAAGCAAAATATGTACAAGGCACGTAAAATATGGGATTTTCTTGTGCATTGTGGTTGCTTATCTTGAGTATTTTTTTTGTCGTTTTCAGAGAATAGACGTTGTGGAGCACTGTCGTAAAATCGGGAATGCAATTAAGGACCTGTGCAGTGGTCGTGCGCGCTTTACTTTATTATACATTGGTAATTTCACATGTCTTCTGATATTAAACGAGTATTGAGATATTAAACGAATTTTATTATTCAGCGGATGTGCTCAAAGGTTCGATGCTTAAAAAAATCATTGACAACCGCCACAATAGCACACCATACCATGGCTGCCTAAAGGAATGGGACAAATCTGATGTGCAGCGGCTGTTGCGTAAAATGGTCATCGAAGGGTATTTGCGCGAGGAGTTAATATTCTCCAATGATATACCGCAAGCGTATATCTACTTAGGACCCAATGTTGCAATGCTCATGAGGGAAAGCAAGAAAATTGAGTTTTCAGTGACACGCAAAGATGGCAGCAAAAAATCACTGACAGCGGAAAGCAAAAACAAATCTGGGCATGATGCGACGAATATGCCGGCAGAAGTGCTACAGATATCTGATCGTTGCTACTTGGAGTTACTGGATCTGTGCCGCACAATTGCAGCAGAGCGCAACGTCACTATGTCCAGCATTATGAATATTCAAGCCATCAAGGCGATGGCGAAATCACTGCCAGAGACGGAAGCCGACATGCTTTTGATACCGCATGTGACTAAGGCGAATTTCGACAAATACGGCGAAAAGTTACTTGAAATTACGCGAAATTATGCTGCAGAGAAATTATGTCTATTAATGGACATGGAAGATGTAAGTACTGAAGTCGAGGGTTCAAGTAAAACAAATACTGCTGCTGGTAGCAGTGGGAACCACTTTAGAGCTGAGGATGGCAACGGCGCAACTTCGTGGGAGAGAGAAGCCGCTGCACAAGGCGGCAGCAATAGTAGAATGGGCGGCAGCAGCTTCAGAGGTGGTAAAAGAAAACGTGCTTGGCGTAATGGTTCTCCCTCAAAAGCAAAAAGAAGTTCCAGTTGGGGTAACATTAGTGGGGGTAGTCCACGAAAGCGTCAAGGTGCCCGTAAAAAACCAGTAGCGAAGCGGAAAGGCAGCAGTACCACGAATGCTGGTGCACGAGGAAATGGCGGTGGCGGCGTATGGTTAAGCAAAAGAACGGGTACGTAAAGCTAAAAATGTTATATTCACAAATAATGGAAAATTTGATTTTCATTTTAGGTACTACCGGCGGTTTTCAACTTATGCCAATTCCAGGATCAAAATAATTGTTAAGATCAAAATATTTTTATTTGTAATTTAAACTTTGTAACGCTAATAAATGATAAGAGTTAATTTTTATATAATAATAATTTGTTTATGCTAACTTGGATCAAACCGTGAAACCGCACCAACGGCTTGGAAATATTCCTTTCTTTATTCTTGATCTTCCGGAGCTCCTAAAAGGCATTTTTTTTAAAAAAAATTTGTTTTCGAAAGAATAAAAATCTGAATACATGTAGCTGAAGTTACTATATTCGGCCATTTCATTATTTCAATATATTATAAAATTAATGAAAACTAAACCAGGCGTCGCTAAAAACCGAGACGCCGGTTTCCAATCCGTATGGGCACTAGGGAAAGAAAAGGGCTACTGTAGGTAAAAGCTTATGCGGAAAATGAGGAACATCGGTTAGATCGCTGATCATGAAACAAAAAATAATTCAAATGAACGAAAAACCCTTCCGCTATCTCTGAAATTAAACACAATTTTTAAAATAATTTTGTAAAGCCTTTATTTCAAAATCTTATTGTGAATCACTTGAACTGGAACTGGAAGTGTCTGTGGACATAACCTCAACATCATCTTGTGATGCCTCCTTATGTGATCGAGTTTCTAATGCAACCGAGTTGCCCGAAGAACCCATTGACATATGCAATTCTCCTAAATTATTCCAATTGAATTGATTCGGAAAAGCGTTGGGTACCTCCAAATTCCGTTGTGCATCGGGTATGTTATTCTGATGTGATACAGTGGTACCATTAATACTCAGGTCAGACTTTCCCAGGAAACCATTTCTCATCTCAATATCTGTGGGATACGGACGTCGCACATCACCAATGCACCACGTTAGTGGTGCACTCACTGCATTCGCAGAACTAATACGATGTGCGTATTTTATAAGCTCCTCACTGCTCACCGGGCGCTTGTTCGCTTGATTAATACTGGAAAGTTTCTGACGTGCTTGGAAAATCGCTGTTGACAACATAAGTTCTGCTTCTTTAAGTGATTTCTGCAATTTCTGTATTTCCCGATCCTATTGGTTGTGAAAGAAACTTGAAATATTTCTTCAAAAGCGTGGTCACTGACCGGCTTTTTCCACTTACGTGTACATCCACTTTTGCTCTCAGCTCATCCATTTTTTTCTCAATATTTGCCTGTTCATCTGCCAATTCCAACATCTTTCGAAACTCTTCATCTTTGGACACCAGCAAATCAACTAGCGATGAATGTTCCGCTGTTGAGATTTTCTGATGCTTGGGAGCAATGGTATTTTCTATAAGTTCCCTATATTGCAAAACGAAAATAATTAACCTGTATATAAAATAGTGTTCATTACTCACTTTGCAATTACTTCAATATCGTCCAGAAGTAACAAAAGACGTTCTTTGGTGCTTAAATGGAATGACATTATCCCTGTATATCTCGCAATATGGAATAAACAAAACAAATCTCCAACTGCTGAAGGAATGAATGGAATAAAATAGAGATGGGCAATACATCGATAATTATCGCTTAGAGTAATATCGGAATGTATCGAAAGCGTCTGTTGTTGACGGCTAAAACATACATACATAGCAGCTGTTGACGATTTTACGCCACGATTTTACGTAGACTTAACGTTTTTATGGTGACAGCGTTTCTACGCCACGTTAATTCGTTGAAACGCCGCAATTCTGTTTACAGCTTCAGTGAATATATATACTGTTGATTTATTTAGCATAGGCTGCTTTTCTTTTCCCACTTTTTTTTGCGTTACTCGACACACTACTGCATCCAGTCTAATCTGTTTTTTTGCGTTCTGTCGTATTTTGTGCTAGTTGTGTTTGAAATTCGTGACATGGAACATCCGAGATGAAACTCCGAGCGCCGATGTCGACGTCTCTGTTGCTTTGTATGTTGCCGATCATATATCTTCATTTGAAAGAGTTCGATCCTGACGTCTGCTCTCACAATTTCTGCTCATGTACTCTATGCTTTGGGTCGCTGTTAGCATTATATATTCTAAGTTATTATTTTTCATAATAAGACAAGGCGAGAAATTAAAAAAAAGTTAGTTCAAGGTCTTCGAGTAAGATATTGTTCGTCAGGAGAGTGATATTATAGAATTTTAGGTAAATTACTCTGCTGCGAAGATTTGAATAGAATTGCTCTTAAATATTTGATAATTCCACCAACGTCAATTCCATCCGAGAAAGTAAATTTAGCAGCACGTATTTACATATTGAGTTGTCGATAGTATCGCCAAGTTTTTCAAAAGAATCGATTGTTGTCGACGAGCTTTGATATTTTTCATTCCCAGAATAAAAATAGCAAAACAAACCAATTTAGAGAATGCTTGGAAAATGCAGAGTTGCTCAAAAAGTGAACGCTTTGTGGCTGTAACTGTCGCTGTTAAAAAGTTGCAAATTATTATGTGCTAATTTTTAATTGTTTATATTCACTACAATTAAACAACACAAAAAATTGCAATTAAGCAAATTAGATACAATAGTTATAGACAAAGCTCATCCCTCGCCAATAATGTATATGTACATGTGAAGATTTAGGCCAGTTTTCCCAATGTTCAGCTAAACACTAACTGAATCCTTTCAGTTTGAAAAAGTATTAATTCTCACATTATTTGGTTACAGCTTACCTAACAGTATTTTTAACAAGTTAGAATTTATTTGAGGTAATTACTTAATATATAGATTGAATATTGTTTTCAGACTAAGGGCCTTCATCAAAACGTGTAAAAGCCTTGTAAGCCTCGTCAATCGCATAAAGTGTGTAAATTTTGAGAAAATTTATATGAAATTTTCAGTTTGTTATGTGGTTTGCGAGATATACAGGGCTTTTACAAGTTTTCAGGTACTACTGTGTTACCAAGGTAGTCCGAGGACCTTTCTCTCCACACGTTTACCTCTCTAACATGACGAAAGAGGAACACTAGTATGCTCCACCTAGGATATCGTGTCAAATCCAGGATGAGTTACATTTTAGCCTCTTTGTGTTGACTGACGGCTGGCCGGCATAGATGTAAAACTATTCTTATTATGATTTTGGTAAAATTACGAAAACTTATAACAAAAAATAAATTAATTAATGAATCTTGATATTTTAACTAAAAAAAACTAACGGCCAATTCAACCGCTTCCAAAACGCCGGATCTGGCAGCTCTATACATAATAAAAGCTGTTTCTGTTTCTTCCCCTAATTCGATGTTCCATTTCCAGTCTTCGATGTACATTTGAATGAGATGGTTGTGTAGTCGCGGATGTTTATCGTATTGTGAGTTTTTGAAATTGAATATTTCGCACAAGAAAATTCTAAGAATTGAAGTAAATAAGTGAGAAAAATAAATAGAAATTGTGTAAAGAAATAGAAGTAAAAGAGAAAACGAATTTGTAATTGTGTAGCGATCAAAAATAATCGCAGAAGCAATTTTTTTGCGAAAAACGACGGAGAGTGAAAAAATTAGAAATAGCAACAACAATTTTGCCGCGGCCGCTAATTAAGGAATGAGTGTGTAGCAGCAGCTGAAAGAAGAAGCATACATAAAAGCAAATTGTAAAAAACCAGCTGACAAGAAATACAAATACAATAAAACTAAAGTAACGCGAAGAAACGAAAGGGAATTCTAAAAATATTTTCTTTAAAAATCTGATTGTTTGAGTGTGTGTGTGTGGCCGCGTCCGTTTTTCTCTTTCCCCGAGTGACGACTAGAAGTAAATAAGAAAAAACGAGCGAACGAGTGAACGAAAATCGGAAAAAACAGTAGTAAAGTCAGCAGTCGTCGGTAAAGTCAGCAAAAAGCGACAAACATATGAAAAAAAATTGCGCTCCAATTTTGACACTTTTTCAAAGGGAAAAATCAAAACAAAAATTATAAACGTTTTATAGTTACCACAATTGTGAAAAGTTATGCAAAAAAACAAAAGCAAAAACTCATAAATTAAATGAAAACGAGTTAAAACTGAGCAAACCGCTTGAAATTACGACAAAAACACGTGTTTTCGCCTAATTAAAAATATACTTTAATATTCAACGCGTGTTTTCAAAAGACCAAAGTTTGCAAATTTAAAATATCTGCGGCGAACAAAGTGTGCAAAAAAGCTATTTTTAAAATTGTTTTGTTATTTAAAAACGATTATTTCCAACATTACAAAAATTCCTACTAAAATGTCTGTACCTATTGCCATCAAAACCGAGGAAGTCATTTTGGAAAACGCCGAATACAATAGTGCGGAAGAATTGGATGAAGAGCTACAGTAAGTGCAAAAAGAAATATGTACATATTATTCTGCCCTTGCTATGTGAAAATACATACAATTTAGTATGTCTGCCGATTTTGAAATTGCGTGAATTTATTTATTTTGTACTTTTATGCGTCTTTCACGTAGATTATTGATTTTTACCTTGTCCGTCTGTTCATTTGTTTCTTTCCCTTCTTTTCCAATCCAATCGGCTCATATGTGTTGAGCGGCGCGGTTTCACCTTGCAGTTGAAATAGGGAAAACATCTGTGCTAAAAGGAGAGCAAAAGCGCAGTAGCATATTCACTTGCGTGAAAGATAGAAAGAGAGAGAGAGAGAGTATGAAAGAGCGCACTCTCAAAATAGAGAAAAATAATTCAATAAATTTGAAATTGAAACTGCCGCCGCCGCGCTGTTCCTTGATTGTACTCGATCTGATACCAGCAGAAACACCAAATTAAATGCTGTATGTGTTTCGTTTGTCATTTTGTTCTTTTGTTGTCCACAGAACAAACAATTTGCCAGTGTTTTTTATTCCAGCATATTTCCCTTATGCATTCCAATTTGTTATTGGAATAAAGTGACGCTACTTTTTTCTTCCTCTTATTATTGCGTCCATATAGGGAAACGGCTGTTTTTATGTTAGATACAATACTGGCAAATAAAATAAGTCAATTGGTGGAGTTAGTTCTGGAACTTTTAAAGCAGTATTAGCCATTTTATAGGGCCACGTGCAAAAGTGTTTCTGTTGTTTTTCACGTGTAGAATGACATCTACTGTCGCTTAGGCTGTTGTTACATTGCGAGTATGCTCGGCGAACACCATGAAATTGTTGCACCGAATACAAAGAGAGAGTCTTTACTCACTCTCGCACTGAACACGATATGCTCGGTGTATTGTACACCAAGCACGCCGAGTATTCAGGGTGGCAATGAGTTATTTTACAAAACAGTATCATTACACATAAAATAGTATTAAACAAACGAGTATATTTTGACAAAAAACAACTCTGCAACGAGCTGAATGTAACCACCTTGACCGAGCACGGGAGAAAATGTTTTGTGTTCGTCGAACACCGAGCACCAATATAACCAGGCGCTTACTGAACAGAATCTACACTTTCGTTATAGTTATTATTATTGTATTGGAGAGGTAGAGACTTTGTTTTGATTATGCGTATTCTCTGTCTGGTGTTATACCTAGAGAACTTGATCTAATCTCGTCTCCCTTATTAATTGGAGTTCATATTGCATTGCAGTACTGTTCACTTTAGAGATGGGCGCGTTAGTACTTTTTGTCTCACGACTTTGAGAATACTACTCACGCACGCTGTTTTTTTTTTTCCAAAACAAAATTCACGCACATTGAAATTTTCCCAAAAAATTTTACGCATGTTCACGAACGCGGTCTTTTTATTGTTATATTTTTATTTATATAAACAAAATATAAAATACTTATATAAATAGTGATACCAGATTATGAATTTGCTAAATTCTTAGGTGAAGAAAAACACATGGTTGAATTTTTAACAACCAAAATTAAGTATTTAAGAAACTGTGCATTATAACGACGTCATGGTCAAAAATAACTTATACTCACGCATTTTCACGTCGAAATTATGTCATGCTCACGCATGTTCACGTAGAAATTATGGAACTCAAATAACGCTCACGTGGAAATTATGTCATGTGCGTGCAAGTTGACGCGTGTCATGTAAAATTCATGTCACGCGTTCATCTCTATGCTGTGATATTCCTCTTTTGCATTGCAAAACCTACATATTGAGATTTTTTCAATAATTATGTTAATAACATGTTCTCTGAACCTGCTGTGCCCAGTCAGAATACAAGATTATATACGAAAACTTTGCTTACATAAGAAAACTCTGTTTGAAAAGTGCTAAACAATTTTCCCATGTGTTCAAAGTTTAACTCAGTTCTGTCCATTCTTTTGTGCGTTTATTATAATTTAAGATTTATCCATTTTTAAAAACCAAAAATCAGGGCAATGTGACTTAAGAGCTATTTTGTGCCATGCACCAATTAGGTAAAAAAACACTGCTATTTTAATTAACTTCTAGAGCATCGACCGATAGAAGCGGCTTGTTGAATATTCTCCTTCTGTTCCAAATCCGGGCTATCTATTTAATAACAGAATGTGAGTTATCTTCCATTAATTAATTCTACTATTGCAATAAATATTTTTACTAATTCAAAGAATCCCAAGCCGTTTGTTTTTCATACCTATTGGCAATAAAATGTAAGTGCAACAAGACATAGTTATGGATTTCAATATATCCATGGACTGTCAAGTATAAATCTAAAAACAGCTGTATTGCATGTGTGTATTGCATTTTTTCATATAAAAACTTTGCAATTCAGCTGTTTCTGATGTGAAATATTTAGATTTGAACATATGAAAATGATAAGAACAGCCATACGTTCGTTAGGTCGGTCGGTCGGTGGTATTACCGATTGGTTTAGGTTTAGCAGAGTATGAAAACACAAATAAGTTAGCAGCATATGTTTTCACTCTATTATAGAAATGTACACAAATAGAAAGAAAGGAAAAACGAAAACTAAACAAAACAAAACAGCACCTTCGATAACAATAATGAAACCATATGATATATGATTTTGATAAAAAATAAAAATAAATAAATAGCAAATGAATGAAGTTTATTGTGCTAGCAATTTTTGAGTGAGTAATTGGTTGTGAGAGAAATGGGAAAAAGGAAAAACAATTTCACCAACTAACCATTTTTTTTTTTTTTCTTAGGAGCTCAGGCAGATTTAATTTTTGTTATTTGTAAAGTAAAGTTGTTTCGAAGGGTCCAACCCGGTCATAGAGAGAAATTTGTTTTTTTGTACCTGTCAGCACATTACAATAGCTGTTGCTGTTCATTTGTCACGTCATCAAAAATTGCTCATATTGCAAATCAAAAAAAAACAAGCAGCAGTAACACAAAATGTACACAACACAGAGAGAGAAAAATAGAAAACAGTAAAGAAACAAAATAAACTCAGAAATAAACGAACACGATCTACAAGCGAAAGGCAAACGAACGAAACATATGATTATGAAAATATTCATATATACTCACTCGTTTTTCGTTATGCCGGTTATGGTTGTAAAAAAAAGCTTATGTACAGCTGTTGAGATCTGGCAATACACATTGATAAGAGTCAGCAGCAATAAAAACAATAGAAATAGCAGCTGATTACGAAGTTGTTGCAAATTCTGTGTTTTGTTTTGCGTTGATTGAAACTTATTTACTTTTTGTTGTCATTTTATTATTATTTTTTTTTTGTCTATTACGTAAAACTTTTTACTAATTTCTCAACACTCAGTTTGGGCCATGATCGTAGCTAAATCTACCATGTTGAGAGAAAAAATCATCAACAAGTAAATTTATTAAACCATAATTGTCAAAACTCAAAATTCATCCAGCTTTCTGACATACTGATTGAACGGTCTATTCTATGTAGGTATATTAGTGATGTTCTCAAGGAAAAAAAGAATCCTAGCAAAATGTGCATTCGTGGCGGCCACTGTATTCGTCAAATAGTCGCCATTACTGTTTTATTTTACCAACTCGTTCAATTATCAGCTGCGACGACAACTACAATGTATTATACTCTTCAATTTCACTTGTTTCTTTAGTTTTCTATTTGCACGTTTCAATCTACTGAGGTCGAATAGTTTAAAGCTTTGTACTGCAGCTGTGTTGGTATTTCCGTTTCCCCAGCAACATTTAAAAGTTAGCGTCTGATAATGCTGCAATCATTTATTGGATTTCAAATTAATGAATCTATCTATTGGAGTGCGTGTGCATTGCGTATGGACATGCACTAAAACTAAACTATTTCAGATGCTTACATACTAGTGGAGGATGAGTATTGAGTATTTAGGTACTGGTTACTCTATACCTGGCTGTAAAGTAATCATCGAATACATAAAAGGAAGTACTTTGTTTTTTAATGAAAAATTACGGAGTTGTGTGAAGTTTATGGTTTTAGAAACATTTAATTATCTATAATCATTCCGTACAGTGCAAAATGCAGAGTGAGCTTTGAGCCAACAATGTTTGCCTCTTTCGTTTCAACAACTAGCAGTAAGCTAGTAGTTGATGGAGCTCTTTTCGTGGAAACGTTTTTCAATTGCTTCTATGCCCTGGTAGAATCGTTCACGTTATGACGGTATTTCCACTCTACCTTTACTAACACCCGTTCCATCATACTAGGTTTCAGGACTCAGTTTAAATTTGTGAGGAAGAAATGTGTGAACCTCAAATTCGGAGACTTATGCGAGATGAGAAATTCGTGAGTAAGTTGAATGTAATGGAAAGACAAGCATGGGAGAGTTTCATGTCATTGTTGTTAGAAGTTTCTTGAAAATAACAAGATCGCTGACCATGTTGAAGCCATTCACGAATTTCTAAGTTCATACCAAAAAATGGACTACGAGAAAGTGCATACGAGAAAATGGATTGTGAATAAAAATCCATTTCCTGCACTCACATTGAAATTTATTTCCAGAAAATCTGGGCAAGATGTGAGTGATGAACAAGGTGAATGACACCACCATGACATAAGAGCCATTGCAAAGAAAGTGCTCCATCAACATGCTGGCTGATTACTGCTGTCGATTTTCATTCAAAAAAAGTTCATTCGACACGACTTTCAATATATTGCGTCGCGAAAAATCTCCAAGATCGAATAATACTGTAAAAACATCGTTCATGCTGAAAAAATTTTAAAATAAAAATCCAAAAATCTGACATACTTTCAACTGCAGTCTTCAGTCAGTTTTCATTTCAAGAATATTAACAATACATGGTCGGAAAGGACTATTTTCCCGCTTTGAAACTGAAAACAAAAGCTGCAAATCGAATAAAAATTAGCGAAGTTATGAGCAATTGTTCACATGAACCTACCCAGAAACGGATTTTTGACCATAAAATGAGATTTTGGGGGAGTATGGGAAATTTATCCCATTCCAATTTTCTTAGCATTACTAGACCTACAACTTGTACTAGATCTTATCACACTGTGTTATTATTAATTTATTATATAAATATATTTATATTATATTTATTTTATTATATATTTATATTTTTGCCACAAATTTTCTCGAAGATGGAGGAGCTTAAATTTATATATGGTAATGGGAACCTTTGAGAGAAGTCAATAAAATTTTAAAATGCTTCAGCTATGATTTTAATTTAATTGAAATTCCAAAGTTTTTTAAATTACTAATTACGAATTATTATTTATTTTTTTTTTTTTTTGCAAAGCATTCAAAATATCGAATACTTTCTCAAAAAGTATCGAGTACTGAAAAGTAGCCAATTTATGCACCACTAAACATACACTGATTTTCAGTGCTTGCAATTGAACTGTTGGTATTAATACACATGAATAAAAATTCGGCACATTTTTACTTATTCGTTTTACCACAAAATGCATTGTTGAATATTGAAGAGAGAGAGAGAGATTATTTTGCTTGAATGAGAGAGTGTAGCGGAGAAGGTGATGGAGGAAACAGCAGGTAGTAGTTTAGCGAAATGTGGCGCAAATTTTTGGGCGATGTCTCAAATACATTTTCAACCTTTTTTTTTTTTGCTTGCCTGTTTCAATTTCGTTTCATTTGTGGAATGTTGTTTCCACTGCTCTGTAGCTCTCGCTCTCTTTATCAACATCAGCACACACACACACACCCTCCTTCTCTTTCTTGGGTTACACAAACCATTCACTCACTCACCTACCTGCTGTTTTTTGTATCTTGAATCAGCGTAGCAGAAGCTGCTGTTTATTAAAAACACATGATTACTGTTTATAATTTATCCACATACAGATTTTCCCCTCCGATTCATTGGAGTTGAAATGTTTTTACGGAATAATTTTTGCAAATTACGATTTATTTTTGACGACCTTATCATAAATTGCGCATTTTTGTTTCGTTTTTTGTTTTTGTTCTTTTTTTTTTTTGTTAGCTATTGCTTTTGCACGCATCCGTCGTTGGTATTAAATTTTTATATTTTTTGTTTTTATTTAATTGGCTAAATATTTGATAAAATAATAAAAGCAAAACAAAAAATTGTTTTTTACCGAATAAAATGGTAGAAAAGTTAACAATTCCATGAAAATAATCCAAAAAAAAATGTATATTCAAATGCGATTGGCAAAATAAACAACGGAAGCGTGTTAATTCAGTTTTTTGTTATTTTGTTATTTTGTCAGGAATGTTATCAGTAGCAGCAGTATCAGGCAGAACAGCTGCTGTTATCATCTGCAAATGTAATGTGTTCAATTGGTTTTGCCTGTTTTTGTTTTCATATCATTTTCTTTTGCTAAATACAAATATAATATTGTTTCACTAAAAAACAGCTGATTCGAAAGTAATATAGTAAAACAAAAACAAAAAAATGGTGGTACATAAAGAAACACACATTTGCATTCATAGTTGATTACCACCCACACGTCATTTGCAATGCGAATTAAATAGCAAGTGCGCCGCCATATCCCCACATACACCTCACCCATTCCCATTGCTCGCCGCTGCTCCTACTAACAAATTCATTTGATTACATAATATCTATAGAAAATCATTATGGCTTAAATGGCGCCATGGCGCATACGATTAAACGTTGACGTGCGGCAGGCATGACGATTTCTTTGTAGTGGACACTCG